>JAODIE010000004.1:7451739-7580549 GCA_027575565.1 Diploeciton nevermanni
GAGAGAGAGAGAGAGAGAGAAAAAGATGACAGCAAATATAAGATACAAAACGTGTTCATGGCGTGTACCTAACAGAGGAATGGCGTCAGATACTTGGGGCAAGGTTTCTGCCACGAGGTTCAGGAACACGGTCAACGAGAGCAAGATGGTCACTCCTGCAACAGAACACACAGGCGATTGTCAACACACCACCCAGGTGGGAAGGGGGAAAAGAGGAAAGGGGGAAATGGGGAGGGAGAGGCTAAAGCAACAAGAGTGAGTGAGTGCGACTGTGGCGCCAGCTGAAAATCGTCCAGGTGATGGTGCAATAACAACGCCACAAGTAAGGCTCTGCCTGCCCGCCGCGTTGGTGATTGTTCGAAACCGGCTCACTTACTCACTCGCGGGTAGTGTGTCACTAGGTCACCAGCGTATGTGGCGGGTAATATCTATCAGTTGGGTCAGTATGTATTTATATATATATATATATATATATATATATATATATATATATATATATATATATATATATATATATATATCCATAGATATATCATTGGCGTATGGTATTTTTGCTGAGAAAAATAGGGAGTACTAATCGTTCATCAATCCAGCTAGCATAGTACACACAAGTATTCCGAGGCGCCACCAGGTAGTAATGGCACTCAGATCAAATATCGACAAGCAGGTCACGGGGTCACGCTAAGAGCAACGCGCTGGCTGCTCACCGGGCACACACAAAAAACACAAGAAACAAAGAGCATCAAACGCATGGCATCATCTGAGTCAGTCAACGACATAACGGTTGGGCTTGTGTGTGAGCTAAGGGCCGCATAACGGCGCCCATGGATCTGTGAACTTCAACGGGTTACTAGCAACTGAGCTAGGACGGACTGTGTATACACTCAACACATGGTCGCGGACGGCGTACCTATCAACGGAACGGCATCGGATGTGGTGGGTATCTTTTCGGCTACTAGGTTGAGAAATACTGTCAATGAAAGAAGAATGGTGACACCTGAAAGAAACCGTATGGGACATTATCATGATGTTACGAGAGCTGTAATTGTGTCCAGTCATTGGTGACGCTGTGAGAAATTGGTCAGTTAATGGCAAATGGTATCCCAGGTGGTTCTAGAAGTACCCAAGTCACTTCTACTCCAATAGGCGCCACCTAAGACCATTTAAGGCGATCTCTTCCTTGATCAAACCTAGGCCAGCCGATGATTTTATCAGACAAGCATGCAAGTTAGCCACCTACCTAGCGTCAACTTCTCGCCCGAATCTGGCGGCAGCGTAAATCCCAACAGCGCCATAGAAGAGATGAGCACGCAAGGAACTATCAGATTGAAGAAGTAGTAGAGCGTCCGCCGGCGAATCTGGATGGTGAACGTGACGTCGACGTACGGCTCCGGACAACACTGGTAAACGATGGTATTCTTCTTCCCAGGCATTCCTGGAATACATCAGCACACGCGTCCCTTACTATCCACCCCCACTTCTTTGATCTTGCTGACATCAAGTACTCATCCAAATAGTGGGCCTAGTTAATCAGCTCGCGGGCCACATCCATACATACTGCACATCTATCTGCGTATTCTGCGTACTGCTTCCACTTACCTATGAGATACCACTCGCCATTCGTAATAAAGTCGGAGAGATCGCCGCCGTCCTCGGAGTTCAGCTGCAGGTCCAGCTGCCGGGAAAACTTGTCATGTAATTCTGGCCATTGGCGGTGCGCGTGCGCAAAATTGCATCCAACACAGACACTAGGAGGACGGCAGCGTGCGGCGCGGTGCTGCCGACATCAACAGTGAGCGTTGCTCCCATGCGACATAAAAACAAGGCCGTGACGACGTGGCGCCGAAAAACCCACGTCGCCACACAAAAATCAAATCAAGCATGCAGCGCGCAACGGAATCCCGGAAGTGATCAACGCCGCCGTTCGAAAATTAACGCGGCCATTTATATGCGAGTCGTGGTGGCCGTCGCCGTCGAAGCTGGACCTAAACGAAACTGGCATTAAACTGCACACAACAATGTCATCATCATCAGAGAGGCTCGAGCTACAGAGTGAGAACGTAAACGGACAAAGCGTAGCAAACCATCAGCCAGGCTGACTTACGTATGTATGTATAAAAAGGCTTCTAACTTTGTACAGAAAGTGACGGCACACTAGCACGAGATGATCGTAGCATGTGTGTGGAGAAGAGATGTATTGACACAGTTGTTGGGAGGGCAGTGTTCTTGCACGCACATCCCTGCCAGAAGCATAATCATCAGGTTCGGCGGATCCCACTGATAGCAACCAGCAGTCGGTAGCAGTGAGATCGCCTGCACGTCGGCTCCATGCAAAATAGCAAATCTATAGCGATACAGTCACATGGTTCCCACAAGACGCAGGCGGACGCGATTGATACGTGTGCCGGCGATGTCAATTGGCAATTGGATTGGTGTGAAACTAGGTGGAAAAATGGTGGCGTGTGCGGAATACGATTTCGCAGCATGCACGCGAAGCAACCGCTAGATTGCTGTCTTCAGTGTAGAGAGATATCTATTCCAGCGGATTGTAACCTCAAGGTGGTGGATACAGCTTAGATTTAGAATGCAATATCTGGATGTGAGCATGGTACCAACTAGTACCCCGTCAATTGTAACTGCTTGAGATTACAGCAACCGAATGTGCACGCTAGGTGTAAATGCTTGACTAAAGTGTTCACGCGACTAGTGTGAAGTGTCCACGTCAGCACACATACGCTTAAATAGCACGCATCAATATATATATATATATAATATATATAAATCTAACACATCTTAATTGATTGTATACCTGGTTGCCGTCATACGTCCAGCTACCAAACTTCATGTCACAGTGTTGGTCATCAAAGGGGAACCACGTAATGTCTATCTTGCATGTGCTCTTGAAGATACCCGGAGGGACGTACAAGCAGCTGCCGTTATGTTTGACCACAACGTTTGTTTGGAATGTCCCGTCGAAACCCTCATCAGCACTTCATATCAACAACACACAATTCGTTAGGTAAGAAACGGGCGCTGATCGCACACACCAGCTGTGTTTGCGCATTGCATCAACAGCAAGCAGCCATTCAGTCTGATCACGGCTGCTTCTGTTCTACGTCTGACTGACGCTACGAATGGTTTGGTGTGTGTGTGTGTGTTTGGTGCGGAATTTTGCGGAGAAAAGCTCTACACAAAGAGAGAAAGAGTGTGGCGCGACGCGCGTACTTCGCTTGCAGTTGTCTTTCGGTGGCAGAAAAATCGTCGCTGGTTTCAATTAGCATGCAACAATCATCCACCGACTGCATCGCAACACTGACATCTCGCACGCACAACAGGTAACACATATCCGTTGTCCGCCCAAGAGGTTCCAGGTCGTGTGTCCGGTCGTCAGTGTGTGTGTGTCACGTGGCGTCCGCGTGAGGCGTCAGAAAAAATGGTGCGAGGATGTTGCATGCTCAAACACAAAAATAGGCCCCTCAGAGCGTCCGTAAAACAATCTGAGCACGTTGGCAGTGACCACGGCTATTTGGAGTGCAATGATAATTTAGAGAAAGACTGACAGAGAGTGTGAGCATCAAAACAGAAAGTGGCGACAGCAGAGACGGCGTAGGGCCGCCTTGGGCCCCCGTCCGGTAGCTTTAACCGCAAAAAGGTTTGCGTCAGTTTACGCGCATAGTGTTGGTTTAGCTAGCCGCCGAGCGCGGCGCGTCGATCGGTTTAGGCTGGATTTGAATTTAGCCGCCTTATTGCAAAGCAAACAGCTGCAAGGAGGCGGTGAATCGATGTTTAGTTTAATTAGTTTACAAGCTATAGATAGCGTGCTTTTTAGTTACCTTCGTTTAGTTTAGTGAGCGTCTTTAGAGCGAGCGGTCTCGATTTAGTGGGGTTTTCGGTGCTGTTACATTGAGAGTTTTCAGGGACGTTCCGGCCCAACAGGAGTCGAAGTTTCAAACTGCTACCAGCCGCACGAAAATGAAAACAAATAGAGAGGCATATTGATTCGGTTGTTCTGGCATATCTGGTGAATTGTTGGTGGGTCCAGTTTCAAAATCGCTAAAGTATCTTGTATAAGGCATGCACAATGTCGAGAGCAAATGCTAGATCGGCTACCAAAAACGCGTAAGCGTTCAACTTTCTGTATGATCTTTGAGTGAATGGTGGCATTGTTGCAATTGTTCCGTTGGTTGTGTGCTTGAGTCAATAGTGAATCAGTTTTAGGTTGTTTGGGAGGAGGCGGCGAAAGGGTCAAAGGATGAATGATAGATGGTCACAGCGCTATCTACCAGCATTGACATACCATCTGGTAGTCATTTGGCTGCGATCGAAAAGTTTCATCCGTGTTGTAAATAGGCCGAAACAAGCGTGATTGATATGCTATAATAGAAATTGCGAGCAGAGATTCGAGGTTCTTTCGTGATTGTGTGGAAAACGAGCGAGAAAAATGGTGCGCATTATACGGTATCCGGTATCAGTCCGGCATTCGACTCCGGAGGGTCGGAAGTAGCTGTGGCCCACAGCAACGGCTAGCTGTCTGTGTACTTCCCACCCAACATATTCGCAAACATACACACAGTTCATCATCAACATCATCATCATCACTTTAAGAGACCTTAAGTTGTACATTGTGTCATGGTCCGACCTGAAGCCCTAACCTCTTCAACATCAATTTGGGGAGGGTATCCAACAGTGCACAGCATTTACAACATCTCATCATGGGTAACTGGTCTAGTAAAGTGGTAGTTTGGAAAACAGACAATAGGGAAGACAGTTTGGTCGGACGATCACACAGCAAAAACGCACAACGAGTGCAAAAACACTATTAGTAAGACACAGACAAAAGGAGTTTAGTGGATGAATGTTGAAATGAAGGTGGACATCAACAAATAAAGACGCAGAGAGAAGCGGTGTCAAGATTGATTTCTAAAGTTGCTTGCCTCAGTAGGGCCATTGGAAAGCCGTTCCATTTAAACACGCAGACGCATCATCGTTATCTATTCTTGTTTTTCTTATCACTCCTAGCAGAATGAACAAGTTCAATCCTGATTCACGCCAAGTTAGCGCAAATTGTGTTGACGTGTTCTTCCCGTCGCAGTACGCTCGAGCAATTTTTCAACATTTTCGGTGTCTTTTTCTCGCATAGTGACACGTTGATGCGTTTCTAATTGCGCGCGGCAGGCGAAAAGAACGATTGTTTCGAATATGTAAATAAACCAAAGTGGCACTGATTGTCTCTCCGGCGCGGCCGTCATGCGCGCGCGCGCGGGGAGCAGCGCTAATAGTTATTTACATTGACCCTTTCAAACAAACGCTGGCTGAATCATCGTCGCCTTGTTTCCCGCTTTTTCTTAATGAGCATGGGAGACATGCACCACAGACATCGACAAACATGGGCGAGAAAAGAGTGCGAAACAACGCGTCGTTGATTCATTATTGGGTTGAAGAAATTTTGTCAATTTTGTGGGCGGTTGGAGTTGATTGTGATTCGAAGAGATAAAAGAGCGCAACGAAAACATCAAGTCATACAAAATCAAAAACTAGATTACTTATAATAGTTCATTGTATAATATCAGAGAATGGTAACAAGTGGAAAAACTAAGCATGCTGAAAGATAGAGGGTTGCGAGAGATTGAAGACAACGTGGCGGCGTCAAGTGGTCGGGTGTGCGCGGTCTACTACCTAGATTAAGGTGTGTCAACCTTTAGGTCCATGGTGTTTGGGTGACCGTAATTTGGCCAAAATTCCACTAACACCATGCACCTCAGTCATCAGCAATGATATCATGTTCAGGGAGGCGCAAGTTACAGAGGTGAGGTGGGAGACATACGTACACACCAGTTAGCCGGATAGCAAACAGTGATTAACAGTGATACAATGTACAGGGTATTAGAATGGGTCCAGGAGGAATAGAATCTACTGGAATGTAATTACACCGGCGTGGAAATGCAAAGAATGGGTCACACAATGGTTAGCAATATATACACTGATTTAGGGAGTTTAGAGGGAAGCAAAGCAAGGATCCAACAAGAATCCAGAGAGATAGTAAGAGACACAAGCCGAGTTGGAAAATGAAGCATGGCACTACACTTTTTACCTGTTGTACATGAGCACGTCCGGCTTCCAGAGCTTGTTCGGAGTTATGCGTAAATCCTTGACCCCCCCGTACTCCGTCTCGTTCCAGCGCAGATTGTAGTCGTTCCATTCCTGCGAAAACGGGCGCACAACGAACGGGCCGCCGCCGTCGACAACGGCATCGATTAGTGCTTTTTTTTGAGGCGCGCAAGCCATACGCCGCCGCCGTTGCGTGTGCGACGGGAACGGCCGAGCGGGTGTGTAATTGAATCGGGCGCATGAATCGGAAACGTTCATGTGCCTAATCCAGGTGACAGCCGTATAAGATAATTAATAATACTTAATAGAGATAGACGGTGGTGTAGTAAGCGTTGTAACATTCAACATTAATTGCCAAAGAGGATTTATTACGAGTAAACATCATTTATTCATTGAGATATAATTTAGCTGCCCTGAAATAGTTGAAAGTTATGCTGGTGAACATCTGTCAAACACATGTCAATATAAAACGTAAGATCTGTAACTAACATCTGCTAGTCACCACCAGATGCTTCTTAAGTTGCCCAAACTATTTTCTAAATTAAATCAAATGACGTGTACTTGGTGGAAATCCTCCTCTTTAACAACACGTAACACGCATTTCAACATTAACTACGTACATCAAGCAAACTACCGGTGAACAACAATTACAAACCACTCGTACAAAATGCTTCAAACTTTTACAGCGTGACATTCAACGCGCGCACCGCTCGCAGCGTTCTCTAAAGTTGGCAAGTTTTGATTCGCGAACTTAAGGCGATGTTAGATTAGATTTTTTTCACAGTCCATGGCACAATTTATATCTTCTTTATCCACGCGTCTGGTGTGACCGTCACCAGTCTGTTGTGACCGGCGCGACACATCGCCATAACTTTCGGTCGTAAAATTCAGGCAAGCGCAACTTGCCGGGCGTTTTTCCACCCGGCGGGCAATTTTCATCCGGTTTATAACATCGACGTCGCGCTATCTATGTCCCGATATTATGCGGTCTGCAGCAGCTTGCCACAAATTTACCGGCAAACTTTCTCACTGCGGGCGCACGTTAAGTGTCATGGCTTGCGGGCGTTCAGCATGCGAGGAATGGACGAAGGGGCCGGAAGATGAGGAGTCGATACTTTTAATAATATTGATTTAACGATCGATGCTTTTAGTGTGGCCATTTTACAAGTATGTTACACTTTATGCTTGATGGTTCCTGCATTGTGTCAAACTGTGAGAGACAAAGAACCCAAAGAAAAGTTTGAGGAGTATATACACCGTCATAAAACGAGGAAAATCAAGCAGAAAACGTGCCGGAAGTATTCAGGTATATCTCGACAATCAGGCCGAGAATCAGAAATCATAAATCGAACGGAAAAGCAGCTACAAATGTCAAAACGAAGAAAATCAGGACAGACTGAAGAAAAATAGTTTGTATTATGAAAGCTTATAGTTAGTTGGAATCAGTTTAGAGAGTCGTACACACACGGCAGTGTGGGGAACAGCTACAATGTACAGACTGTCAGTTGTGTAATCGAACCGATACATCATTGATGTAATTCCTCAAAATTGCAACCTAATCGAAAAGGATGAAAAACGCGCTGGGAATTTAGAACAGCTTCCCTTTTTGTGGAGGTAAATGGAGCTTGGGGCTGGTAGTTAATATCCAGAATAGTGTGGAATCCTATTGTACCACTTGGAATGCGCACGCGCATTGAGCGGAATGCACGTAATTATGTCTTGCAATTTGTAAAAAAGAAGGGAATTTCCAACACAACAACCCACGACGCTTAATATGAAATTGCTTGGTTGCGGGGAATTCAAGCGACAAATTGTTGTAATTTGTTTGAATGTAATGTTAATAAACGCTACAAACTACTTTAATCATCTACAATCATTCCATAACCTCAGAATGCTAGAGAAACAGGACATTAAACACAACCAGGATATTCTCCAATTCTGAAGTTGTGCAAAGATAAGCAGATGAAAAACAACTGAATCTGTGTATTATCCATTATATACAAGGAGATAAAAATCGGGGTCATTCTCAAACTCTTAAAGAATCTGCAACTTGGTTAAAATACTGCAATTGGCAAACAACTAGTGACAATATCACAAAATACTGGGGTCAATACTGATGAGAAAAGAAGGCCAATGTCCACTGCCGTGTGTGTTCCAGATAAATGATTTAGAATTATTTAAAATTGGTTTTCACTTACCAAAGAAAGCCAAATATTTGTTATTAGGAGTTGATTCTTCTCGTCCTATGTGGTTGGTGAGAAAAAAGGGAAACACATCGGTTGTTAGTCACATGACAGACTGCATGCAGATAGACATTGAGTGAAAGAGGTAGATAGCCAGAGAGAGAGTACGAAGACTGATAGTCAGAGAGCAGCAGACGACCAAGTGCGATGGTCCGTGGCGCTGCCCGCAGCGGATATGTCTCCAGCTCAAAGAGCCGATGATGACTTGGAAGAATTTTTCACTTAATTGCAAGTGATTATAAAGCATGTCCAGAGAGTGCTGGCAGCGGCACGACCATAATTGCTTTCTGGGAGCTAGACGCCCAATAGCCACATTGCTGCGAGGACGACGCGATTTAGTTGCTGGTTTGTTTAATCTTGCGTTAGTTTTTAACATTTATATATACACTGGCGTATATATATAAGTTGTAATTAGATGGTAACGATAAGTGTGTGGTCATAACAAATGCGAAGAGGCTGCCTGTGGATCACGAGCGAGCCCACTTACCAAGTTCAACCACGCGTTTGTCGTGAGAATCTGATTCTTTTCGTCCTAGACAGGGGAAAACACATCTTAATAACATTCGTGACAGTGGTGCATATACCGCGATGACCTTCAGCGATGCACCTAGAGACTTCCGTATACAATTTGAGCCATGATGATTTGAAAACAGTCAGAAATTTGGGGGGGGGGAAAGTCTAATGCAAGCAAGTTCACTAACCACGTCAATGATCTGCTGCAGCGTTAGGCCAAACTTGACTTCCAGCGGTTCCGACTCGTTGGCGACGGGCCGCTCCAGAACGTTGTAAGGGCCAAGCAGATTGTTGAGCAGTCGCTTTTCGTGTGGCCCTTGATGCGTTCCTGGAAAAAAAAATAATAATTGTTTCAATCTCCTCCCAGGAAAAAATGATTAAAAGATTTTCTTGCTTTTTTATTATCTTTTAATTCGAAGCTCTCCTACCATCTACAATTACCGATTTACTAGCTTGAAAGAATTCACTCCAGGTACCGAATTATCATTTAATGATCACCTTCGAGAATAATTAATTCATTCCAAGCACGGGCGTTGCGCACAAAAAATATTTTGTGTTTAACTTAATGCCTTCCCACGAGACAACCCTGGATTTCAGTACAGTGGAGACGAGAGCAAAAGACATGGGATATATTGCGGGGCTTTTTGGCTCTCGGGGGAGTTGCTGGATCTAGCCACGTGAAATAGTGCAGAATAACAAGGTGGATTTAACGATTTAAGTCAGTTAATATCATATACAAACATTTGAGATATGGCCGTGCTGAAGCAGGAGAGACACTAATCGACAGCAGAGGATTGAACATATGCTTTGAGGAGACATATTTTTTAGAGTTTAGTTTTGGGCAGAGTAGTTATGTAGGAATGATTCAACCTTAACCATTCATCAATTAATGCATTCAAAGAGGATAATGGCATAGTTTGTCATTGTTTCCTCTCAAAGTGGTCAGAGTAGCTACAGTTTTAATTTAATTTAGTTCAGAGTGATACAAACAGCAAGGAGAAAGTTTCTTGAACTGTAAATACTGCAGTCAAATTGACAATGGTTACTGTTCAGTGACGGAAAGACAATGGCAACTAAAGTTTACATTTCACTTTAAAATGAACCTTGATAATATTGTAATCTTTATTTAAATAAAAAAAAATTAATGAAACTGCCTCTAATTTTACGTAGATAATTTGAAAATACCACCAGATAATATTCCGTTGTAATTCTTGGGGAAATGTCATAACAAATAAACAAGTTATTACTGTTTTTGAGTCATATTTTAAATTTGAACATTAATAATAATCTAATTAAGATTGTTTTTCTTGTAGATTTGTAAATATGATAATTAAATTAAGGACACTTGAATTTGTAGCCAAAGTTGGGTTTCTCTAAACTTTCTTAAATGGCGGATGCGCCGGTTTTCTACTTGGAAGTCTGTTTCTTTTCACAATTTTTGCATCACAATCAAAGCCACAGTCGCATTGCAGCACCGGGTGCTAAGGACGTTAATTTGTGATAGAGTACTGCATTAAAAATGAAGAGGCCAGCAACTGCGGGCGATGGAGTTGGCGGATTATACATAATTATGAGCACGTCGGGCGCGCCACGGTGCAATTTCGAGCGCGACCGGCCCTGGCATGTATGATTAGTGAGCGTAATTGGAAAATACGGCCGAGCGGCAAGCAGTGCTGCATTCCGGGAAGAGCGCGAAAAAGAGTGTGAAAAAGCGTCGGAAAACATGCGAAACACTTTCATCAATTCCCCAGCACGCCCGAACCAGCATCCGCTGGTGCGGCAGTGGTTTAGCTGTCATCATCATGCGTCAAACAAAGCACTGGGCGCAAATGCTAATTTGCATGTTTGATGAGGTGCAATTTTTAGCGTGGTCTATTAGTGGTGATGAATGTGCCGATGAATTATGGTTTTTGGCAGCGAATGGGGGCTGATTGGAGGTGCAATGGGAGCGCGATTCAATGTAAACAACACATTGACCTAATTTCGTTCGCGTGGTGTCGCGCGCGCGAGGTCGGTGGCGCATAAATTTTAGAGGCTCTTGGGGCGGATGGCATACCTGGGGGCATGGTGATGAGGAGGAAGGCAGTGGCCAGAAGCGCCAGCAGTCGCTCGCAGCACGGCAACATTCTAGCGCCTGGTCGATCCGGGAGAGCGACGACAGCGGTGGCTCATGACTCGCACACCGACGGCAGCCCTCCGGCCGTCATGCCAGCGCGCGCCGCCGACGAAGTCGCTCTCTGCACGCCCACCCGGCGGCTGCGGCGCCTCGTCCTCTCGGCGTGGTGTTGTCCCCGGCGGGAGAGGCGTCGCGATGCGCACACTAACTCAGCGCCGCGGGCCGCACTCGCGCTGATGCACTGCCCATGATTTACACCAATGACCAGCGGGATGTTGGCGGCGGCGGCTGTGGCAAGTCGGGCACAGCGAGCGCGCTCCCTTCGACGACTGAGAGCGCTTCTTCGCCTCTCGGCCTCGAGATGCGTGGATGCAGCGGCGCGCGAGATCAATATGGGTGGATGGTGCGCGCGCCACGGAGCCCCGGGATGATTCTGCTCGCTGCGTCCTGCTCCGGGCGCTGCCGCCACTCGCGCACTCTCGCTGCGCCGGAACGTGTGCCTTTCACTTAATAACTCTCCTTTTTACTATCCCCTACCTGTGTTGTTCTCTGCAGTGCAATTAATTTACACCCTAAGACCCTAAATACTCTACTTCTGCAATCCAAATCCCTCAAAATTAAATCGTCCACAATTGAAAATACTATATTTTCTAGGGATTCTTTAAATGTTTGTAAATTGTTCATTGTTGGCATAACAACGGAGCACCACTTACAGAGCGTTACCTTGTCTACTCAGTACAGTCTTCTTCACCCACTACTGCCCCCACCCGATCTATTCACGTGCGATTTCATCCATCCGCATGCCTTGTGCGCAATGACATCGTGGCCCTGACTCATTTTTTGCTAACCTACATTTGCTCCCAGCAAACGCTCCGCTTGCGGGTCCTATTATTCAATTTTATTTGCTTCCAGAGGCGATAAAGCACAACAGCCAGAACAAAAACAAGCGTAATGAAAAAGCAACTGCAAAAGATTTGAGGGAATTGTTGTGCTAATTTTCTATTAACAATTATTTTAAGTAAAGTTGTGAAGAAATCACAAAATTCATTTATTTTTACAGAGATAAAAGCTAGTTAACTATTTTCCAAATGATAAGAAAATATGATGATGAATAGGTTGCCTACGATGATTCAAAGCTAAAAATAAATGACCTTCAATAAGATTAACAAAATTTACAATATCTTTCAATGCAATAAACTGAATTAAACAGTATTTTAAATAATTATATACAAATTCATTTTATGAGTAATATCATGTGTAATATTACACAACGGAATCATTAAATTCACAACCTTATTCAACGTTATTACTCTTTTAATCTGCAGATGTCACTATGGGCAACCTTATAAGCCTGAACAATTTCTGACGTATGTCAAGAATAATAGTACAGTCATCTAGACATCTACGCGTTTGCAGTCCATCGGCACAAGAAACGCGTATTCGTAGTACGTAATGCATGTGCGTCAGTGAACAACATATTACTGGCCTTTCTAGAGCAACCGAAATCCGCGCCTCCGCACAGGACACCATCACGCGTCTTTGACCAAGTGAACGCCGTTCAGATTGTGCGCGGCACGCTGCTACAAAGCTCTAGCATTCACACATCGCAGCGAAACTCACACAGTCATCGCCGGTATCATGGCGGACGAGCAGCCGAAGGCGGCGGACACTGTCAAGCAGGAGGCAGAGGACGACAGCGATAAACAGGATAGCCCCCGGGTGATGATCAACGTAACAGTGAAAACGCCCAAGGATAAGGAGGTCTTCAGTGTGGATCAGAATGCCACCGTCGCGGAGGTAATTGCGTTGCAGAACAATTGGTGCGCCTGATTTATGAAGAGCTTCCTGGGGCAGTCAACAGAATGTTCTGGAAAGTGCATTGCATTGAGGAGTGGTCAATAGTCATTGTTAATTGGCATTTGATTAAGATAATGATTGTGTGGTTGGTGTTGTATTAATTTGCTATTGTTAATTGCAGTTTAAAACACAAGTGGCGCCCAAATTTAATTCAGATATAGAACAACTGTGTCTCATTTTTGCTGGGAGAATCTTGAAGGATGCAGAAACACTTGTGTCACAGAATATCAAGGATGGATTGGTTATTCACTTGGTGGTTAAAGCAGCTCCTCGTAATCCAGGCCCTCAAAGAACTGGTAAGTGAAACAAGGAATAAAAGTAAATTAACACACAATCAACAACATTTTATAAGTCATGTGATTACCATTTTAAATGTTTATTGGAACTAGCATAGTTTAACTTTCTAGAAGTTTAACACAGTCATAAAATTATGTAGATGAGACTTAACTATAACACTTACTTAATTTTGATTTGTAAAACTGATACTCTATAATAAGTATACTGATACTGAAGAAGGCAGCAAGCTGAAAACCTTTTACAAATCAATATTAAGTGAGTATTATAGTTAAGTTTCATCTACATAATGAATATTAAATACTTTGTGACCACACTCAACAGTACAGCTATAAAATGAATGTTTTGTTGTTGTTTTAGCTGATATTCCACAAACACCTTATGGAATGGGTGGTTTGGGAGGATTAGCTGGTCTAGAGTCACTTGGAATGGGAAATACCAATTTTATGGACCTGCAGAATAGAATGCAATCAGAAATACTATCAAATCCCGAAATGTTACGTCAGGTGTTAGATAATCCACTTGTGCAGCGATTGATGAACGACCCAGAAAATATGCGCACTTTGATAACCAGTAATCCACAGATGCAGCAGCTGATGGAGCGTAACCCAGAAATCAACCACATGCTTAACAATCCGGACTTACTACGACAAACAATGGAACTAGCGCGCAATCCATCGATGCTCCAAGAGCTGATGCGTAGTCATGATAGAGCAATCAGCAACTTGGAAAGCATTCCAGGTGGTTACAACGCACTACAGCGTATGTATCGCGATATTCAGGAACCAATGTTAAGCGCTGCGACGGAGCAATTTACGCGTAATCCTTTTTCGGGTTTGGTAGATACTGGAAGTGCGACAAATCCGCAACAGGGCACTGAGAATCGCGAACCTCTGCCGAATCCTTGGTCTGCAGGAAGTGGTGGTGGAAGCAATCCCAACCCATGGACTGGGACAACACCAACGACCAATTCGGATACGTCAACGAGGCCCAGGCCTGGTGTTTTGAACAACGCACCAATGCAGAGTCTACTGCAACAGATGTCCGAAAATCCTGGCTTGTTGCAGAACATGCTGTCTGCGCCCTACACCCAGAGTATGATGCAAGCACTGGCGGCGGATCCCAACGCAGCAACAGCGTTGCTAAATGAGAATCCGCTTCTTGCTGGTAATCCTGCAATGCAGGAACAAATGCGCAACATGATGCCCACGTTGATGCAGCAGATGCAAAACCCGGAGATGCAGAATTTAATTGCAAATCCGCAGGCGTTGAATGCAATCATGCAGATTCAGCAGGGCATGGAGTCATTGCGTGCAGTTGCGCCTAATTTGATGAATACTTTAGGTACGCCGCCACCTTCACTTGGACTATCGGGGTTGACGACGTCAACGAGTACTACAACGGCCACGCCAACTACAGGGACAGGAACTACGACTGCTGGTGGTATGCCAGCAAATCCCAATGCCTTTTCGGAGGTACTTTTTTTACTCTTCCAAATAGCTCTAATGTAGTGAAATGCTGAATGTGTGTTTTATTTACTTAGTTTATGGCTAGAATGGTTGCGGATATGGCTGGTCAACGTGACGATTCACCGCCAGAGACGAGATATCAAGCCCAGTTGGAGCAGTTAGCAGCGATGGGGTTTGTCAACCGCGAAGCCAACCTGCAGGCGCTCATTGCGACATTCGGCGACATCAATGCAGCCGTGGAACGGCTGCTGGCGCTCGGCCAGCTCTCCATGAGCTAACCTCGCGGCGTACCGACGCATGCAAATTTTTAAGTCATACCCAGAGCGGATACTAAATAACCACCTAAACAGAATCACCCCTATCAAGTCTAATTTTCTACCAAGGACGACAAGACTGCGTATTGGTAACCTCTTTTTAACTCTAGCCTTATTCGTTTACTCTGGAAGCAAACTTAGCCTGGCGTTGTTTTGTCAATTAACCGACTTCTTTCTATTTTCTGCGGTATCAGACACGGTATCCTTCACTTGACTGCGCGTGCCAATGCTGTATGAATTCGTTACGCTCCTTCTTGCATGAATTGAAGCAACTCTATGATTAGTCGTGCACAGGATAAACAAGAAAAAACGAAAAAATCAACTAAATGTATTATCTAATAATATATGCATGAGTTAGTTGAATGCGTATTGTTTTCTGAATTTGTTTAATTGTAATGAATCGTTCTCGGCGTGTGTTTGCTATCGCGACGGGAATGTGTTAACTGGATTGAATGTTTTCACTAGAGACAAACTATTGATGTGGACGTGCCGTACTAATGAGACGTGGGCAGTCACGATTCTGATTGTTTTCATTGAGTTTCGATGTTTTAGACTAGCATATTATGAATGGAGATGTGCAAATTCGAAACGATTTATGTGGCGAGCACCCGCACGCGGTTTATTAATTAATTAATCAGATACGTTTTTGAAACAACTATAATTAATGAGGATGAAATAATTTGTTAAATGGAGAGTGTTTTCATAAGCAGAGGTAATTTGTAGCATTCCACTTGTAATATAAATTAAAATAAATATGGGATGAAAACGTAAGTGTATAAAAAGCCACCAAATGTTTGTATTGATTGTAATGTTGTCATGGCAACAGTGTAGATAGATCATACAATTGCTGTTGTGGGTGTTATCGTGAGAAAATCGAGATGATTTTAAGTGTTATTCATGCAAAGTGTATTATTTCAAGTGTTCAATGAAATGTGTAATTATATATGAACAAATGTGTGCTGTCAAGTGTGTAAAGCGTCTGTAAAGTCTCAATCCGAAGCGCAAATGTAAAGTGACGCGACCGCAATGCGCGCCGAGTAAAGCGAGCTTCAATCCACTTCAAACTCTTCTCAACTCTTCATCTCACATTTCACACACATGCCGGAGCAATGCGGCAATGAAGGCGCTCCACACACAACTCGTTGGCCTTTGCGGCACCGCATACCGCGCGCCTTCGGCACGGATTACGCCAGGTAACGCGAAGCACCTTCCTCCAGTCCATGCAGCAGCGTTCGCACTTTGTGGGCCCACCATTCGCGTCCTCGGCGCGGATGGAAAAATGTGACCGGAGTAAAGCGAGCCATTCCGGATGCTCAGTCGAAGCGCGCGCGCCCACACGACACCTTCGTCGCTGCCATCATACGCAACAATTCTGCGTTTTGTTTATTCATCGCAGCGCCGAAAATTTCAAATCATCGGCTAATTGCCCGCCGCCGGCGCACGCATGAATGGTGCGTGCTTGCGGTGCACTCGAGGTCGCCTTGCACCGCGCGTGTGGACACAGTGCCGGGGCCGCCAAAAAGGGATCTGCGGCTGCTGCGCCGGCCACGTATCGCATCCTACCAGGTAAATAAACTCGCTGGGAAACTAACATGTTTTTATGACCTTATCGGCGCTTCAAATTTTACCTTCATCGCAGAGCGCGCGCTGTCTGTGCGTCCATAGCGTCGGTAATTAATTCGTTTCGATAAACGCTTTAAATGGCGATCGGCCGCGCTTTTCTAACGCCCGTGCGGGCACACCGCGAATTCCACGCTGTTTCAGTCGCCGTGCACCGCGGGCCATTTGTGACGTGCGACGCATTCGTGCAGTACTTGTTCGACTTGATAAACTTGCTATTAATCGTGTGCGGATCGATTTGTGCCGCTATTTATAAAGAAATCAATTATGGTACGTCAACCTGCGTGTGGTCAACTCACCTAGCTCAAATGTGACTTAGGTAGAAGCAAGTTATCCCAAGCATTTGAAAATGAAACCCAAAACCTACTGGCAACTGTCCCTTCAATATAAGCTAGTACATTATTCTTCTGTTCATCGGGGGACAATTAAATTGGAAGTAGTTCAGAGTTGTTCAATGGTGCAGGTGCATCAGGTGCAATTCATTTCCGGGACTTGCGCGCAGATGGCCGTTATGTCCCTCCGTCTGAACCGCATCTAATATTACATATTACGTTTCTCATTTCAGCAGCAGTCAACATTCAGCAGCGTGATGTGTTTATAATCGCAATGTGCAGTGCGCAAAAGTTAAAGAAAATGTGGAAAAACTACGTGACTGATACCAACCATCGGTACAAATCATGCAAACCCCTTCGACAGTGTGACTAAACAGGACAAACGGACTTAATCAGCATGTTGAAACACATGCTCAACGCCAATGGGAACGTCGGAGGCGGTGGGTCTCGTTCAAATCGGCCTGATAGTTCAATGATTATGGAACCACGACATTCCCATGATATGGGCCATCGATACCGTTCGGCTGGCGGTGTCAGCGTTGTGGGCAGCATTGGTTCACCACCTTCCACTCTTGCTAATAATGCAACTGTCCTAAGGAATCAATACCCGCTCAATGTTTCTCACCTCCCTAACTTGGACCAATCCAAGCACTCCATCTACGCCAAAACCGCCAATGGAGGACTGAACATCTCACGACCCCGTCCTCCGGGCCCTGTGAACAAATTCATCGCCAAATCGAAACAAGTTGGTGTTAAAGAAATGCTAGTTAGCTTAGGACTGTTGTGTTTAGTCAGCCTTCTGCTTGCCTTGTTGTCACTGATTTTCTTGCTAAAGATCTCGCCGGTAACTACCAGTGATATTCGGGATCTCCTCAGGGCTGAACAATTGACAGTCATCACTGCCGAGGAGTACGTTGTGGTCTACGAAGTAACACTTGCGCTGTGTGCGTTGACATTATCATTGAATCTATGCTGTTTGTTGGTGTGTGCTATTCAATTCCTCTTTGCTGTAAAGCTCGTCAAGAGTCCACATGGCGGAAGTGACCGGTATGATATTTACATGTCTTCCATCTTACAAAAGTAGATCTTATGGTTACCTTTGTGCACAACATGATGGAATGTGTGCACTCTTTAAGTATACAATGTAGGTTGTAGCTCCAATTGAGTACCGTTTGATTTTCCTATGCCGGAGGTGGTTTAATTATGAATTTATAATCAAACTCACACGCGTTTGCACCGGATGCGAGAGAATCGTTTCATTTAGTTTGATTTACGCTGGGACATGAAGACGGGAAATCTCTTAAGGCCCGTATCTCCAGCACCGTTTGAATTGCGCTGTTCTGTAATTAAAGCCCGTTAAAATTCTTGTTTGCCTACAGGACCAATAAATACCTGCAGAAATCATCCGTGAGCAGAGTATGCGCTGTTGGAGGTTTTTTTATATCAATTCCGGTGTTTCTAACAGGTAAATTGCTCTAATATGCCCATGATTTGTTCACACTTAGGTATAAAGTGAACAACACTTATTCGAGGAAATTAACAAATTTTCCATAATAGGAATTATATTGTATACATTTATACAATTCCATTCCACACCGGCGATCGTTACAAGTGTGTTCATCGGACTGGGCATTGTTTTTTGCGGCTGTGCAATGGTCCATAACGTGTTCATTTGGCAACGAGAGAAAACCAACGCCGTCAAGGAATTAGCCCTGCAACAAGCATCAACACACAGTTCCTTCCACAATATATCAGCGCCTGGGACAGCACCACTCAACCATCTGAATCAGTCTCACGCTTCACATTTGAGCAATTACAGCGTGGGATTTCTGCATTCAACTGCACATGGTTCGCCACCAGCAACGATTCTTGCCAACGGGCCGTATATCCTACGTCCCTCAACAACCACACCTCCCACAACCGAAACCCTAAAATATTCTCACCCGCGGGATGTAAGTGGCAGTGTGAGTCCGGGGATACACGCGCCGACACTGGATTTGAGTAGTGTCGCCACGACAAATTCACCCCATGAACTCAGCACACTCGTGTGAATTTTGTGACTGTTTTTATGTGAGATTTTTTATTTAATACGCCTCTTTTTCAATTTATGGTGCACGCAACTCTTAGGGACTGGGACGTTACTTCAGTGACCTGTGACTGATAGTTTTAAGCAGTTTGGGGACAGCGCATCAAGATATATTAATTCAAACTGGTTTATTTGTTGATATTTTATCGGTACTTGTACAAATATGTGCACATTTTACATTTAATTAATTACACGCCGACATCAGGAATATATTCCAAGGCACTTTACAAATCGTAATGTCAGCTGACGTCATCGCAAAGACATACTCTAGAGCATTAATAAATTATATCCCAACAACCTTGTCACAGCCAAGAAGCAACTTTAAGAAGAGAGAGAAACGAATTAGGCCTTTCTAACGAATCCAGTCATTGGTGGTGGTCCGATATTAGCATTGTTATGCATTGGTATCGTGGGATCCATTCCACGTCCAGCATGGGCACCATCATCATTGGAAGAGGAAGTTGATACTGTCCTTTCAATCTTCATTGTTTGCTGTGGAATTTGATCATCGGCTGATATATTCTTAGAGTTGTAGATTTCTTTGACTATGAGTAAAATTGTATCGTTTGATTCCCAGTAACATACATGGCTTGTCAGCGCAAAGAGATACTCGTTGAAGAACTCAAGAGGTGCTTCTTGGAGCACATAGTCAATTCTCCTTCCGCCATTGAGCTGTCCAAGAGTTAAATCGGTGTGTTCAGCTTCAACAATAGAATCCTCATCGGATGTGTTACCATCCTGTTTGAGTTGTTCTTCGAGAACTTTGTTGACTTCTTCTTCTAAACTGGGTGGGCTTTGCGAAGGGTTGGTTTGACCTTTGAAGAGTGTAAATTGATAGAAAGAATTCCATGTACTTTTCATTGAATCAATTAATTTCTGTTTTAAATCAGCTCCTACTCTAGCCATTGTCTCCTTTAATTCCAAATGCATTCGTTTTCGGCCTTTGTGATGAGGGATCAACACAGGTTTCAAACTTGCAAGCTCTGGATTGATCAGTGCTTCAATCCGATAGGCAACTGGGTCATACGGATGAAAAATATTGAAGTATTCGGGGCATGTAGGCAAAGAAAAGTTCTCCCCAAGATTCTCCAGTCCTCTAACAGTAACAAACATTCCTACAGGTGACCCCAATGCGAAGAAATGCCTTGGATTGAAGTTTAAATTAGGGTAATTAATCTGCGCTTGTCCAGTACCCATTTGGGCCATCATGTAGCTAATTCTCCGACTCATTTTCCTCATATTAGGAGGTGGTTTCAAGGGTGACAACTGATCTTCCTCAGTAGAAGGTGTCCCTATTTCTTTTGTGTTGTCTTCAGTTAGCGATTGTTGATGACAAAGAAGATCGAAAAGAATCAACGACCCAAGACTATGTCCTCCTAGAGAGACACCCCCCTCAAAACTAGGATTACGCTGTCTAAACAATTCATATATCCTATTTAGTTCATTGCCCACAGATGAAACAATATTTTGACAATAAACTGGACTTGTATAAAAGAGGACATCAAGGATTGTGTCATTTGTGAATTCTCTCAGTCGGGGAATACTTTTTAAAGTGATGCCCTTCATCTTCTGATCAACACCGGTTTCCCCGGAGTGCAGTTTAGTATGCCAACTTATTGGGAGGATTTCAATCCTGTTAGTAATTTCCTTTTCACATGAAGAACGATAATGAGATTGGACCAATTGTAATGCCATATTACGGAACTCGTCTACCGCTTCTTCTACCCCACGGAATTTCAGGTCGCAGAATTTGCCTATACCGTGCACCATGAAAAGAAGATGGTCTACTTTAGCAGGTTCACCTTCCTCAATATGGAACTCATCGAGACTTCTTTTAACAACCCTGGGGCGTGGTTGATTCTGAAAACGTAGGACAAATTATTAAAATAGTTGCCATTGGCGTATTTATCATGAATTACTCACAGGAGTATTGCCCCAACTATCAGGAGCTTGCGTCTGTGGAAATAGAACAAGAACATCTGGTCCATGGAAGACAACACTCTCTCCATTCGCAAGATCAACGCGTCTATTCCATGAATTAGACTCAAATGCAATCTTAAACTCTTCCTCCAATTTGGTAGCTATATTTTCCTCATAAGGAACAAACCTCCCGTCAGTGTTACCTTTGTGGAACCATGAACACCGACGTACTTCCGTTTTGGCACCTTCCCAGTAAACAGGAACACGTTCTCTGAGGAGAATATTAACATCATAACGCCCTCCATCAGTTGCAACAACTTTTTCTGGACTTAGATCAGCTACAAAGTAAAAACAATTGATTGAAACCAAGATCTGAAACCTGATAAGTTATCTAACTTACGTGATAAATATGCAGCATCTAAATTTAGCGAATCAATCATAGAAAATGGATTCCAGATGACTTTTGTCTCTTGCGCTGTTCTGTAGAACCAGTGATGATACACCGGTCGATAGATCTGCGTTGTTTCATTGTGAGTCAGAATTGGCTGCTCTGTGGAATCAGCTCTGCTATTTATATTGGTGTTCACACCAGGAGAACCGCGTGGAGAATCACCACTGGACTTAGACATGTCTGGTTGTAAAAGTGCAGAAGGAGCAGCAAAACCAGCAGTTAACGAAGTGGCGGTAAAATACGTCGATGGTGTGAGAATAGTAGGTGTGACTTGTGTATCAAAAGTTGGCACGCTGTTGGGAATAGTTGGGATTGATGACAGTTGAATCTCTTCAGTCAGTGATACTGGGGACAAAAATGGCGAAGGTTGGTCTACTGTGGTAAGCGGGAGAAATTGAGGATGAAGAATCTGTGGTGGGACTGCTGTTACAACAGGTTGTTGAAACTGGAGAAAATTAATAGCTGGTGTTGGTTGTTTTGCAGGCACAACAGAAGTGGTTGGTACAGTAAATAAAGGAGTTGCATTAACAGGTGGTAAAATTGGTGATGTTGTAGATAAAGCAGAAATAAGAGTGTTTTGAATTGATAGTGGAGCTATTGGTTGTTGTTGTTCTGGTGAACTGACAGTGCTTGGATATAATCCACCAGGGCCAAATGCTACCTGCGGTGAATCAGTTGATGGTGGTCGTGGTGGCAAATTTTGCCTGCTAGATGTACTGAGAAGAGGCGGTAGATTCACAAAAGGTTGCTGTTGTATTTGCTGCGGTGGTACCACCGTGCCACCACTAGAAAGTCCAGGAATCTGCGCGTAGGCAACTTTTTTAAACCCACCACGTCTATAGGTATTTGAACCACCAGTTGGAGGTACTGATAATTCTTGAGCAACTGGAGCAGATGTTGGTACTGTTGGGAATGTATTCTCTGGAGAATAAAACTGAACCGGAGCTGCTAGTTCGTCAGAATTCTGATCTACTGAACCAAGAAGACTATCTACAACTGATGGGGCAGATACAATTGATTCTTCTGGTTGTGGTTTACTTCCTCCTAGTTTCAAATATGAAGAAAAAGAAGAGAAAACTGATTGTAGACCAGCTGATTGTTCACTTGTTGTGGATTGAAGAGGTTGTTGTATTTGGGGTTGAGGTGTATTTAAATTAAGACCATCTATGAATGGTTGTTGCTGTAGATATCCACTGTTGGTTTCTAGGATTTGTTGCGGATAATTAGGGTCCTGTTGAAAAGAAAATTCTTCCAAAATCGCAACTTGTTGAGTTGTGGACTGAGATGGTGGTGGTTGTTGGTATTCTCCACAGTTTTGTGCTGGATTATAAAAGTTATATATATATGTTGATAGTGGAGGTCTAGATGGGTTATTATTTGCAAAATTGCTGAATGGTGTTGATTGGTACGAATTTTCTTGAAGGTGATTTGTACTTGGCACCAATGAAATTTCTGAAATAAAAAGCTATTTAAATGCTAAGTTATTTTCAATAGTTTGCTTAAATAGAGTTTGGACCAGCATATATATGTTTGAAGCAATTTATGTTCTTTACTTATGCTTGCGGGTACTTGGAAGCAATCTCATTCGAATTCCAATTATCCTATTGGGCGGTTCCCACGGGGATTAAGATATCTAGACTGCCCGCTAATTGTGTACCTGTCTGGATTACTGAAGGTCGTCCAAAAGATTAACCACTTCCATATGCGGTACCGTGCGAGAAATATACCGAATTCAAATAGGTCCAATTGGACCCGAAAGGGATCGCGTATTTAGATATTAAACAAAGAGTAATTCAAAGTAAACATTTAACATACAATAGCACAACCTAAATAAATAATCTCATTTTCCAAATGTCCAAAATGGGTCAATCACCTAACTTTCATTACAACCTCATTACTACAGGATATGATTAATATTTTCATAGTGCCAGATGCGTAATCAGTGTCCCTCAGACAGTAATTACCTCAATCTCAGTGAAAGTGATTCATTCAGGTCAACAAAAACGTATGAACATCACGTAAAAACTAAACAAATATTCCATGCAAATCGATCAACAATGTAAGAACATCAAAAAAAAAAAACACTGCTATGAACAATTATCCAATATCACAATGATTTCTGTGCAGTGATTAGAATTTATGGTATTTTCTAGTATGTTTCATAACTGTGTACACATTTCGGCCAAACACTGATAAAGATTACTACAATTTCCTTTCCAAGCCCACAAAAGATGACAAATTCTTCCTCTCTCATTAACTACAAATCAGTGCCTACAAAAAGGCAAACTACTATTCTGCGATAATTAGTTCCAAGTTGACCATAGAGTTATTAACACTTTGTCACACAGTGCTTCAGAAGCAATGTGTTTAAAAATGTTAATCCTCCCAATATTGCTTTGCACTTGTGCTAAGTTAACAACAACTGAAATCATCTCCGAACACTTCTACAACATTAATCAAGAAATGCCGAATTTGAACAGACTAGAACCCAGAATCTTAAGGCCTAGAGAAGATAACATGATATCAATTAAAATAGAAAGACCTAATACCAACGACAACTACTACCAAGGAGAGTATCCTGTTGAAGAAATGTACATTAACACCCAGCCTCCTAACAGCCCTAATTCAATGAGACCCATTTCAAACGAAGGCAAAAAGCGCGTTATCGAGCTGAGCGGATTACTGCGAGGATTATTCAATTGTCCAGTTGCCCTACTCATTCAGGACAACCCAGAAGTAAGACGAACAGCAAGATTATACATGGATTATATTCTGAGAAACCCTGCCCTGCAAAATGACTTCTGGTTGATGAAATACAACGCTACTGGAGTCTCCAATGTGATTGCCCAGAGTGGAATGAGTGGACCAGAAGGATTTCAACGCCTTTTGCGTACAGAAGGCAAAGAAACAAAGCAGAATGTTGGAGTAGAGTCAGAAAAAGCAGCCAGTTTCTTTAGTATGCTCAAGGCAACGAGAACACTACCTCCTGGAGCAGCTATTTTGATGTTTACGAATTCCCCTGTTGAAGATGAAGATTTAGCACAGTTGACTATCAAAGAAACAATTAATAAACAAATAAGAGTAAGTCTAAGTTGATAATAGGCCGACTTTTAAGCCAGTTATTTATTTATTTAAAATTTTGCAAAATCTAGGTTCTGGTTGTGTGGCAAGGCGGATATCCCACCTCCCAACAAGAATACAAACTCCTGAAGGAAGCAACCACAGTGACACACGGTGCTTTCATTATCGGTAATACCGAGCGGATGTCAATTACGGATGTTAACTATGTGCAAGTCAGCGGAGCAGAAAACGTAAGCTTAAACAGAAAAGATAAGAATGTTGATCTTTTGTGTTTGAAACATACAAGTGGCGTCGCAGGTGTAAGCTTTGCAAACTAAATCTGTCATTTGACGCGATTCACTTGTTCTAACGGTCATTGCAGTTTTTTTGCTCCAGAAACTTGCTCTGGAAACGTATAAAGGCAGGAAAAACTAATTAAATACTAGTGTAGTGTATTGTTTATGTACTTCCGCATCTAATTCAAGTAAGTGTGTTAACAATTTTCTATTTTACGCCAACAGCCTGTAATTACGCATCTCACGGGCATTCACGGTCAGCAGCAGGTCAGCGTGCCAATCGAGAACGACGTCACTGCAATACATATTTCTGTTTCTAACACAGTGCACAAAGCGAAACTACGCACACCGAAAGGTAATATCACAGAATAATCGCAATAAGTTATGTAGAATCTACAAAATAACTAACATAGAGATCTTACAAATGAAGTGTAACCTTCAATTTAGTTTCGGGATTGCACAATTATACACCAAAACGACGGCCACCAAACTGCCTAAACCGTATCACCTACACATTTGTGTTGTACAAATTCCGCAATATGCACTTCAATAACAATGTTTGTTTTGTTTACGATTTTGGCTAGGCTACTTCATCGATCTACTAAACATCACGGATTTGTCGCGTTTCGCGCGCGGCTCCTACGTGATAAAGACTGATGGGACCTTCGAATGCGAGCTAGCCCTGGGCACCGCGACGCCTGCCGCCGTCGGCGTATGGCGGTTGGAGACGGACGCACTTGCGCAACGGCATTACGACATAGTTGTCTCCGTCCGGCATGCACTAACTGTCGAGACAAACGTGCACCCGGACCGAGACGGACAACTAACAGGTGAGTTTGGAGTTAATACATTGATAACAGATATAAAGTTGTGGTTAGCAATCGTAAACAAACGTCTAGTTTATTTTAATGCATACAAATTGAGACTCACCATTCAAATTGGTGTTTCCACAAAAAATGCTCGGATAAGTCTATTAATTTTTGAACTCGTTGCGAGGTATGAACTGTTCAAGAAGTTGCATCAACATTGATGTAGTTATCACTTGTGGGCGCTGAACACTGTCGCGTATTATTTCTCACGGAATGTAGATTTATTCTGGTAGTGTTTGGTGTGTGTTGATAACTTATAACCGCGCGAATCGTGGAGGAAGCAACGAATGTAAGACGGATTAGTTGAAACAACGCGGTGAACTTTGATTTTGAATGGACGAGCAATGTGTTTGAATGCTCGCGTATGTTTTACTGAGGGAAAAGTGGCAAAAATGCTGACCTTGCGTATGATGCAAACATTTTAATCGCGCAAAACTATAATGAAACTTTTATATGTTGCGTTATAGTCACTGCAATTGAATGATACGACACTGTAATATTGAGATTTCGTATTTTACGTTGTTTGATAAAATAAACAACAATACAGCATAGTAATTGGTATAAATCTTGGCGGCAAACAAGCACATTTTAAGTGAAATCATTCATTCTAGAATTAGTTTCTAAAGAATAGAAAATATTATTGGATAGATGTTTGTTTTTGTTTGCGCACTGTGCATACGTATGTAATAACAATTTGCTTATCTTTCATCAGGAAAACGACGTCTACACTTGAACATCAACGGCAATTACGCAAAGATCGACAACGTCACACTGATAACTGCATCTGGCGAACGCATCAACAGCCAAAACCTGCACATCAGCGTCAATGACCGTCTCCAGTCGCAAGATGACATCGAGACATTCAAACCAGGAGGCAATATTGACATTGATTTGGACAATATCCCCAAAGAAAAGTTCTACATCCAACTTAATGGCGTCGATTCAACAGGTCACTCATCTTACTAAACGAAACTTAATATTTTGAATGTTTTTTTTTTCTCTAGGAAATGATTTTCAACGTATTTCCTATTACGACCCACATCGTGACATCCAGAAAATCGTGGAACCAACAATTGTCCAACTTGGAGAAGGCAGTGAAATCTCCCAAGTTCCGGGAAGGATCTCAAACATTCTCTATCGAGTCACTAACAATCGGGATAACGTCATCTTCATGCGTTTTCAAGCAACGGATACACAGTCATATCTAAGAAGTTTATTCCCATGGTGGTAGGTAGCTCTTGTTTCTATTCCGCATATTCCCTTACAGCAAAATGTCATACAAAGGGCATGGATAAACCCACATCAAACAGTCATCATTACTCTACAAATGATCAACAAAGGTGGCGAAGACCTCGTAACACTAACAGCATCAAGTGGAGGTGATAGAGTCGACAAGAAAGCCATCGTTCGTGCAGAATCTTCTACTTTACAAGATACAGAAGTGCCTCATATGTGGCACAAATTCACCAGTAACTGCCACGAAGTCATCTTTAGTCGTTGTGAAGACTATTCGTGGACTATGGAAGTAACTGCACAAGATAAAGAGTCAGGTTTGCTATCAATTCAATCTAGCCCTGAGGGATTATATTTCCCTCATGGTTACATCAGTGGTACAAATGAAGAAGTTACCGGCCGTTTGACTGGTTCATGTTGTCAATCAAATGTGGTTTTAACTGCAATTGATGCAAGAAATAACAAAAGGTCATATGAAGCCAATGCATACTGTGAGTATTCTTCTATTTAGTAAGTTGGATGAAAACAAAACTGGTGTATTTTTACAGGGGCTGCTTTGGGTTCTGGATCAATTGCTGCAATAGTTATCAGCATTCTCCTAGTTCTCTTAGTTATTACTACAATTGTTTACTGTTGGGTTTGTGGTTCTTGTAAAAGGAAGCAAAAGGCTTCACATGATATTCCACCAGCTGTTAGATATAGGGGACCTGAGAATTCGGCAACTACAGTTAGATATTAAACAATTCCACACTTGGCATTTAAATTACACCCGTATTAAGTAATTTTAACATAAAATAGTCACTAGATAAGATATTATTTGAACTATAAGTACTTCTAAAATTTGTTAAATGATTCCACAATCTGCAACCAATTTAACACTAAATATCTGCAAGTGACGGCAAAACAAACAACCTGGTATCGCGTAACCTTTCAACCTAGTTTCACTCACTGAACCAACACCCAATTAAATCTACTTGTGTTAAATTACCGGAAGTTGGAAGCACAGGCGGTGGCAACTGGGGTGGTTGAATTACGGGTGGCGCCGCAGCAGCTGGCAGAAGCAGAGCATTTTGCGTGAAATCCTCCAGCGTGGCGCCGGTCACAGACACATTCAGCAGCGGATTAATTATTTTTCGATGTTCGGACATGGTTACTGATAATTAAAACGTTGGGTTCACGTGCCAATGGTGAGTAAGTAAAACTTTCTGGGCTAATTTCTTGTCCCTAAGTCGAGTGAGAGCGGAGTTACGGACACTTGTCAACTGTTTTGAGAAGTAGTACGACACGAAGCCACGTAAAAGCTGAGAGGGGCGCAATTAGCCGGAGTTCTCGATCAGCCCACAATCTAAAACGATGCGTATGGGCGATAAAAGAAATTAAGTCATGAAAGTTAATGAGGGACTGATTTTGGAATGGTGAGGTGACAGTTTGTGGGAGATAAGTGTAAAAAGGTAAATAAGTTAAAAAGCTGGTGGTACAAGTCTGAAGCTTCAATGGCAGATGGCACAGGAGTGGTTGTTTTAATTTCTGAACAATTGTTCCTCTATATTGTGATAGATGGCAGTGCCTTGCTTTCGGCAAATGATTCAAATCCTCTAAAATTAATTCATCAGCGTAATGATTCTGAGAAGTGTTTCAAAATTGTATCTATTTGTTGTTTTGGCACTGAATTCATTCTGACGATGTGCAGGAGGTTTCTGGACACCTGGTTAATTGATGTTGTTTTCGGCGAAAATCTTGTTTTGATGGCAATTCCATGAATTACCAAG
The DNA here is from genome assembly GCA_027575565.1 of Diploeciton nevermanni. Lineage (NCBI taxonomy): Eukaryota > Metazoa > Arthropoda > Insecta > Coleoptera > Staphylinidae > Diploeciton > Diploeciton nevermanni. The sequence goes on from JAODIE010000004.1 coordinate 7,480,290, forward strand.
TTTCCTCTGACGATAAATGTTACAGAGTGGGCGAATCGTGTAATCATTCTCGACTCCTTGGGAAACAGTTCGAATAAAGGCATTTCACTTTCATTGGTCTATTGCTAGTCTAATTTTAACTTGATTAGAGCGGAGTTTAAATGCTCTATCAATCAGCATTGTTTGGGATGTACAAAGTTGCGCAACATTATACGCAATCTTAACGCGTACATTTCACGCTCATAGAAGCTGAACACTGCTCAGTATGTTCGGCGTTTTATTGAGCATGGTCATGGTCGAAAACCAACCGAAACACAACGTGCCACACGCGCCTCCAAGAGCAATTTGAATCAAAAATTTATATACCGTATGATCACGTTCCCAATTTTAGAAAACAACTATTCAGACCAATCCTATCATGCTGAATTCCCCCTAGCACAAGATACAACGCACGATATGCTATTGCTAGTAATGTGTACGTGACACTGAACACATGCAGAGTTCATCACACAATTAATTGTGGCTGATATGACTTGCATTATGCGTACGGAAAATGCGGGTAAGGTTGATGATTAATTTATCATGCAATATAGAGCGTAGGCTGTCCGCAGGAATCAATGAATATAAATAAATAAATAAAGTCCTATGTGCATCGAGATAATGAAAAATAAGACAAAGTATGCATCCGACGCAGTCCTGGAACCATGGTGAACCAAACGCTAAAGAGGCGTTTTATCGCCTTGCAATTGATAATATGATAATGGACACAATTAGAATACAATTCGTGGAATAGTAATGATCATGTTGGAGATGATGTTGGATGATGACTCATTGGAAAAGATTTGAGTTCAGACTTTGATGTGTTTGAGGTTCATTGAGATAATTTTTTTCTATTTGCTTTTAAAGATTTATTTGGGTTTGAGGATTGGGAAATATTAATGATAGCCAAAAACGGATGGAGGATTTGAAGTCACAGCTAGTTCACTTATGAAATGATATCTTTAAGATGGAAATCGAAAATCTTAATAATTTATTCCTGTTTGTTGCCTGTTTGGACCGACGATTCCTTCCATTTCATTGAAATTTATTTATGTTATAGTTGATAAGAATTTGTGTTCTGGGATTAAATAATAGTCGTGGTTTTTGAAAAACGATGCAAATATTTATTCAATATAATATTAATGTTTAGGATACATTTAACGGTAATACGAAAATATATAAGTATATTTTCCACTTTTAATTATCAAGTAATATATCAATATCGTATCAATGTATTGTGCTGGACTGATATATTTCAATATAGTACAAAAGTCGCTCCCACGCCTGCATCACGCCTCCATCCACACATATATTCTGCATATAAATATAATATCGTCTATATAAGAATAGATTCTCTCTTTTTGCGCCTGCCTACACTAGCCCAGCTCGCCAGACGTGCGTTGCGACGTCCGGCCCTATCGGATCTTCCGTATCGTGAGGTATTGTCCAGCACAGTCTTACAAACATATCATACATATTTTAAATCGTAATGAGATAACTTAAAAACGCCAGCAACGTCTTTCCGCCGCGCACTCGCACTGGTAATGCGTCGCAACCTTCAGAAGGCCCTTCCAATAAGCCACTTGGTGACTCACTCCATTCGCATAACAAAATACATACATTTTATACATAAATAAACGCAATCTTAGGATAAATAGGTTTTTAATCACACATTTTCCAGCTAAATAATAAATAGGTACAATTACTTTCTACCGAAGTGATATGAACAGAACGATGATTCATGAGTTGTCTTCGTTGAGTAATGATGTGAATGCCGATGGAGAGACGAGTTGGTTTCCGAATTGAGATGATTTCATTTTGGTTGAGTAACAATAGGAATACATTGGCATATCAAACAGCTGATAGTGTTGTAAAGATAGTAGTTACAAAAGGATGACTTTAGTGTAGCTTCCTAGCGAAAGATGTGGTCTTTTTATTTCCTGGTATTGTGGCCATTTTCTGCTTTGGTAGGTTGGCCACGACTTTGTCTTTCAGGACTTTCAGCCCCTTCTCAATAAATACCTACACTAAGTAATAAATATCTCCGGGGTCCTCTATCTATTTTGTATCAAAATGACTACTAGTTGGTTGTGTCTCTGTTTGGATATCAACTGATATGTGCGGCGTCGTCTTCAGCCTGCTGAGATGCCTGACATCGATTAGATCGTATGTTAGTGTTAATAAACTTATCGTTTTAATCACAAAAATATAGGCTCACTGTTGCTTTAGCAACTTGGTTGCCATTCAGCTCAAGGCAAGCGCTTATCGGAAGCATTCTTCGGTATTATCGACCGAAGGTACGCCACTTCGTTGGTGAGTCGCATCAGTTCACACTGCATCGGGGTGTTCTTAGCGTGCTCAGCGCTGGAGGGCACCTGCTGGTGGAGATTCTGCAGTGTGGCTGCTGCGACATTGGCGGCCGCCCATTCGGTTGGGTGGGATAGTCTAGATTCACGTTCTGTCATTCCCAGGGAGATGCCAGAGTCGCGTTCGTCACTGGATGAGCTTTCGGCATCATAGGGTGGACTGGAACGTGGCTCTGGTTCGGGCTCTTGTTTGATATTCTGCAAGGACAGCAACGTGTTGGCTGCGTCCTTCTCACCGAGGTGTTGCTTGTGGCGGAGTTTCAGCGGCAGACTGTTGTTGGCTTCACTTGTGGTCAACGCCAAGGGTGCGGATTCATCACCGGAGTTGCTGCTGACGTCATAGGGAGATGTCCGTCCGCGGTAGCGCGAGAGATTCAGCGCGCTGTTACTATCACCACTGTAGTGTATCGCTGTGGTGTGGTAAGGTGCGAAGGCGGCGGCATATTGCGGAAACTCAACGTGCTCGCGATGATCACGGTGATGATCACCACGCACATCGCGATGGTCTCGGTGATCTCTGTGGAAGTCTGGATGGGAGGCTGGTGCCGGGTGGTGGCTGGTTGGAGGGTGATGAGGTGGATGAGGCTGGGGTGAAGGTGAGCCTGGCATGAAGACGGGCTGGTGGATCACAGACGTTGGGATGGGACTGGGGCTGCCAAACATCGGTGCGCTGAGTTTAGCACGTTTGGGTAGTGGCATTTCATTCGCAGCGGCAAGGACCTTCTCCATTGAGACACCGACTTGTTCGCCCGTGATGCCGAATTCTTCTCGGATGGTTTCCAGTTGGGCGCGGAGCATCGCGTTCTCTCTGGTTAGTTCAACGACGCGTTGCTCGAGGACCATGTCGTTGAGGCGTCGTTTCTCACGGGACCTTTTAGCAGCTTCATTGTTGCGTCTGCGACGATCCCAATAGCTGTCGTCCTTCTTGTTATCAGGGGTAAATTCGCGTTGTTTGCGTTGAGGCAGCATGTCTTTGTTGCCTTTACCTTGTGGGCTCATGTAACCGTAGCCGTCCGAGTTGGGGGAGGGCGCGGAGGGGTACATCTCGTGGGATGGCATGTTGGAATTCAAGTGGGGTATTTCGCCGTTTACTGGAGAACCACTTTGACCGCGGCCTACTAATTCGGCAACCATTATACGCTGCTTGAGCACATCTGCAAAGGAGGGAAAAACAGATTAGCCTCGATTGCAATATTTGATTACAAGTAGTACTTGAAAGGATCAAATTGCCTTCTGAAATCTCAACAAACTCAAATTCCTCGCACGCAACAAGAATGTGCAACATTGTGCAGGACTGGTTTTCTTCCTCGATGCAAGAAGGGCATCAGGTTCGCGCACGCTGCAGACGCATTCCCGTGTTTTATAAATACAGCGCGCGCGCGCGCCAAGGTCGTCTCGATTCACCTGCCCTGGGCCCGAGTACCCTACTAACATGCTGCATGAATTCAACGCAGCAGCAATCTGCAATTTTGCTCACGCACGTGAACTCGGTATGCCTCCTTTCGTCTTGGACTCGTTCGGTTATTGACGTACCAATGTGTCAATTGTTGTCGGAGAACATAGAATTGCTTGAGGTCGGAAGTGTTTTTGCCGCGGCCGCAACGTGAGTCGCACAGCAGGCGTGCAACGTGATGGAAAACTCACGTGTTAATTATTTCTTCTATTCACGCCGGCCGCGTGTCTTTTGTTACCTAACAGCCGGCAACGTGATCAATGCATCCATTCAATAGAGACGGTGTGCAGAATGCCACTCAATAACGACCTAGTCACTACTGACCAACTAAAACCATGATTGATATGGTTAATCATATCCCAGATAATGAAGATTATTTCATAACTTCTTATAATATGCGCAACTTTTGTGCATTGTTTAGGCATCATGAGTGTGTGTTAAGTGTAACAGGACGTGAAATTGTGCAATGAATATTTTACTACGCCGTGATCGTGAACGAGTCATAGTTTGCTCATCGATTGTGTTGATTGTGCTTATGATTAAACCCCGGCGCGTTCGCAATCGATTTTTATGCGCGGCGTACTGACGTCTGTAAATATTTTCGATTGTATCACCATTAAACAATGTCACCTGGGTATTGTGGCGAAAAGGTCGCGGAGAAGCAGATTCGAATTAGTACTCACTTTGTCGAATCAATTTGTTTTCATAGCAATTCGCGGAGAAATCGCGACACGCGATTTAAATCATTTGCCAAATTAGAGCGTAAATAGGAAAATCGCTGAGTAATCTGACGCTTCCACTAATAAATTCTCACGCCCGCGTTACGTGGAAAGTGTGTATGTGATTATATTATTCGGCGAAAAAATACGCGGCGTAATTTAAATTGTACTTCGCGGAAACTGTGATATTCACGCGCATCACAGCAGCAGTTCAAGCTGAGCAAATTAGATGAACAAACATTAGATAATATGTTCCACTTTGACAGCACTATTGCCATGTTATTAAATTTGAATAACATAAACAAACACTGCGCAAATACATACGGTACCTACTGCAGGTAATTCGGTTCATTGAGGTGTCATTTGCGTATCGGTTATGAAAACACACTAATAGATTAGGAAATGATAATGAAACTGGATTGTATTTACTTGCTCTAGTTTGCGACACACCCCGTAGAGCATTGTTCACACAACTGGCACAAGTTCCAAGTTTATTAGACCATAATAATATGTGCTCATTACACGATTTTGAAAAGTATTTCTTCACGAGCTCACTTCAAATGAGGCTTGAGTATATATTGAAGTTGGTTATAAATTATAAGTTCTAACAAGAAAAACTTAATAATTCAAAGTAAGATATCGATTGTTTTAAATTGAAGCAATTCTAGCCTCTAATATAATGTCTCGAACACTCTATTAATTACGCAATACGCGTTGCACTTACGTTCTGCAAGAATGATTATTTGGACGAACGAAGCTGAAAGGTTAGCATTTACATTTCGCCATCGCTGAACTCGCGACTTGAATCAAAGTTTACAAAGTGCACCAATCACAGGAAAATTGTAGTTCACGTTAATTATCTTCATCCACACAGATCCGGACTTTATAACGCATTTAAATGTATAAATCATTTAAAAGTTACACAAAGAACCTATTATAAGAATCTATTAATAGATCGTTGATTTATTTCACGGCTTTTCAACGCTCCCGAATGATTTGTTAGGGACTGTGATGAAATGATCGCGTGTTAGATGCGTGGCAAACGTCCGCGTAAGGGGTTTTCCACGCTAAGCATCAGTGTATGAGTCAGAGAAAATTCATCGAGTGCCAGTTTAGAAGATTCGGGAAAATGGACATTGTGAAACTCATCCTACGCTCTGAATTTATGGTTTCAGGTGGAGTTGTATGATGAATTGCCTAAATTCACGAAAAAAAAAGTGTAACGAATTTCTAGGTTGAGCGTTGATTTTGTCGGCCAGCAGAGCAGGCCAAGCATCATCTGGCACGCAGCTAGGCAAACACCAACGTCGTGGCTTCGTTACTACTATAAGTTGGTGAGCGTGAATAGACGTGCTAGACGAACGTCAGAACTAGGCTAGTGGCGCGCGTGCTTAAGAATGCCCTACAATTCCTCCAGCTCCTCGAGACTCGGCTCAACTCGTCCGCTGAAGAAGATTACATAATTTGATTACATTCTTACGAAAGCGCCGACAATTTGTGTCTGACTTTTACGCTGCAGGCATTTTTCTTAGCAAGTACATTTGTAGTCGTTATCAGTGCAGTAGAATATATAATCCGACCATTATCATAGGCCATGACTCATGACACATGGAGTCTTGTGATGGCATTAAACACGCATTCGCAGCGCGAATTATTCATGTTAATATCGTGCACACATTGCCGGTTAGTGGAAATTAATTAACCAGCATTGCGTCATCGTGCAATTCTAATCTGTACGTGGGTTATGTGTGCACTTTATGCAGCCATGTCCTTTTGAAATGCAATGTGCAGTAGACTGAAAACGGGCCCGATGTGCAGATATCTGCTGAATTTCATGTTTCGCCTCGGTTCATTTTCGGGTGACGGCTTATCAAGGCGCATAATTCCCACGATTAAATAACATAGTTGATTCATGCTGATGATAACATTTTCATGGCAATTTAGTTTAATTTAATCGGAGTAGGTGCAGATTAATGGGGTGCTATTTAAGGTATGAATATGATGAATATGGATGGCTGAAGAATCGAAAAATGACTGTCGAATTAGCATACAATGTATGATGCACTTTGAGTAATTGTAGGTTGGAAAGCGGTGCGCAACATGATGGAAAAAGAACGCGTTTCCAGCTACGTTTTTCCATTGCGTGTTGTGTGTGTTGTGTGTGTTTAATACATGGTGACTACCGTAACTTTGGTTTCGAAATGTTTGGTAACATTGGTTGCCTACGTTCGGCTGGTATTAAATACTCCGTAGGATTTGAAAATGACAATGATTAAGCATGTAGTTCAAGTGTTATAGCAAATAACTGTAACCGCACGTGTGTGGAGAAGCATGTGGCAAACTGGGTGTTATTAGACCGTATCTGTCACCTCAAGGCACGCGACCGTAACGAACAGCAGAGGAGGGCCAAAAGTATTCCCCAACCGTTTGGGAAACCGTAACAAAGTCCAACAAATCAACCAAGCTTAACTGAAACCGGCTCAGAAAGATTGACGCCATTTAATCGCCAAAAACCAATTGGACCTACCAACAAGTTTACTGCTGATGACGGATGAAGTCCTTTTCCGCGTCAGGTTTTCCGCAAGAAGTCACGAAACCACTCAAATCCAAGCGTACACTAGTCACTGCCGTCGTATGTCTTTCCAATATTTCCAATAAATGTTGCAATTCTATTGCACAAATCGCACTGTGATCGCAAAAAAGGATTGCGTATCGCTTCGCGTCTCGATCATGCACTACGAGCGCACTTTGCGTACTGAGAGACGACGTGCAAACGCCGCGGAATTAAATATAACGACTACGCGACTGGCGGTGAGCGCGCGATGCGAGCGCCCTGACCGAGTGGGTGGGGGGCCCGCCGACGGTGACTTTGTCGCGGCGGCGGCGGTGGGGCCCCCAGCATCGAGGACAACACCCTCTGTGAGTCACCTTCGCGCTCGCTCTGCCGATTACGTAACATTGCATCGCGAAAACCCAACGCATCATAGACTATTCCAACAACTTATTAAGTTCTAGAGCGCTTAGAGAGGATTGATTGGAGTTCACGTGCAAACATATCGCAGCGCAGAGAAAAAAACGATAAACAATTTTTATTGACAGAAAGTTTGAAAACAAGTTGTTGACTATTATTAAACGAGTAAATATATTCATTCGCGGTATGCTAGTGGTGCAATAGAAAAAACAGAGCGTTAAGTCAACGAATATAATGTTAATTGCGTCGTAGACTTACTACATCATTCCCTAATCACCCTATTCCTAAGTGGAATGTATGTAGTGCCAGGCGCCTCCACCAACAATAGAGAAACCTCTTGAGAAACCCAACAGAGCAGTGTTATTCAATTAGTTACCGCTTGAGTCATTGTGTCGGCGTATTACGCAGCAGAATCCACATGTCCTTGGCGGAGCGGGCGTTATCCTTGATCCTGCGCGACGTTGAACCCGTCTGGCTGCATTTTCGGCGCGCCGAAAAACGACAAGCGAGGAAATTAAGCGCGCCCCAGACGTATCGATCTCCCCTTGGAGTTCATTCACGCGCCAGACATTAGGTTACTGACCATCCGCATCAATTTGCTTTGTTTTGTCTCAGGTGAGAGACCGAAATCTATGTTGGAAATGAAAAATGCCATCCTTGGTGGCGAGTTACAATTCCAGATTACAATTCTTTTCCAGAACACACACTAAGCGCAGATTGATATGAAGTGACCGATAAATTATGACGTCGCAAATAAATATTTATTAGCAACGATTTGCTTTCATTTGGTCGCATTGACGATTATGCGCATTGCACATGATGAAATTGTTTTCGAGCGCGTACAATGAAAGGTGATTGACATTACGCTGCCGACGGCGATTAGCGGAAAAAAGCGGCGACGTCGATTTTTGTTTAATTAATAATTGAAGCGGATGTGATGAAGCGCGCTTTTTATGTGTAATATCATTTGGTTGGATATTTGAGCTGCGCTTTGGCAAAATGTGCTGAGGTTGACTGGCGCCTTGGTGCTATTTGCGAGGTGAAATTAGACCTGTTGAACTCATCAATTGACTTGTAATTAACACCTAAAAGTGTTAATAAGTTAATTATCCAATAATATTAAAAAACAATTAAGTCCACTTGGAATCAGGCAGATATTTGAAATGAGATGAATATCGTCCTTGATTAAGGATAGTAAAACTAGTCACGTCTTTGCCAATCGTCGTATTTTTTCGCGCATTTGTGAGTGTCGTTGAGAGCTGGTGAAAGCGGAGGTGCCGACATGAAAGTACCATCGACCAGAGACGTCGAAAACGTTTTACTGTCACTAATTGCCTCTCTCCGCTTCTCCACACTGCGGCGAAGACTTTTCCAACTTCTTCCATCGTTTACCAATCATGCTAATCATGGAATGAAGCAAGAAAAATATTGAGCACTTATATTATCTTGCAAGATTTGTAACAATAAATCACATTTGGGAAAAACAGAATAATCTAAATGTGATGATTCTATATTAATTTAGGGAAATCTTTATCAAAAGATGAGTGGTTTTATTTTTTAGAGTTTTTCACTGTTTCTCTACAGATTTCATCTGATTAGATGAGAATTAAATAGATAATTATTAATTTCTAGTCAGGTAATATTTAGAAGAAAAAACAAATGAACTATTTGAATGCGCTAGGGTTGTCATTTTAGCGCGACTCGCAATTCGGTTATTTTCGGCGTAGATTCGTGGAGTTGGCGACCGTAAGAATAGTACTTCAATAGGAATTTTCACAAGCTTTCTTCTTCATTATCTAGCTACAGTATAAGCTGCACTTATTAAGGCAAATTACAGCGCGGTACATCTAGTGCTTTTTTCAATGATTCTATAGAGTAATTTTTCTTATAGAATAGTGTTTCACATTTTTTGGTTTCCTTTGAGTTTCCTCTGCGACTCCTAGTTTCTAGACTAGTTCAGTTAATTTCGTTGCATCTGTATGCACATTACATCCTCACATTCTCATCCTCTCATGGATAATATTAGTTTAGTACCTCAAGCGACGCCTCAGCTATGAATAGACCGTCGACACCGGCGCAGTCGCGACGCGAAAACAAACGACCGACGAACCGCACGCCATCCACGCCTTCTCTGTTGGTATTGTATGTACACATGTGTTCCAATCGTATGTGCAATGTTTGCCACCGTTTGCCATGCTCGCTGATGACCCTGACAATGAATTTCGCGTTTTATTAGCGCACTCCTACGCTGCTCCACTCGGTTCTACGATGTCGATGTCTAGCAGCAACGTCATGACAGGATTATATCTAAATCAGTTGTTAAGTGAAAACTGCATCATTCGGCGAATATTGTGCATGTGTTTGCAACATGTGCGCATTTTTAAGTCCGATCGATTGAGATTAATCAAGGGAGAGAGTAGTCTGCAAGTCTATCAGATGATCTTGAAACTATGTGGATTTTAATATGTGGAGTCAACGTGGCTAGCAAATATTAGGTTATCTCAGAGGGACTCGTAGAAAACTGGTATGAGTATTGTCGATCATCGATCTCTACCTCGTCACGTTAACCTCCATGTTTGTATTGTGTTAATATCCCTCCAACACGTTTGATTTCATTTCAAATCCGATCCAAGCACTAATTTCAAGTTGGAAACAGTTGTAAATTGTAACTCGGTACTCTAAGGCCATGGCAAGGTCATTCTACGCTAGCTCAACATAGTTGAACATAGTCAGCTCCATTTAACAACACTTACTTAACTCAGTTGCCTCAATAACTTAGCTTAACCACATTTGTAGCTAGCTCGTGTGAAGTTGTAAAATATTTATTCCACATTGCCCACCAAGCGTGTCTTGCCCATGTCGTGCATTTTCGATGACCTCTTGTTGCTCCTTTCCGGTTTCAACTGATACACACGTGCCACTAGTATGCGACAATTACCGACGATTAAGTCGCTGATTGTACGTATGACTTCATTATGGTGACAACCAGTATGCGTGTTTTACGTGCGATAAATTTAAATCGTCGCGGTTATCATGGTTATCGACGACGACGCACGTCCAACTGACAAAGAGTATCAACAAATGCGAGTGGAAAAGGAAGAAATTCTACTTTATCTATTTTACCTTCGATCGACCGTGTTTGGAATTGAGAAACCAACTTCCTGGTTAATCTATGTCTGTAATGTAGGAACTTCAAATATGACTAACATGAATTCCAATTATCTCTAGTTAAAATGGAGTATAGTTTTGTTCTAAATCGCGGTTAGTAGAGCGAAGCATAAGCACGTAATTCATGTTCTCATCTTTGTTTAAACAATGCGCAATATGTACCTGCGTCTCCTCTTCGTTGCCCCTAAGGTTGAACTTGATACTGCATTTAAAAACGCACACGTTGAGGAAATCAATAAATTCTCCATCGATTCAGGGCGATTATGTGCCTGCCACGTGGCGTTTGATTAATAATAGATTCCAATTTATTAATCCATATTGCTAAATGCAATCGAACATTTTAAACCTTGTTTCGAAGCATTTGTTTGATGTGTGTTTTATTGGATATGTGTGACTTAAGTTAATAATATTATACCTTTTGTTTCTACTTGATTTTCTGCACTCTGAGCAAGATCGGTAATCTAGTAAATAATTCATCATCACTCAGTCAGTCATATAATAATTTATCGTACGTAATCAATACGAGCCAATTATTTTTTTAACACTTTCACACTGCTATAAAGCCACGAGGCATGCACAATCGAGCTCAGTGTTAAGACGCATAAATAAATAAATATTAATGAGTATGCGATATTCAAATTGCACTCGACTGGAATTCCATTTAATGGCAAACCGAGTAAAACGATAAAATGCTGGTTTAAGTTACTTTATTTCATTTTGTTGTACGACTTAAGTCATTGATTGAGTAATTTAATGCCAGGCATTCAAAGCAGGGGTCAAGAACATTAAAGAAGTTGCAGTTAAATAAATAGCACAAATCAGCAATTAATAATATTAATGTGTTTCGTTGGGGTAATTTGCTTACTAAATGTTTTTCGTGCGTATGTTTCTCATGAGTTCATAAATAGTAATTAGTAAGGAACAAATTCTAGGGTGTTTTTTGGATGTTCTATTAGTAGGTGAGTGGTTCATAGTATTCTCAGCTCACGTTATGACTTGACAATGACCCCTCCAGAAATGTTACGTTGTTCTCGCTCGCAAAAACATCTCACTTAATTGCGATTGGCGCGCACGTCAATGTTATGAGGTAATGCTTTTAATAGATTTTAGACAACTTTTCTTGTGTTGTTACCTGGTGCTTGAAATAATAATCCATTTTCCGGATGCATTGGTAAATGCAGCGCGCCTGGCGGCCGCGCGAATCCTTGTAAGGACGCAATGATGAAGCTGGTGCACTTTCCAAGTCAAAAGTCACTCAAGTCACTTGATCACCAATGATCAATTAAGTCAGAATCACTTTTTCAGAGTATTACCACCGATGATAGTCCACTTGATAGGCACTAAGTTAGCAATTCTAGCAGTTTTAGAAGTCACTTTCTATCAATGTAAATTCTGTGATTTAAACCGCACGTCGTTGAACTTGCGCCGCTCGCCGATAGTCACCGAATGCCGGAATAGAGTCGTCGGCGCGCGCGCGTAGCACCAAGTGCAAGAACGCGCGCTGGAGGAAGGTGGGACCCCGGTGGGTAAAAGTGCGGCGCGGTAGTGACCCAGTTCCCCCTAGCCGAGGACGGGTAGGCAAAAGCAATGAAAGCGGAGAAAGGGACGCGCAGCATTTCCTTCTGCGAATGCGGGTCGGCGGCATAGGTTACGTGGAGATTACTTCTGCGGCCTCGATTTCCAGCTACCACGGACAAGCGCGCATTGCTCGGATAAAAATGAAATCGGCGAAGGATGCTGGTGGAGGTGCCTAGAGGAGAGGTGGGCGGCGCGCGAAGACATAAAGACATTACTAGTTGGGAGAGAGTCGTGATTAACGCATCTCGACTGACCGTAATTGCTTTTGGCTCAACTAATGTGCAATGCGAATGGTAGCAGACGCGTGGCGTGGAAATTTCACTCGCGCGACATCTAGGTCATTTGTTTTACTTTTCTTCAGGCTGTGATACAGATTTGGAGATTGTAGAAGAAGTGACAACCTATTTAGATCTACTTAACTTAATTCTAATAACAATAATTTTGAGCCAATTTTACTTATCAATCAATAGACTATAAGTTTGAAATTTTTTGGATTTCTAGATGGGGGACGAAGATTCTTACCCTCACAGAATCCTGTCCTAAAAAAACTGCAATTGAAGCAATATAAGACTTAGGCATATTTCCAATTCAATATAATTTATTTCACTCACTTTGATCATTTCGAAGGAAATAACTGATTTTCTCAAATAATTTCTATTTCCATCGTAATAACATAATATTTGCTTTAGACACTCAACCATTAGATGATTGTTGTTAGATAGTAATTTTTAGGTCGCAAACGTTTAAAAGTAGAACTTTCAGTCGGAAAGCAGCGGCGTGTCAGCGAAAATCTAGGCTACCAAAACAAAGGCATTTAATTCGTGACTTTCTAGGTCGCTTTGATGCTGGGTAACATTACATAAATTGCCAAATAACTTGGTAACGCGCTAGCTATTGTAATACTTTTGACTCATGTTCGATTATCTTGGCATTGATTCGTGTCGAATGTCTCCTTCCATCGGAAACAAAGCCTAAAAAGCAGCGAAACTAAGTCAAACAAAAGCTCATTAAGTTAAGGGATACAACACAATTAAAAACTAGATTGCTTAGATGACTAAGACTAGTCGAATCTAAGTTAAGAGAGTAAACAGCAAACTTTATATTGGAAGCTCGTTAGGAGGTTCTAACTAATTTAAAGTCTTTAAATAGTTGTCTTTGTTTGCATTTTATGTAATTCTAGTGAATTACCTTTGTTACTCATCAGAAAACAAAGCAATATCGTCGTTGTAAGTTACATTAGTTTGTTGTGATTTACGAATTTTTATCGTGACTCACTTTTTGGCTCTCGCTCCTCACATAACAAAAGATTCTACGTCATTTTCATTCCTATTATACGAGCCTGACTAATTCTCAAAGAAAACAAATCGAAATTGTGCACCATATCCATTCCATTTCGTGCAATCCTCTTTGTGGCAGATTGCATGTCAACTAATTCCCCACTTGGAGCATCAACCTACCATCAGCGGTAGTTAATGATATTAGTTTAAATTAATATCTCCACCGTTGATGATGACTCGCTGCCAGTGGGACTTCACGCATTGCGGTCTCCGCATTGCAAATGTGGCGTGATGGCGGCGGCCATGACGAAGAGCAAGGTCGACCCTGGATAATTTCACTGACCCATGCCATGTGTTTAATAATTCCGTGGAAATGCATTTTTGACCTTCGCAACGACATCTAGGGTAATACCTGTGGCATGTTAAGTATAGACGTGTCATTCAACTTTTTTATTGAGTCTTAAAGCCAACAGCGTTGTAGAGTCTTACAAGAATGGGTTTTAAGACACTGGGTAGGTGTTTAATTAGTTAAAATTATAGAGTGCAATGTGCAGTGTATAGCTAATTAAATGGAAGTAAGTTATTACAATTTTTGAGCAACAGTTGACTTTGAATAAATTTAACGGATGTTTTGTTCAATTGTAATTTACACCCACAATGACGAGACCAAGTGACACGATAATTAGTTCCCAAAATTGTTCCCCCGTTTCTCTCGGATGGTATGGCGGAATGGCAAACAAAGAAATGGTGATTCAATGATTCAAATTAATATACGTGTGTGTTCGACGCTGAGGGGTCAGTGTCACGATTAGTCGTGCAGACACGAATTTCGGCAACTTTGAAGTTCGCGCGGCGCGACACTTACGCCGAAAAATGGCGTAAATTGCAGGCTGCGGCCGGACCGCATCCGGATGGAACAATGAGTAACAAAGCGATGCAGCAGAGTACAGCGAACCCGGTGTCATAATTGCACATTTGCATGGGGCCCAAATAAAACGAATGTTTTGTGTTTGGGAGGTCAACAAATTCGCAGCGAACAAAAGAGGACTTGAGATAAGTTCATTTTGTGGTTGGTAATTAGAAATTTAGAGGGTGAAACTCACTGAAATTGGGTATAAATGTAAGCACGGTAATAGGACTTCTTGAAACACTTATTTTGAAAATACTTTTAAATTATTATAATTTTGTTACATGCTCACGTGAACCTGAAAATATTTACCATTGAATAGGAAAACTTAATCGAAAGTATATTTTATTTATAGTTTTAGTTTGTATCTTAATTTAATCATTAAATTCTAAAACAAGGAAGTAAATCTCATTCAATCTTAATAGTACAAGCAAAACAAATTGTTATTATATTGTCCATACGCACGTGCAAAACGGAAAATGTTTAACCCTCCGATTGTTACAAGAATAGCGCACAAATTGCATTCGCTGACGTGCGTTTTCGATAAATAAACGGGGACCACGCACGCCATCGACCCCGAACCAACTCTTAAACATAATGCCAAAGACATCATGCCACTCAATTTAGCAACTCATAACGTGTGCGTACTTCATGTATCCCAAGCACGTGTGGTGTACTTGACTCTGAAAGTCATCAAACTCGGTAGTAAAGTTGTGCAGTTGAGTGAAACATTTGCGAAAGTTCTCAATATATTACTAATGAAAATATACCACATCATTGAACATTCAACGGCTTATACTTTGACAGGACGAGGTTGTTGACGAGGTGGTGAATTAATATATTGTATAGCTTTCGTTGGGGTATTGAATTTTTATTTGATTTTAATCGCGTCTTAAGGGGTGTGATTTCTGTTGTAAATTACTGCAATTTGCTACTTTGGGGGCGGCATCGCTCAGCATTCAGTGGTACAATACAGTTGCTTTCTTTCTTCAACACGAACAAAACTGAATTATTTTCAATGATACTGAAGAGAGAACAAAATTTCTCAAATTGGCTCCAATTCTTGTGTTTTCTTGGAAATTTTTATCTGATAAATTAAGGCTTGGAACGATGTGTATTTACGATTCCAGTTTAGGGGTCAACATCGACAGAAAACAGTTGAATGCACGCCATTTTCGAAGGTCAAACAAAATATCATTCTCATAAATTAAAACTGCACTAAAAGGAATTTATTAAGATATTTTATCTAAATGCTTCTCTTTCCGCTAGCTATTCAAATATTTCAAGCGGTTGAAATTTGTAAAGTAGCATTTCCATGCAAATATTTCCAAAAGTTTTGAAAAATAATCTTGCAGGATATGGGGAAATACCACGTCGCGGGTAAAGAATTACAGTACCGCAACTGTGGCAATTGTGTAACACGCGTAATCGGTTAGATTATGCCGCTGCGCTGTCTAGTGCGCGAATTTGTTATCAATTGTTATCACACACTGCAGCACTGTGTGTGGGGCACAAATGGTTTTCTGGCTGCGCGCTAATTTGAGTCAGTCGCGTCTGGCCCCAACGGACGGCCCCAATGTGGGCCTCAAAGCCAGGACGAACTCGAGGACGATGCACTTGTTTTGAAAGGATGTAGATTTCAGAAAAAGGAGCAAAACAATTAGCTAAAAATATCCCACAAGCTGAAAGTGAGTATGAAGAGAGGGAATGATGAACTTGCTGAAATTGCAAATGGATTGTTGTTCGATTTATTAGATCTTATAAACAATTTCCGATTTAAGCATCTTATTTTAATAATTCTTGGACTTAGATCGGGCATAGAAATAGAAATACTTGAACAAAATGTTGTTTTCTATATTTTATTAGGTATCGCAAAAGCATAAAGAAATTTTTACTTCATTATTGCATTGTTAATTATTTTCCACATAGCTCAGTTTACACACTTTTTTATAACCAATGTTGTGTAAAAATATCTCACAAAATACGCAAACAAGCAAGCAACATGTCGCTTGTCGGTGACTTGCACAACATTTTTCGTGTTACATGCGCACAAAAAGCACATATATTATATCATTACACAGCAACAATAAATTAACTCAGCTCGAGTGGATAACACACAAATTAATCCAACCCAAGTGTATACTGAATCCCTATATTAATATAAACAATTATGACTGGTAAATATTTGTTCAAGCTTGATCTGTGCATCAACACGACACTGACATTGGACAGTAACGGATTAGGCGCACGATTATGTTACAATGTCAGTGTCATAATAATTAACAGTAATTTGGGTACTTGGACTTTGAATGATAGCCAATTTTATTAGCAATTTTCACTGTTTTGTACTAGTTGAGGAGAATTTTAATTGGTGTACAATATTTCTGCATTTATTTAGGATTAATTTCCATTTCATTCGTGTCTGGCATTTGTTTTCCGAAAGTCTGCAATTTCTGGTGTAATATTATGTTGATAAATAGTCTGGCCGCCGGCGGAAAAGTGGCTTTTCGCAAGCGTAGATAATGCACGGTTGCGCAAAGAGGATTCGGTGCAAAGACAAAAATAAAAATGTTAAGCAAGGTTAGGAATAGTACGTGGCGTTCTTTTTTGCGCATGTATGTTTTTTGTCTGGCGTTTTATTCTGGGAGCGGGCCCGTCGCTGTAACTGCGTATTACGTATGGATAAATTATAATCAGTCTCGCGTTGTTTGGCAATTTTTGTTGATTTGGCGGGCGCGTAATGCGTCTAGGCGCAGATAATATGAAAAATGCAATGTCAATTATCTTAGAATTTTACAATATAATGCATACGTCTGAACTTGGAATAATATTTGCATTGTGTTTACACACTTTAAAAATAATGGTTTTCGTGAGATGAGTTTTATGCAGGAGCAATCTTAATTTTGTTTGTAGATGGATAGCAAATTAATAATAACAAATTAAACTCTTTTACATTGGATTTACTTCTGTATATCTGTTGTGTTTTCAATTTTTTGTGCAAAAGACAATTAAATTTTACTGTTTTTTTATTGATTTTTTTAATTAACTGTAGGAATTTTTAAATTTCCCGCGGCACAAATTAACAAATGACATCTGTCAAGTGTCAATTCTATTTTTTCTGATTGCTTAGTGCTTTTTTGCACTTCGCAGTGTTTTAAACGTGATAAGTCATTAAAAAGCACATCTCAAGCTAGGTTTCCAACATGTTGGAACTTGTTACAAAGCTTGTTTCAGTGAATATCAATTAGTATCACTACAAGTTAGTACATCTATACATATTAATCTTGAGATTCCTTCAAATTCCCCCTTTGGTAGTATGCCACTTAGTCCATTCATTGAAAATCACATTTCAAGCTAGTTTTCGTCTGTTTACCGCGTTTTTGGCCGATGATGCAGCCGCATCAGGTTCGCCGCCGCCAGAGAGGCCCGCACGGGCGCGCCAGACGCTACGTAGCGCGCCCGACGTGTTTGTGCGCGTCGATTCGACCTTCACGAAAGTGCATCGCACGGGCCCAGGGACTTTTGTCTCGTTTTAACTGACCTATCACCATCTGACGCGGTG
The DNA here is from genome assembly GCA_027575565.1 of Diploeciton nevermanni. Classification (NCBI taxonomy): domain Eukaryota; kingdom Metazoa; phylum Arthropoda; class Insecta; order Coleoptera; family Staphylinidae; genus Diploeciton; species Diploeciton nevermanni. Next base: position 7,498,309 of record JAODIE010000004.1, read on the forward strand.
CGAGCCACGCTTTTGCCCTCTTTCGAGAGCTTCCGAGCTGCAAGCACAGGTATATACTACCTGTGTGAACATAAACATCATACACATCAGATCTTCTGACTACCTGATATATCTAAAATCTAATCATAATTATCATGCTTTGATTGCTATCCATGCTGATTGTTCACTAGGTCTATCAATTCATACTGATGGATGTTACATAGAAATAAAATAACTAATAATCTTTGGCATTCAGCTGGCATGAAGTAAAATTTCAGCAGCATTATTGCATCGCTTAAAAAAACCATGCCATGCCACAATGATATTTTTATTAAGCAAACAGTCTGGTCTTAATTGCGTTACGCGCTCGTAATTATTTTTCGCGGCGATTATCGCGCATTGTGACACTCGCAACGTTACAAAATGGCCACCGATAAGATGTTTACGTGCAGTATGCTGTTTACTGCAAATACCTGACATTCAACAATGACAGAAAACAATTGACTTATTTAAATCAACACACATTTATCTAGTAATCTAGTTTCGGAGTCGTGATTTTTTTCCATGTAGATCGTATGGGGAGAAGTGAAATGGTTTAGATATAAATGTTTGTTGATAGCGATAAGAATATATTGTATAGCTAGTGGTAATGACTAGAAATTATGAGGTATCATTTGATTTGTTGCTATAAATAATTCAATGAGGGTAATAAATGTAATCGTTCAAATTGAATCTAGTGTTTGCGAAATGCGTACTAAATATTGTTCAGACTTTGTCGGTTTAATGATAGTACAATGGTAATAAGCTGATATATTCTGGGTTTGTTTTCTGAGGGATTTACCAGTAAGATATCGGTAATAATATTGGAAGCAGTTTTATTATTACAGTTGAGCTTAAATAAATGTAAGAATTCATTAAGAAAGGTAGCTTTCCTCTTTAAAACAACTTGCTTACAGACATAAACAGACATATACAAAATGTAAATTACATTTTAATAGAATTTCTTTAGATTTTTTCAAGTTGGCGCTTGGAAAACAAAGAAAGTACATTTGCAACTTTAAAAAAGCACTTGCTCTATCAAAAGTTCTTTTCAAGTTTCCAAATTGCTGACTTCCCCGCTGCACCTGGGATCGTCTCATGTTACTTAACTCGATCCTCATTTTGCCCCTAAGTTTTATTTGTATTATTTTCGGTCTGTTCATCTTTCAACTGCATTTGTTTTTCAGTCCCGAATCTCGATGCAGGTGCAAATCGTTAGTCGCAGTTTCGACAGCTTTATAGAGGCCAAGCACCCGAAATCTCGCATGGGGTCAGAGACATTAGAGGCGCTGCGCCGCGGGCGGCGGCGGCGCCGGGCGGGCAAAAAAGCTCAACACGCGCTCGTCGAAAGCGAATGCGATCGAGGGGCAAAAATGCTAGGGCCAATGGACTATTCAAGGCAGTCGGCCGCGTGTCTGCCTGGCGAAAGAAAGCGAAGGCGCACAAAACTGCACCAAACTTAAAACGGACGAAGTGGCTTAAACTGGAGCCTTACTTGGGAAGCGAAATAAATGCACAGTAATACAGAAACGCTGAGAAAAGTAAACGGGATCAAAGTTTAACCAATTGCCTAATTGGCCACGTTGGGGAGTTTAATTTAATGATGATTTCATTTGGTTATCGTATCGTTATGGTATGGTATATGGTGGTATGTTGGTGTGTTGAGCGGAAGCATTATTTCATTGAAATTATTGCAATTTAACGCACGCAATGTACATTGCATCGGAGGCGCGTTTAAAAATAAGTCTCAAGGAGGTGCCCGTCTCGGGTGGTAATCTCGATGCAATTTAATTCATTTCCGAATGCGTGTGGAGCCGCGACGCTGAACTTGTCCAATGCCCATGAACCAAACCGGCTGCGTCGCGTTCAATGATCAACGATAGGTGTGCGTGGTGCACATATTGGTCTCAGGGATCTCGTTTGCTTTTTCACACATTTTTTACAACGAGCAAATTTACACTGCCCATGCACAACAACAACTTAGGTAGGAACTTGGAGATGACAGAATTTGCTTTTCAATTACAGAAATCCACCATAGCTTCATTTTGCCTGCAAGTAGCTTAAATACAGCTTTGAAGGTTAATTTGCTTGCGTTGAGTCCCTATTAGAAATTGTATTAAATTTACTACATGCAGGTTTTTAGTCTCTCGAAGCGCGTTAAAACGTGGCTTGTCCATGTTTTTATCGTATTGTATTGCGTTGATTAAGTAACTGGTAAATTGTATCCTAGGCGGGGTGTGCAAAAGGGTAAGGTGCTTCACACCACGTCAGACAGGACCTCGGCGGGCTAGTTAACCTTGGTGGGCGCTAACTTGTCGCGAAGGGCAAGTGTGTTCAAGTTGCAACAATCGACAATGCAACGCACCAACACGACTGGTATGCATTTATCACACGAGTATGACCATGAAACTGTTTTGTCATTCATTTTTTTCAAGACGAATTCATAAAAAGCTCTAGAAATTGAATCGACATAACCTCAAAATCTGAACTTTCTATTAATTGCCTTTTTATAGGGAGTTAGCTTCTGGAAGTAGGACTATATTGATAGTTGATGATGTTGCATAATTACATTTCTGACATTCCCTAGAATTATATATTATGACCTTACGACAAAAGTGGCCGATAAACTTATTAGTCAAGTAGCCAAATATGAACATTACAACAATTTTTAAAAAGAGGGGCTAAATTTGTTTGTTTAGTAAACTTTAATTACACTAAGCGCCAGAGCCGCATTTAGCCGACCACTGAATTAGCGCATAATGTCACAATAGTTATCATCACACTGATAACTGCTATATGTATTTATGTAAAACGCAAACAGCTTTATTGTTATGATAAAGAACAAGTTGTGGTGATGATGGTTTTTGTATTAAATTGAAAATAAAGGAGGAAATTTATTGACGCACATAAAACTCAATTGATTGACCTCGAGTCGACTGCACAATTTGCTAAGGCACAATACACAATGCTGTGTGATGACCTATCCTATCTGATACTTGACCCATTTTGAAGATGTACTTCTTGTGCGCGCAGTTTCCTCTCGCATTATGGAGCAGATTGCGACGATGCATTTTACGCTATGCTTGGCCTTGGCTGAAAATCGACTTGAGGCAATTTGGGTCACATTAAGGACGAACGGGGTAAAACTAGTGATCAAGAATGGCGCTCTGCAAATTACACTCTTTAAGTGTGCACAATATAGTTGGAAGAAGATTTAATTGATTTTTGAATTAGACTTTATTTCTGTATTAGGTTTTATCGTGGGTTGATTATAATTTAGTGGGCATTGTTGAAATTGATGGAAGCTCCAAGGATGTTATTGCAAATTGCAAGTTAAGAGTTCATTGTTGGAGCAAGATGCGCAGGCGCAGACGGAGCCAGATTTGAAATTATTGCCGCAGCTCAAAAATAACCCCAAGGTGACTTGCATCTTTTGCAGTCTTTTCAGCCACGGTGCTGCAATGCAACAACCCAATTACGCTGATTTATAAAAAGCACAATTGTTTTTTTGTAAAGACTATCATTTCTTGTACGGGGACTGTTCAATGTTGCAAAGGATTATATTGACAATAATCAACATCCTTTTAGAAAACTCTGTATCAGTACACTACTAATTTTGAGTTTTTAAAATATATTGAATCGATTTCAAAGATTGAGGCCTCTTTTGGGCTCGTATATTTGCAGAGTTTAAAACTGAGTCGTTTGCATCGCAATTGCAAGTCATGTTGAGATCCCATGAGATCTTTACTTGCGTCTTAAAATGGCTCTTCTCTTATTTTTTTTATTTTCAGATGGATGCAACGCAATAAAGCGCATGAAACGCAAATAAATCCATACATTGTATCACAAAGCAGAGACGCAGACAATTTTTCTTTCTTTTTTATTTATTTCGGAAAGCTAGTTATTTTTAAATTTAATAACAATCCATACAATATGGAATGAAATTATTATTTCCACTGCGACCCAGTTCATTAATGATTATCTAATCACATTATCTCACCGACAAATTAATCAAAAATCAAACGAAAATAACAATAAGAGAGGTGCGGAAGGGTGCAATCAATACACTTGACTTGTTTTTCATTTGAATCACTTTAAATCGACAGTTCAGACATTGAGGCGACCCATTGGGTTACAAAAGTGTTCTTATCATTTCGTTTTACTTTTTGCTTCGTGATTCCGGTGATTGTGAAATTGAGAGATTTTCTCTTTATAAAGCAAACAAGATAGATGTAACTGTATTTGGCGTAGAACATCCGCTCGTGCAACAGTCGCAGGCAAGGCGCGCTCTCATTGAGTGCACTTGGCGTGATCCTGCTGGCCTGCTGCTCGCAACTTTCCCTGGAACTGGAGCACGCCGAATGGCGGTGATAAGAGTGCAGCACGATGCACTTTCCTTCGTTTACTTTCCACGCTTGGCCAATTATGATGTTGTGGATTAGTATATTTAGAAGGTGTAGCGATTGAAATCAGAAGGACATAAATGATTTAATTTCAAACTAGGGTATTAGAATAATACATTGGTGAATTAGATTCTATCTAGCAATTTTATTGTTTTTTTGGTTTTATAGTGGCGTCATAAATTTTAATTGATTGTTCTAGGAATTTATAGTCTAAGCAGAAGGTTAGCCGGTTCATCAGTAAGTTCACACTTGAGTTATTTGCTTGAAATTGCCTTAGGTATTGAAAGCGACTTAAGCCAAATCTAAGATAAGTTTATGAAAACTTCCAAATTAATTTCATACATTTTCAGTGATTGTTCTAAGATTTTATAGTCTACGAAATGTTTAGAAACCGGAAAATCCTTATTAGTAAAATTTACTCGTGAAAATTGAGTGATTTGTTTGAAATTGTCTTAGGTTTGCGAAGTCCAGATGTACTTTTTAATACTTTTCATCATTAACTTAATCGTTGCACGAATGCTTATAATTAATTCATATTTTATACATTTTGTAACTTGAGTCATCTTCGAAATATTTGTGAGCAAGTACGCTTAAGTTCCTTCAATGCTCAAAACATTCAAGTCACTTTTCTAGTGTTGTAGAGAACTCATTGTAACTTCAGAAAAAGCTCAACTTGTGCATATGAAACTGTAGTAGGTTGCAGTCCGTCGGTTGCACATGCTTTTTTGCCTTCCCGCCAATAACAGGGTCAACGTCTGATTGACGAATAGTTGTCCGCCAAGGTCGACGCGATGACGTCAGCTTGGTTGCAGGCCTGGCACATTGTCGGTGATCATTTGCACATAATGGCCTCCCGACGCGCTGCAATTATCTGCAGCCCCGGACGAAAATTAATGCTCGCGTCGGGCGGCGACGAGATGCACCCACGCGCGCGCGCTCGCGCTCGAAAAAGCTTAAATCATGTCGGCCGGGTTCAAGAACATGCCGCGGACAAAGGGACGACAAGCGCGCGTGCAGAAAGCTCGCGCGAGGAATTCGCAAAACAAACAGGAAATTATTTTTTGGTAATTGCAGGCAATGACACAATCGGCCCATTCAACTTGCACTACATGGCCATGCAAAGGCCAAGGAACAAAGAGCATTCAATGAGAGAAATGCATTTGCGTATATGATGGCGAGTTGCGTACATTGCTCAATTCACTTGCACTTGATAGACACAACAAAACGCCTGCTTTACTTAGTACATGCAGATTTTTTCGTGTTTTGAAGTGAAAGCGTTCGATATTTTCATTAAATATTTTGCCAAAGTCGGTTCAATGTCTTACCGGATCCTGGAACGTAGATAAATAAGCTAAAAATAAATCAGATCTAAGTCTAAATTAAACTACTCACAAGGATTATTAATTGTAATAACTTGTCTAACTCTAGCTTAAATAACAGCAATTAATGAACTCTGCTTTTGTTTAGACACATTACCAAATACGGTTAATCACTCGCCGCTGTTATAATAGCACGTGCTATAAGATCCGAGTTAAACTATTTCGAGCGCAAAAATATGAAATTTACAAATATCAACTGTCGATGATGTAGACAGAATTTTGTATTAATTACGGCGCCAGAATAAAAAAGTCGCTAACTGCGAAAATATCGGGCCGTTAAACCGAGACAAAGAAATCGACATGACGGCGGTATTTTTAGATATTTATGCACTTTAATGAAAAACAGCGGCGCAACGTGCGAACCGAGATGAATGCACCAGATGCAAAAAACAAGCATGGACGATCTATGGCTATGTTGCAAACTGAACAAGTGAAACAGAAAGTTTGCGCCAGTTGCACTTGTGGTACAGATTTAGGTGTGATTCGTATGAAAAAGAGGAATGTAGAGAAAACGTGTTATCATTGTTAATTACCCAATAATAAAATAACAATATTGTTATTGTGTGGCCGTAGTTGTTATGCTTGCGATTGTCTCCGTTGTTGTGGTTGACCGCCGCCGCAGGCAGTCATTATCAATTAGCGCTGTTTGCGGCGGCGTTTTTGTTAATTGCATCGCCTCTGTTAGCGCTGTTAACACGTTAAATAACGCCGGAGGAAAATACGACATAAAAATAGCCCGGCGGCGAAAACAAGCTGGTGTCGTCGCACTGTCCTCCCGACCTGCCGCCTCGTCCTCGCGGGTGCGAATCTATCGCGAGCGACGACCCAATGCATCCAAACCAGACGCAAACAACTTTGTTATGATCATCCGGGATTACTACGTGTTGGGTGCATAATAACAAATAATTCGGAGTTCAGCACGTTTCAATAAGGAACGTGACTTGGCAAAAATGTTTTCATAAACTCTATGGTTTAATAAGTTGGATGGGTGGGGAAGGTATTAGGTAAATGGGGATAGTTCCAAGGGATAGCAGTTAAAATTTAGAATTTATTGGGAAAAACTTTAATTCTTTTGATAGAAAAACATATTTAGATTGTGCTTGGATCTTGGTTTTATTGTATTGGTGGTTGCATAGGTTATCTCAAGAGGAGAAAAAGGTAAACAAGGGAATTTAAGGGTGATCATTTGACATTTAAAATAATCTAAATAAAATTTCCTAAAGAATACAATTGTAGAAAATGGTGTAATCAACAAATATTACCCCTCTGAAATTCATTTATAATTTTAGTTTGAGGTTAAAGTAAGAAACACTCTGAATATATAAATTCATCGATTTTGATATCTTATTAATTAAAAGGAAATGAAAACTAATAAATTGCCAGTGTCACACTCATCGCATTTATTTAACTCAAGTGCACACTGATAATATGTGCATACAAGTATTCAGGGCCAGTGTGTTGATTTGCTGCACCTTGGCAAGGACCTTGTTTGTTAATTTTGTATTTCATTTGTTTCAATCATACAAGCGTCACATTCTTTCCTAATTTCATATTATTTCTCGATATATTGATAGACTTATATTTGATATTTCTTTCGACATTGACATTGACAAAAACCTAACTATCGCACTTGGAGTCTTATGACGCGCCATTGTTGCATTTATTACGATAACTGAATGCACCATTAGTAGGCCAAACCTCTCACCAGTTTGCTTCATGTTGTATATGGTGTTGAGATAAAAGAGAAATCACAAGATGGCGCATTAGAAAGCTCAATTTCCTCAGCGGAGAACAGCAGCGCCACTCTGTGCAGTGCGGGAGAGAGTCGCGTAACTTGCTGTTATGCATACAATGCACATTGTAATCAACGATTCTTCTTTTTTCATTTTTGTAATAAGTCGCTACTTGTTTAGTAAATACTTTCAGTCATTGCGCATTTAATTATAATTTTGTATTATTTTATGATTGTGACGCACTTGGCAAACTTGCAATGATAATATTTACCCCTGATTTTAATGGTTATTACGTCGTGTTTTCATTGTTTATTATTACTGCTTGTTTGTTTATCCGTCATTGCAGCGCTGCTTCTTGCTTTTTATGGGGTATGAGGTGATAGTGCGCGTCCTTAGCGTTATGAAACCGATAAGAAAATAATTGTTTACTGAATTAAAACGCGTTCTACTTGGTTGTCATCGTTGTTATTGTAATGCTGGAATTAATTTCATAAACATTCGTCGTAATTTTATAATTTGTGGAGGTTGCTATTGAATTTAGTTCTGATGAGCAGTTTAATTTGTTCAAAGTCCAATTCGGACGTTGAGCTTTTTTTACTTGTAGTTTATCTATTTTCTCAGAAGGTATGACAAAACATCGGATAGACTAGAATAAGATCATTAAATCAAAATTTCTTTTTTATTATTGCAAACCGCGAATCGTTCAAGGAAACTGTCCGTTTTTCTGACTTTTAACCACAAATAGCTTTCTGATTTACGGATTTATTTTACAAAAGAATGTGATTTACAAACTGCTCTCTAGTTTTGTCTTAAGTTAGTACTTTTCGAGAAAATTGGAAGTAAGTGATAAAAAATTTGCTCATTACAAAATCCGAAACCGATCAAAAAGAACATCTAGTAAACACAAATTGCTCTGAAATTTATTGTTATACCTTTGGGCAATCACTTTATTCTTATTTATCTCTATTAAATACTTACGCCATTAAAGTGCATTTTTTACATTGTCTCAACATTACTTTCTTGGCTCTCCATTTTCCGTTTTTTCCATATTATTCAATAACATAAATTGCAATAAATGCGGTTAACTTCTTATTCCGATTACAAAGCAGACAAAAAAAGACTGCGACAACCAGGAAGCAAACGCGTTGAGGATATATCGCCATCGAAATCCTTGAGTATTGTGCAAGTCCTGCGCGTGACTATATATAGCACAAAAACGAAATAAATCTCAGCGAAAACCTTGCTGCATTGCATGCACTGGGTGCAATTACGCCGTTTGTGTGATTCACTTTGGATTTTAGAGGTCTTTGTTTTATACTCAGGCGATAAGAAATTGATTGGATAGATAATTATTCCTTGAGCACTTGCACTTAGTCATTATTGAGTTATTATTACTTGAGAGTATTCAACAAGTCACTATCATTGATGATCTAGCTGTTAATTGGACGCAGAAACGTCTGTATTATTCAGAGCTTTATGATGGAAATTTCAACGTAAATGTTTGAGTAGGAATCATTAGATTATATTAAAGATAAAAGAATTTTCTAGGAAACTACAAATGTTCACAAAGTTTTCATACAGAACATTCATGTTCTCTTTTATTTATTATAATTGTTATTATCAATTTTGGTTTTTCTTAATTGAATTTATTCAGAATTTAAATGTTCAATTGTATTTATTGATAATTTTATTTTACTTAAGTAGATGTCTCAACAAGGCAAATTGTACTCTCAATATCTGTTTATTTCTATTTTGCTTTTTTTGTCCTTGGGTGTTGTTGTTATTGGTTGCGTTTTTAGAATTGACCGTGAATCTACGCAGGTAAAGCAGGTAGAAAGAAGATGTAGACTGCTTCGGTCGAAGTGGTGTAACCGTTGAGAATTAATTAAAAATTATTAGGTTGTGGGAGAGTTATTTGTGTTGATGAAAGGTTTCTATAGTGACTGATTAGTGTGAATATCTGTTTTCTCAGTGTGAAATAGAAGAAAGTGGATTAATTTGATGCTGTTTGCTGATCAAGGTAGGATTTTCTTTCTATTCTACTAACACTATCCCGAGTGTTAGACTACTTCAATCATCACCACGTGGAACTCTCTACAAAATTACTATAATCATGCAGCAGCTGTATCGGTGTAATCGGCATAATAAGCATTAAAGTGCTAAGCCCACTTCTCAGCTACCAAAGCAAATCCACTAAATCCGCGCATCGCACAGCTTCAGCTCATCGCATCTTTGCCGCTTCCGCGCAATATCGACGGCGGCGCCGCGGTTTAAAATTAGCGAATAATTCAGCAAGTTTTCTGGGACGAGTCCGCGCCGCCTGCCGCTCTGTTGCGCACCGCGACCTGATTGCAAACTGGGTCACAGTCACACATCGGAATCGCGAAGCAACAGGCCCCGCCGCCGGCCAAGTCGAAAGCGGCCAACACTAGAGCAGCTTGTCTAGCAGAGATTTAGATAGGTACACGGTGTAGTCATATAATACGAAATGGTAACAGCGGTTAAAGCACCTACTTTACAACCACGATTCTTGAAAGAAAGAAGAAAGAGTTGGAAGCGGAGGAATTGCTCAACGTACTTTAATTCTAGTGTGAATTATACTTTACATCAACAATTAACTCATTAATTGCCTCTTATAGGTCGTTAAATACAGTTTTTTTTTTTTTGTTGTTGTAAATTAACCCATTGAAAATGATGTAAATTCTTAAGCAATCAGAGTCAAATGCAATTGTTTTTAGGTTGTTATTCAGTCATTACTTTTTTAGTTCTGGAGAGGACTAAATGATATTTTGCGATTGAGTCTATAGATAGTTTTAATTAATTAATATGGTATTTTTTAACACATTTAAACAAAGTACCTACTTCTCAACCGCCTTCGAAACTCCTTTATTCGTTCTGATTGTGCCGCTTTTCTAGTATCAGTTCACTGTCTTGCAAGGGTCACCTATCTTAGGTTTAAAATTGATTATTTTCTTTCTAAGATAACCTGATCTGTACAATCTTTATTCAATATATCTGGTTGACACAGTTTCTCTGCGTTTTATATGTGATCATCTTTGTGAAAACTTCTGGAATATTTAGAGCATTGTTGAGTGTGGTTACGAAGTGTTTAAGATTTATTAGGTTGATAAAACTTCACTATAACACTTTAATATTCTATCTGAAGATTCTGAAGGAGGTAACATGCCGAAAACGTTTTAACAAGTGACTAAAAGTAAGTCTTATAGTAAAGTTCTGGAATATTATTACCTAACATAAAATTATTAGAATTAAGTAAACTATATTTGAAATTATTCTAGACAGTGTTCTTTGCAGAAATAGATTGTTTTGGATTTCTGCGAAATCTATAACATCAACATTCGCAAAATCGATCAATTTACTAGCGCAATTTGCGCACTTTTCTTCCATATACACGTGCAACAGGAAACTTTTCTAATTTCCAAAGCATTTCATGTGAAATCTGCTATTTAATACTTGATTTACGACCGTAATACGCGTTTGACTTGCCAATTCTTTGTTGTCTAAACTATGCGTTTCATTTCGATCCACCAACATTGAAAACACAGCAAGAAATTAAATGAAAGATGTTTTTATCAATAGATTACTATTACTATAACAATATGTTTAATAATGGATAATATTGCAATTTATGAACGCTTGTTTATTATTAGTGGCGAGCTTGTGCCAATTTTAGCCGTTTCTCGCTTTTGTTTCAAACCGGAGAGAAATTCGCATTTCTCCTTGTTACACAGCGTCGTAACGTGTAACGAGTGTAACTTGGGTTACATTAAGCACCAGCAACGTAGCATCGTAATTTCAAGTTGAAGTTGCATGTTTATTTGCGCGTTTTCCACGCAGTGCGGAGAGAAATCCGCGCTCCTGACCTCAGATACACTGCGTCAATTACATTGTTAACTACTTCGGAGAACAACGAGCATCATTTCACGCGACTATAACTACTGGTTGTCTATTTCCAAAACTAATTTACAACTTGTAACTTTACCAATGATCAATTAATTTTAACAAGCTTTAAAGTCAGGAAATTAGGTTTGTATTGTGATTTAATGCAGATTGTAGCATGCACTTAGTATCCAGATGCACGCAACTGTTAGTAGACACTAGGTGAAAATGCAGTGCGTTGAAAACAGCGCGAAGGAAAGAAATGGAAACAGAGGGCGACCTCACGTACAGCAATCAGGTGAATGTGTAATCAGCCACGTTTTCTAATTTTCACATATGCAAATTTCAAATCAAATCGTCGTTCAAGTCATTGTGAACCTTCGGGATTCTTCGCGGCGCACATAGAAGCTTCGCAATGTTCCGCGCGTGGCGCTGCAATATCAGCGAAGGTGCACGATTATTACCGAGATGCCGAAATTCTTAATGGACCTTATTATTTATATCATTCAATATTATTAACATTAGTATTATTATATACTAACGCCTGCACTGCACATATAATATATGAATTTCTTGTTATTTGTTATTTTTGGAGCGTACTGCAATCACGTCGAATACCGACACCGTACTTGGTCTCAATTCCATTATACCGCACCAACTACCAGGGTTATTAATGGTTATTGAAGACTGAATTCTGCAGAAGTATATATTATATTAAATGTAGCCCCAGCTGCACTTAAATTTGCATCCCTAGAATATGCACCTCGCTATCACTGGTACAGTCAGACGTCTTACCGACTGAGCTACGGAGCGAAATACAACACAATAATTAACTTAATACAACGGCTACCGCTTCCATAAGAACAAATACGATTCAGTGGTATAATAAGCGTGTGATAAACAAAGCATTGATATAACATTGCTCACCACTATGTGTCAATCTATAACAATTCTATTATCAATCATTTATTATCTATTGTGACCGATTAGCAATGAAAATATTATGCATTACGCAACTCTTCGTTTTCGGCAAATATTACCGTTGCGAAGCGTTGCGCGAGTGGGTATAATACTTTTACGCGAATGTAGACCATGCGTAATGTATGCGCGGGCGAGCGAAAAGGCAGCGAGGCGCGATGTTAAATCATTGCTCGTTTTTTTTTTTTGGTGCATGGGCGAAAAGAGAAACGAACCGCTAGCACAATTTACCGTTTCTTATGTCCGACCTTGCCATTGAATTATTTCGACTATTACAACTGTGAACAACTATGTACAACTGTAAATGTACACAAAGATTATTCACCGAAATCACTCAACCCGTGCATAATTGCTAGCGATAGAACAAGACAATTAAGTTGCCTTAAATCTTACTTATTGTCGAATTTAGATTTTTTTTGTGCTTTTTGCGTTATTAACTTGCGCTTGGTGGATTAAGCTATATGGAAAAAATGGCTCCGACCGCAAAAATTTAATCATTTTTAGCATTAGATAGTTTTGCTCTTCGTGCCGTGGCATTGCCCGTGAATCGCGTTCCGGATGGAACTTTGTGCGCGCTGCCGGCTGGGAAATTTCTCTTTTGCTAATATCGCGCAGCGTAACAAGGTTACGACGCGGTCGCCGAGCGCCATAATGAATGCAATATTATTAAACTTTCCCTCGCTCAGAACTGCCTGCGCTCGTTTTGCTTACAGGCAAATGTATCAATCAAATTTCCAGAAAAACAGCACTACTAGTAAATAATATAATCAAGGTTTATTTACTACACTACTGCTTTTCCTGCACCTCTAATACGGACTACTCACACAACTCTCATACATGCACGAGTATGGCGTGGCACAGAGGAAGCTGCAAACGCACTGAACGCCATCCCCACCACCAAACGGAGAATAAAAGGCGAGATTAAGGTTTTTATGACACAGTCGGACTTTTCTCGGTGACGATGGCACATCACAGCGCAAACACATCGAAAATTAACAATGTTTAGGATATTTTATTTGGTATTTCCTACTAAACTTCAGTTTGATAAGTTCGGTGTGGTAGTATCAAGTAAAAAATGGAAAAGATCAGCAGAGTGAGCCGGAAAGATTGGCGAGAAAGTGTGACCGCAATAACTGACATCATTTCGCGTTGCGTGCGTCTCTCACTCCCGCAATTTCTCTCGCGGGTCTCTTTCTTTGACCTCGATTGCGGAGAAATTAAACAATTGCGCGCGTGTATGCTATGCAACGCTAGGCCACACGCGCGTTATTTATTTACCCGAGAAAACTGCAGTTTCTAACTACATTCAGGTACTAAAAACATCTTGAAGAGATAAAACAATGTTTACCAAATGAACCAAATATATTTCCAAAGACTTTGTTTCTAGTTGAAATCAATTTGTTTACTTTAATTCTTATCAGAGTTTTCTTTCATTTGAAAATATGTAATAATCATTCTAAGAGAAAATATGACCGCTAAAAGAGTAACCCTGACTTTTCGTCATCTCTCAAACTTTCATAACACCAATGAATAAATATTATACAATAGCATGTTTCGCGGTCGCGCTTGTTATGACCTGTATTCTCAGCATTTCTCTCATGCTTTCTCTCCGCGCAGTAGATTACAAAACCCGCGTCATTTCTAACGGTGCTCTTAGAAAAACCGCCAAAAACGAACGCAATGAAAGTGCAAATCGAGGAACAACAAACACTATTGATAGAGAAAGATTCAATTTCCTAAAACGTGCACGTGCCACCGCAATTAACCAACTATTATCAACTTGAGTGAAGTACACGTGAAACGAATGATAACAACGCAACAAAAAAATTTACACAAAAATGTTAAATAGAAAGTCTACTTATTTGTAATGTTTTGTGTGTTTAGGATTTGATTTTACAAGCAAAGGTGTAATTTACCATTTGTATGTTTTATGCAGAAAATAGTAAAATAATCCACATGAAAAGAGAAAGGCGCATCGCGATTAGTCTTGCATCCGCCACAACGCAAATCAAACCGAATGGTTGTCGAACATTGATAGAAGCCAATTGCGAGCTTGTGAGACAATCAATGTGAAATCCACCGTGCATTCCGAAACCATTCGTTCAATGCTTCAAAAGCTTCGGTGTAATGTGCACTTTGCCATGTGCGGTGCACTTGAATCACAGTTGAACGTAAGGCGGGCAGGATGAAAAATAAATGGAACGCACGCGAACTTTCTACGTCTAATTGTAGGCATTTCCACGCAGCTTCGCAGAGACCTAACTACAAGTGTTGTCTTCTAACTTAGACAAGTGACATGATTTAAGAAGGTATATTGATTTATTTCAAAGAATAACTCATTTGTTGGAATGCCAATTGCTGAATTTTTGATTAGTAATGAAAAATTTATGGTTTTTCCTTCGCTTAGAGAATTTCATAAAATAATATTTGATGATTGGAGTTAATTAAAAACAAATTAATTAGTTTCCACTTTATCCTTCCTTCAAGAAATTAAAATTTCTACTTTTAATGAAATTAAATGATTAATAAAAGTTTCACACAATGTTTTCAATTCCTTTCTATGCATGACCCACAACTACGACGCTGAGATTATTCGAAGTCTAATCTAAAATTAGCAATCGGAATAAAATGAAATAGTCCAAGGTTAGGAGATTATGTAAAACAAGCTCGACGACCACGACGTAACCCAAATTTAATTGTTGCTCTATTACCACGCACTATTTTCAGCTCATGTTTATTATTTACATTTACTTTGATCGCTCTTAAACAACTATATCGCAGTTGACTGTGCGATATTAATTGACAGTTTTCAGGAGGGAATAAAAATCAGTGAAACGCTTCCAAAGTCGTAGAATTGTTTATCATTACTTTGCTCACTCTGTAAACATTGATTTCGTAATTAAATCATCGATTTGGCTGTACTTTACCCACTGGGAAGATGTTTTCTTATCCTTGGCTTGATTTTATTTTTATCTGGTTGCGATTTTTGACACACAATTGTTACGCAATGATCACATTGGCGTTTCTCAAGTATGTGCTTATTGATTTCCTTGATTTGCGGATGTACTTGAACTGCTTAAATAACGTGTGACATTTGATTGTTTATTACATCATAACATCCATTACAAAAGGCTTATCTTGTCAACAATTATAAGTAAAGAAGTCTATTTTTGGAAAAGCATCCATTGCGTGCACAACAGGTGATTATGAAGATTAAATGCATTTAGATGTAAATATTTTTTTCGCAGACAAAGAAAGTGTTGTTAATTTATTTTTAGACATCATTACGGTTACTCCGTATGCCATCTGCGATGCGTATGAATTTGTATAATGCGATTACGGCGGATGTGAAAAAAGTAAAAAGCAAACAGCGAGATTTCACGTGCTTCTTGTTCTTCTTTGGCCGGACGCGCGACTGCAAATCTAGGCTAATGGGACACCAGTGGAAATTTCACTTTGTGCAGAACTGCTGTGCCCATTGACCCAACAGATGCGAGGACTAAAATACTAAAGACGCTAAGAAGTATCAGTGGGAGACACAAATGGTTTAATTGGAAAGGAACACTATTTTTTAATTCCTTATTTCTTCGCTAAATGTTTGAATTTCCGTGTATTGAAGGTGTTGCTTTACTTTGAAGAGGATGAGGTTAGGTATGAGGTTTTCTTTTGAGGTTACTTTGTATGAGAAGGTTGTTGAGCATAAGTTTACATTGTCTGCCAACTCGATGATGTTTTATGACGGTTCTTGTTACCGTTGTGGCGCAACATGTCGACACGTTTCTTTTTTCGGTGTTCGGTTATTCACTCGTGCGCGGAACCAAACCGGGCACGACCCGCAGAGGTCTAGGTCAAGTCCGCGAAGGTGATTTTTACGCAAACCCACAAATGGAAGCTGATTGGTGTAGAAATTCTGAGCCAGCACTGCATTGAGTAGATTTTGCAGAAATCTTGGATTGTCTCATTAGAATTAGATACTGAAATCAATTTTTAATGATATTTTAAATGAGTTGACACGGAATTTAAAAAGATATTTGAAGAAGGTGCAGAGGAAAACCTCCAGAAATAGAATGAAAGGTAAGGTAATAAGAAAATGGCCTAAAATCTCTAAGGGAGAATTATTTGACATATTCTAAGGTTCCAGTTGCACCCCAACTGAAAGGAGATGTTCTTTTTGAATGAGTGATGAATGATGATGTTCTCTTAAGAGAAGCGTAAAAAAGTTAATTCATTCTTTAGTGGGGCTCGGCCACTTGAAGCTTGCAACTACTGTCCGACACTTAATAAACAAATTGATAAAAACTAAGTTATATATCAATCTCTAAAAAAAGATTAGCACTGCTAAAAAAAGCTCCAAACTTGGCATGGGAACAAATTAATAACGTTCATGTTGTCGACAAGTTAATTGCAACTTGTGCACGCTCCAAATCATCAATAAATTACACATGCAAAACGAGTATATTGCAACAAAACAGTAACAAAGCACCAGCTTACAACAATCGCATTTGTTGCACGCGCCATAATAAGTTTAATTGAGCAACGCTTTTACAAGCAACCGGCAACATTGTCTGCAGTGGGAACAATTCTGCACAATGCGTGAAAATACACAATATGTCAACGCTACTGGCGCACGTTGATTCAGTAATCGAGAGCAAAAAATCATATTTTATTGGGACAAGGTTAGCACTGCGATTGCCTATGCTAATGTTTATCTTTTGCGTGGCGTAATCGGATGCAAACTAACGCAAAATACCAACCAGTAGCACAAGAGCCAAAAGTCTGGCACGACCGACGAGTACTAATACTTTTAGCTGATGCTTTTTTCTGTGGTGCGTTAATCACCACTTAAAACGCTATTAATGTTATGATTCGTGTCACTGCTGCAGAGAGTGATTACGGTATTCATCTTTGCAATAACTATTTTATTACGTGAACATTTAATTTTAGAATTTTTAGCTCTTATATGTACGAGTATATATTTTAAGAGCCCAATTTCCAGTAAACCAAAGCAACTTTTAGCCAGGGATTGAGAAAACAGGCTCTGCAAAACCCAGCCCTACATGATTACAAAATGGTTTCAATTTATTTACGCTGTTTACAACATTATCATAACGTTTCTGGAGCAAGACTTATAATAAAAGGGATAAATCAAAACTTATCATCAAATCGTAGATCATGAAGTAGTAGAATTGGCCGATCAGTCTACCAAGATTTGAAGGTATTTTGGTTCACCATCTTTCAGCACACTTCATCAGAATTAGTTACTATCATCCTAAAGGTAGAAAATAGGTTCCAGATGAGAGGTATGGACTTCTCTCAAATATATCGCTGTTGGAAAGGTCAGGGACCAAAGATTTGGTGCTAACTACCCTCGTTACTCGAAAATACCACAGGAAAATTTGAATGAAGATGGCTGTGAAGCATCTACAAATTATAAGGTGCTGTGATTGCATATGAGCGCACTGTTGCCCATGCCAGGTGTATACTGACACCGCACTTAATCTTCCACTACTGGCTACCCCGCTGGACCGATCATTCGGGAGGATACAGGCTTCAACTACAATGCTCTCAATGGAGGTGTAAGAGGATTTGGCCCACGATTTATCAACCTACAAAGCTGAAGGCCATCGCGTTGCTATGTCTGCTACCGACGGGGTTGGAACCTAGTCATTCGTAAACACTGTAATTTTGTAACCACCTGCTGTTGAGTTTCGATCAGCTTGCTATCTCACCCTCTACCATAGGTTGCTTAGAACAATAGAAATCAGAACTAACATAGAACAAGTACAATAGATAATGCGTTATAGCGTGGCAAACGAAAATATAAATTGCATACTGATTGTCGCGTACTACATGAATTTCGCGGAATTCCCGGAACTCGCCGACTAGTTCACCAATGCCCCAAATTTAAAGGCAATATTTTGATTTACTAGACTATTCAGTTTTGATTGCATTCTTTGGCACATTGTTTTACACTGAATTGTATACGACACTAACAATAGGAAATGCAAGCTGCTTTTAATAAAATACATTTAAACTGTAACCAAGAAGACCAAGAACTTATTTAGTTAACAAGTCATGATCAGTTTTAAATGATTAATTAATCTTAAGTTTTAATAACTACCAGGTGTTTAGATGAACATAAAAAGGGTAAATCTAAACTTAGAGTCTTAGAAACTGATTGGATTTTGAGATTAGGTTTAACTTCACGCGGGAAATTTAAATTGAACGCAACTTCTTCAGATGTCTTCTCTACAAAGTATAAGTTAAAATCTACACCTAACTAATTTATTACAGATATAATGAATCATTTATATTTTTTCTTGTTGAATTCATTAATCATAGATTGATTTCATCTTTCTGGGTTAAATTTGAGATTGATATCTTTTTCGACTATATGCTCTAACCTAAGACAATGAATCAAGTTTTAACATGTTACATCAACATAACTGTCACTTCACCTAAAATATGTATATAGCTCTGAATAGAATCTTCTTTAAATTTCTAGCAGAAATCAGTACGTCAAACCCGCACTTTTTTACGGTAAAATTTCACAAGTCGAAATTTATTGCTCTTACTCCACATTACTTCATCCTAATGCGATTAACCTTTGTAAATGTCTGATTTCAGCTTGCTTTTAACACCTTAACCTGGCGCAACGTGGCTAAATTTGTTAATCAAACTTTTGGTTCTTTTTTTCGCTCAGTTTATTGCCACTTTGTTGCATCTGTCAGGCCGCAACCGAACGGTACATCGCGCAAAAAGTGTGTCACGAATATATTTAGGCCCGCGCAATCTGGGCGGCATTATGTAGATTTGTTATATTATTAACACCATTACCATCATTACATTATTGTGATAGATCTAGTGTGGACAATGCGGAGGTATGCAGGATGAAAAAGTGTGAGAGGACTTTCAACCAGAGATGAACAATGTTAAATTGTTTAACGGGAATTTCGTGCTTAACAACCATTTATTGAATCTGTCGAGGAACTTTTTTTACAGTACAAAGTAAAGGAAAAGTTTGAGCAACGATGACATTATTGTTAGATGTTGTAGGAATGATTAAAATCAAGTACTACTATTGTTTATTTGTTGACTTAGTGTCTGATGTAATGTATCAATATCAACAAGGTTTCTTCTCATGACTAGATCCAAGCACTAATCAGTAATCAACACTCTGTCATGAAAGTTTGGACAATATCAGCACGTTTAATTTCAATGATGCGGTTTTTGAAGGTTTCCATATTGATGAGCTCATTTTCTCGGCTTGTTAGTTAGAACAGGTGATAATTGTAAGTAACTAGACGCAGTATAACCTTAGACAACATTTTCGAAAATAATTATTTGAATTGTAAGCGAAGGGAAATGGATTTCTTTTGACTGAAAGTTCAATCTAAATTGTATATTAGTGCGGAAATTAATTGGAAGTAATTATGCCTTCTGTTTAAGTTCATTGCAATGCCGGTAGTGACGTAAGGAGGAAATTTACTGCATGACATTCAACCTCACGTGGCACCAGTTTGCGCTGCAATGACGTTTATCTCAGATATCGTCAATTAACAAAACGTAAAGGACGAATAGTGTAAGGAAGTCATACATGCATGATGACTACGAGTGCTACTTTAAGCACTTGTACACTTGCCACGACACCACCACTTGCCGAGTCTTTTTAAGTAGCTGTCGCAGAGTTGATTAAAAAGCTGCATTGGCGAAGATGAAGGAAGCGAAACGTACAAGGTAAATTTATGCATGCGATAAATGCACGAGTGCGAGGTTAGCTTCAAACAATCATTACAATCACGCGCTTGCTGTAAATTATCACTATTACGACAACTGGAGTATTGTTATTATATTTAGTATGATATTTCAAATTATGAAATAGTTATAGATCAATTAGATTTGATCTATTTACTGTTTGATAGTGACCTGAGATATTTCACTAATGTTGCCTGGGTTTAGAACAGATTTAAATCTAGTGTAAAGTATGAATTGCGCAGTTAGGTGTTTGGTAGAATTTGTTAAAACACAGTTCCTTATTACACTGTTCGTGCGACCTTGTCGAATCGAGGCTGCTATTTGCCAATCATACTAATTCTTTGATACTATCGTTAGATTTCATACAATTCAATTGCAAGCTATGAGTTAATCTTTGCGATTCAGTGATGTAATTTTAATTTCTTTGTTGTACAAACAACATTTACATACTTATTTTATTCATTGCATTTCATCTCACATGCGCATGTGCATCGGTTTATATCCAACGCAGTTTGAAGTAAGACTGTGCATCGAGGGCCTTAGAATCACGCTTTTATATACTTTTCTAGGAGTGGGGATGGGGTGAGTCGTGCGTTACTTCAACGAATCGCCTACTGGTGATACAAAAAGCTTGTGTGTTTCATCGCTACTCTCTTTAATCCTACAGTGTTGCAGCTACTGTTATTTCCAGCTCTACGACCTCAGAAAGCTGTAAATCTTTCAGTTTTCACATTTTATTTCGAAACCGTGACATTTGAAGCTATTAAAAAGTAGTAAAATATATTTTTCATTGCAACTGCAAATCTAAAATTTGCTCAAATCAAAATAAAATTCTATTCCACGTGGTACCTTCACGTGTCCTTATCTAAGGCAGCCGCATATTTCACTTTCTCCACGTGCCCTATTACTCTATTACCCTCCTGCACAGCATCTTGCAACCATTTCACCTCTCAAGTGAAATTTTACCATGCACACATGCTCATCTTGATCACATGCTTCTATCATAATTACTATAGCATGGCAGGCAGCCAGCGCAGTTGGAAGACAACGTGGTCGTACTTGAGATAGAAATTCTCACGTTATGCAATCAATTATTAATGCAGCGGCAGTGGTGGCGGCGTGCAGGGGTGTGCCGCGTGGCGTGGCAGATAACGTGCGGCGTGGACATGTGCGTCGCGTTGCCGCCAAACGTGACCGCCACGCATACAATCACAGCGAATTGTTGCTCTACCATGATGCTTGGCTACACACCTTGCTCAGGTGTGTTGGTGTTGACATAGTCGGCATATTTCTCTCAGGTTGGGAATGTAATGTAAAAATGACGGATGCAATGCGCGATTGTATCACTGATTGGATAATGCGTGTGCTGACGTCTTGTGGACATGCGCTTCGAGCGAAGCACGTGGATTTATCCACTTTGGGGTTGCAAACAAGTTTGTTCTGGAAGTATAGTTTGGTGTATTTATTTGTTTAAGTTCAAGTTGAACACCAATTTGAAATGTCTTTGAACGCTCCAATTTCTTCATCCACAAGAAATCACTGCATAGTTTTACATAATTAAATAATAATTAATCACCTCTTACGCCACGAGAGCATTTCTATTGCATTATTACAAAATGCGAGCATGACTCGGCCAGCCAGTAAAATGCATTTCAATGCGAGATTAATTTCAATAACCTATATTTGCTGCTTTACACCCATGAACGCGCGTTCTTGGAGTTGATTGCAAACCATTATTTCACTTTTTCCCAACACATGAACAACTTGTCTTAGGAATGAAGATAAATAACAATAGAACGAAATTGGAACCAAAGAAAACAACAGTTTCTACCGAAATCTAACAAAATCATAGTTGAAATTTATTCGATTAAATTGAATTATATTCATTTCTCTTGCACAAATTAATTCCTCTGTTACATAATAATCTTTTCAGTCTTGAATCAAGCTGAGTCCATTCGAAAGAAATGGGGTTAATGTCATTCAGGCATGATTGGTCCGCTCGTTACGCACTAGCAGCTACAATCTCTGCATGTGCAACTCCACCAATATTAGGTATTTAGATATCATATTTGCATGCTACTCTTTATGTTGAGTGCGCTACATGCACCAACATTGTGTAGTGCGCCCCTCTGCTCGCAATGAAAATGCCATAATCGCGCTAATGTTATTCATTGCGTCGTAATTGACATTTTGCTTCATCTTGTTATTATCTGATTACCACACAGTCGCGGTCGCTGCTAATCGACCTAAATCGTGACATCAAATAGATGCCTGGAAATTAAGAAGAGCGATCAGAACCAGAGCAAGACACGTAAATGAGGCTGATATTTGTTAAATTACTGTAAAATTTGTTGCGATCTATTGACCTACCTTAACCTACACGTATGCTGTGAACGATGTTGACTTTGTTGGAGTTTACATAGACCGCAGACGGTTAAATCTTGTTGACTTTTGTCTGAGGCTAAAGTGGGAATTATATCTGTAAATATTCTACATACTTGATATGCATTTTATTTCATTGTGTTATAAAATCTAATGTTTTAAAGTGGTGTGATTATGTTAAGGTCAATATTCTTGCCATTTTTAGTTAGCTCATAGTCTTTATTATTAATATGGCTAAGGTGACTAACTTCGCGATGATGTAACTGAATTTGTTTATTTTATTCGATACGCTGCTAAAGTTAGTACATAATAATTTATATCTGATCC
This sequence comes from Diploeciton nevermanni, assembly GCA_027575565.1. Lineage (NCBI taxonomy): Eukaryota > Metazoa > Arthropoda > Insecta > Coleoptera > Staphylinidae > Diploeciton > Diploeciton nevermanni. Next base: position 7,521,184 of record JAODIE010000004.1, read on the forward strand.
ATTCAAGACTTAACAAAGTGAGCCAAACATAGTTTCCAACTTTGATACTTCATATTACTGCAGTTTGCTTGGTTTTAAAATTGTTTTAAGACTTTGTATTGTATTGCTAACTAATTTGCTTTAGCAACGTTGCACTAAAACAGAAATAGTTCACAATTGGCCAACATTAAGTTTAACCGCAAATGTACAAATGCAATATGTCATAAATTGCGCAAAAGGAAGTCAAATACATTAGAAAACTGACGCAATTACAATTTAAACAATAAGTGAACAACTAACGTAGATTATTTAATAATAAAATTTAACTGCAATTGCTAAAATCTCGGTTTTCTTGATCAAAAATGGTGCAATTAATCTATCAGATACAATTTGTCATCATTATCGGGAAGATGAACAAACCACTCATAGTTTAATCATCGATGATTTAATCAAGTGCAGTTTACATATCAACAATCACAAAACAAGTACAATAAATTAACAATACTCAACAACGATCAATGTTTACTCATTCAATTCAATGCTAAACAATCTTTTTTCTGCTTCAGTTTGTACCAATATAGCCAATTCAATCTTTGCACTCATTGTTATCCCAAGGTTGAATGTCCATGGAGATATTTTGAACCCAGTTGACTTATGCAACCCTTGAATCTCACTTTTTTAAGCTACTCGACTCGTTTATTTATGCAACCATATGTGCGAGCTTGCAACGAACCCGTGAGCATCCATTACGCTCTTCTACCACGTGTGCGAAAACATGCCTTGTGACGAATTATGTACTATATTTAAATGTGTGACAAAAAATAGCGCAGATTTATTGCAATTCATGTACTTAATCCTGTTCTTAACAAAATATCGCAAGTATTTCAATGGAATTTTCGTTCATTTGCGTTGCAGATAGGCACGTGCCGGTTATTTTCGCTACGGTTACAAACATTTTCATTGCAAACACTCCGGGATCAAATGGAAATCGTGAAAGCTCAACTTTGACACTGCCTGCCAGGAAGAATCAATCAAATTATGATATAATGCGCTAACGGAGCAAAATAACTAACAAATCGTGTCATGTGATAATTGAGGGATTTACAAAATATGAATGAAATGTATGGCGTCCATTTCTAATAGTTCATAGTCAAATAGGGAGTGTGTGGAACTTGTTGCCATATACAATGAAGGAGCATTATTTATTGGACTTATTAAAGTCATTTTAATTGTAATAAGACAAAGTTTACGCTATGATAACGAGGTCGTTTGTACCAAGTGCATTATGCGCGATTTTAATTCGATCCGATACGCTTGCATCACATGTTATGTACGTGCTCTAGATAAATGTTACTTCATTGCCGACTGGACAAAATGCAATTCGTAGGCGGATTGAACAGCAAATGATTTAATAATAATTAATTTCGAAAGCACTCAATTGGCTGCAGGAAAGCACAAAAGTATTTCCGTTTATTCCTTTGACGTTTGCATGTTTTGATCTATAACTCACTATTATTGTCTTTTAATGATTAATATTTACTGCTTTGTGTTGGATTATCCTACATTATGTGTTTCTGGGCTTGTCCTGAATGCGTTTGCATTCAATTTGTCATAGTTTACTCGCATCGATTAAGTTGTTGCAAAACTGACGAGACGAAAATTAATCACTATCTTTGTTTACGGACCTTCTGATACTTTGTGACTTATTCCACTACTTGCCGTAAGTGCATTGCAAGCGTCTAGCCTAGAAAATTGAGCTGCATCCAGTCTGGAAGACGTGTCAGTTTTCAATTCAGTCTCAAACTGCATAAATCTTTCGATGGGTTGAATAGATTAAATATTCTCCCACACATGTTGTTAAATTTCTCAGCTATGTAATCAATTAATCACAACGGTTTAACCTTAGTAGTGTGTTCAATTGTGTTGTGTCATTTTTTTCATATCGGCTGGATTGTGTCGAAGGCAATTTGTTACAGTCAAATGAATTTACATTACTCGCATTTACGTACGTTGCTTAAATTTCTCGGTATTTTGAAATTCGTCGTAATGATGTAACGAAAATAAATATACGAAACACGACGAGTCACAATTATGAGCTGGCGATGTTCTAATATTCATTTCGACGTATTTTCGAGTGATTTTGCGCTCATTACTCGATTGCACTTGCTTTGCAATAATCTGAAGAAATCGATGTTTCTACATTTTCTTACACATGTCATTTGTGCGCCTAGATGGGCTTAGAAAATCGAAAGACAACTGGAACAAACTGCGGCGATATTTAAAGGAAATCATAAATAATACCACACCAAGTTGATTGATTGATGATGGTTCAAGTGCTAACATTGTTTTGAACATTGACTGGCAAATGTTTATAATACAAAATGTTATTACACACTGAACATTTAGCCTCTGTTATTGTTGATTAGTTAGTTTGTAATTTTGTTTTGCTCGTTGCAACAACCGGATTACGGAATAAGTTAGTTTTTTCAGCACACAAGCCAACTTTGGGACGAATTTACCACTCAATTTTGTTTATGCGTTTAAAATTTAATTGCGGCTTCAACAGATTCGTTTTGTTTGCGCTTTGTAGTTTCAAGCAGCACGTGCCGCTTCGAATATTATTGTTACGGCTGAAACTTTCAGTAGCGCCAAAACATTACATAATTTGATGATTTGTTATTTTTCAATTTATCGCGATTGAATTATAAAATAAATTATGCTATCACAGTCAGAACACGTGACGGCAATTTTTCATTTCAATTCGGTTTCAACATTTTGAGAGTTATTTTCGATTGAAACTGTAAATCTATTAATGAAAAATGATCCACGAATGACATACGTCCAGAGATCTATGCCAAAATTTAGAAATTACTTGGTTTCAATTAAATTAATCTTAATTGCCTAGCAGGTGTTTTGAAATAAGAAATAACTTGCTTTAAATTTAACAGATGTTTTTTCATTGTATTGCCACCTGGTGAGTAAGTTAACTAACAGTCATTGAAATCTGTTTTTTGTATCTTTGAAGCTTGCAGTGTAGATGGCAGTACACCACTTAAACTACGTTTAATTTAATTTTTTTGTTCAATATTGTCAAAAAAGCTAAGATATTCATAATTATCTAAAACAAGTGATTATTATTTTTAAAAAAAATTTTAGATAATAAATAGAATTACAATTCAGACTAGATTCCATTTAATCGATAATTTATCATTTTGGCGCGGCGCCGGCGTAGTTTAAACCAAACTTGTTGATTTGCTATTCCTCAACTACCCTTCTAATATCGTACGACGTTTACTGCGCGCACTTTTCTCGAGGTGTTCATCACAATCAGTGCGTTAGCTACTAAACCTAATAACAATAAATCGAAATATTTGTGTAAAGTTTTACTCTGATTTAATCAACAATGGCAGACAAGCCAAACGCAGTGGTGGTTGAATTAGAAGACCGTGATCCCAACTCTTTGAGTCAACATCTTTATGTATTCTGTTTAAATTTTTTACATATAATAATTTAATAAGTTATACTAACATGTTATTTTAGGTTGATTGGGCTGAAGTCATTGGTGAACCAGAAGGTTTTCGCACTCCACAGTGTGCATGGGATTTGAGTCAACAGTGTTTCAACGGATCAAGAAATTGTTGCTATATTTTTCTCTCGGTGCTTGGCGCACCCTTGGCTGCTCTGTGCATAGGATTTTCATTTGCAAGCCTTTCATTTTCGGTAACTAATATTAGTGATTGGTGGGCTTAAAGTAACTAAACTAATGAATATTTTATTGGTGGTTGTAGTATATTTGGTGTTGGACACCAGGCTTGAAATATTTGAAGATAGTTTACAGCGTGGTTCGCACCGTAGTACGCGCACTATGTGAAACTATCATCATTCCAATTGCAGAAGCATTTGGTCATTGCTTTTCTGAAGTACGAATTCGCAAACAGAATTTGCCAGATGGTCCTGATCCTCGGGAAGATTTTCTTTTACTTTAAATCATTATAAACTAACACTAATTTTAATTGAATTGTGTAATTTTTTGGATTCTAATTTAATTATACTATACTCTTAGATTTTCTAAGAATAAAAAACTGACCTAACACTGGTAATAATAAATAAGAACCTAATAATGCGTCCATTATGAAAATTATGACAATAAAATCACTTTTATCAAATACTCTCACCACAACTTAACTAAAATTATTTCTTTCAAAGGTGATTAAATTGCATTAATAACACCATTGAATAATTGAAAGAAATAAAGATTTACAGGTGTGGTTAAGGCGCGAACGAGAGTAAAATATAATGTAGGTCAGGAAAATGTTTCCTTAACGTGCCCCTTACATTTATCATCGGTTGAATTTAGCGTGTAGTGTTTTTTGCTGTCGGTCGCATCGATTTAGTAAGTGGACAACGCGTATTGCATCAAGCACACAAGGGAAAAATAACATAGGTTAAACAGCTTGCGTGTGCAAATTGTAAATTATTTATTTATAGCTAGGCATTTGCAAGAAAAATACTACGAGTTGTGCTGGTGACTTAAGATTTGTAGAATGTTTAGGTCGATGGACTCAATTTCTTTATAATGAGGACAACTTAAGGGATAGAACTGGAAAATGTAAACAATGGGCATACACACAAAGAAAATAACGACAGAAAGCAATGCTTGAAACAATAAACAATAGTGATTAAAACATTCAATAGATAGAATACAAATAGCAACACCGTAGCCATGCTGTCACACTATTTCTAATAAAATCAATCGACTAATATTAAGCTTCAGAGGATATATGAAAAAAGTTAGGAAAAAATTTGAATAATTCTAGTATATTAAATCATATTCATATACTACTCTCCTAAATGTTAATATAACTAATTTATTTGCGTACATAAACCTTTATTCTCCCTAAATAACAATTGGTAACTGGGTCATCCCCAAACAATTCGGTTTATATGGTAATTCCACGAGCTTTTTCCAAAACCCACATGCAAAAACCATAATCAACAAACACATATTGTCAATAATTTTACATATTTGGCTGAACATTAATTAAGTATGCCCCTTCATCACGTGGAACCAATTGCATTGGTTGTATAGAAGTATCAATAACAAGTGTCTTTGTAATATAATCGTACCCAGAACGTGCATATCTTGTTAACATAAATCCATAACAAATCGGAAACAGCAATACGCCAAGATTCTTCAACAAACTGCGGAAGAACGCATGCCACCAATTGAGTTTGTGGCATGGGGCAGCATAAACAGTTTGCCTTGTGGGCACTTCTAGCAACCAATTAATCCTAACAACTTTCAGCCCAAGAATCTTCTTGCCAGGCGTTGCATAGTCCATACTCAAGAAGTATGATTCATAGAAAAAGAACATGATACGTGATACAAACTCAATAATTGCCAGTTCAGCACTGAAGCTGGTAAGGAGCAAGAAATTCTGATAGTCTGTGAATGATCTAAAATGGAATAATTGTATTATTACACTGTGGCTCACTAGTGGTTAATTTTCAGTCAACACTTACATATCAAATCCATAATGTAATATGTTAATGATATAAAACTGAATAATTGTAAGTATCACTTGATCAATAACTTCAGCACAGAATCGCTTCCATAATGAAGCAAGTTTACACTCATAAATCTCAGATATATTTTGAACTCTATTGGAATTTGGGTGTGTAATGAATCCAAAAGTATTCATAGACTGAGCAAACAAGAATGCTCGCTTTTCTTCTTCTCTGAACTGTGTCACCCAACTTTTAAGCTGTGTGAAGTAATTATTAAAGACAGCATCTCCTTTTGAAGGATGCATATTCTTTGTGGCACCTTCCATTATGATATAACAATAACCTTGCTTGTATATTAACTATATTATATGATTCATCTCAACATTAATCCTTTATACTAAACACCTAAAAAGAAAACATTACAATAAATGAGAGATAATTAATTGTGAAATTGTAAATAGATTATCTCACTTTATATCTCCTCAGTGTAATCAATAGATCATCAATTATAAAGCAGTTGGTCCTGATTCCTTTAAATAAAGGCCATTTCAAACCTGACAATGAACAAACACTTGCAGTTGAAAGATGCATGCAAGTCCCGTAAATATTTATTTAGTGAACAGATGATTTGGATGTACAACAGGGATATTTCATTGTTAAAGTGTTATGGTTGACAATGTTGTGAACTTTCAAATTTTAAATTAAATATTGTAGTTTCAAAATTAAATATTATAGATTTAATACTATTTATATAGCATAGTAGATTGTTTTATGTTGCAATTAAAGAGATAAATATATATTTGTAAACAGGCTTTTAATTTCAGGTATCACGAAAACCATATTTTTCATAACTAGCAATGTGTATTTATTGTGTTTATTCATTACACTTTTTGCAGAATTGCTTAGTTTCTGTTTCAGATATTCCATTTCTTTCGAAATCGTTAGCCGAAGGTGGCTACAAGAATAACAATTGCTTTCTATCAGAACTATTAAACAATTTGAATAGAAATAAATAACCAGAACAAATAATTTACAGAAATAAATAATTATTTATCAATGCTTTGCTGTTTATTTTCAGGAATTTACTGCTCTTTACGTTTGTATATTTTATATTAAATTGATACTGTACGTACAATTAATGTTTTAAATAAAATAAAGTACTAAAATATAACTTATTTTATTTATGTTTTACGCTCCCACAAGCCGCCTCGGTATCGTTCTCGGCAACGCGCGGGCGTGCGAGTCAGTGGGTTGCGGCTTTGATTCCTGATGACAACCCCACATCTTGCCTGCGTTTTGCTAAACAGAAAATCTATTATTCTATTATTTATCTGCAGTTTTATAATTTCTTATTTCATGAAATTGTTATTGTAATAACAAAGAACATTGTGTTTACATATAGGTCATGTGTTGATAACGCATGACTAGTTCTTTCAATTAAATTTACCTATAAAATACAACAAATAAATGCGAGCACCCAGTGCCGCGGTAGTGTAGTGGTCAGAGTTGATGCACGTTGCTCGGTTGTCTTCAGTTCGATGCTCATCTCCGGTTCGTTTTTAAAATTAATTTAATACATCATAAATTAAAATTAAATAAAATTTGTTTTAAGTTCTAAATAAGTAACAGAAATAAGTCAAAAGAGCAATAACATTATTTGCTTTTTAATTAATTTCAAAGTTTCTAATAGATGCCGCCTTTTAAAACCCTTATTTAACATTGAATCTTCTACCCCTTATAAGTAATAATTCTGGAGGAAATCCGCGCGAGCGGGGCTGGGCCGGGAGCAATGTAAAAAGATCTTATAGTAACGCCAGAGATTCTTTTTGACTGTCTTTGAACGACACGTGCGTAAAAAATTAAAATTGCTGTCCCCCCCGTCTCGGGGAAGACCCTGTTTCTATTTTCTATTTGAACGCATATTATTATTTCAATTTTCTAAGCTTCTAATACTTTATTTTTTCCAAGTCGCGTTTATCCATAAGCAACCTAGCTTCTATTTATTGTTTTGAAATTTGAATCTTTAAGTGCACTTATGGAACACTATCCATAAGCCCAATGTAATTCTGAATTACTGGAATTTTCTGAAAAACTCTTGTGGGGAGCCTAGAATCGAACCCACAACCTCCAGGTTAACACGCCTAGCACTAGACCAATGGGCCACGCCACGACCTGGGTATAGCAAAACATTAGAAGTATTTATTGATATATTCGTAATTTAAGTGATTAATTTCATGGTAAAAATCTCTGCTTTATGTAATTTGTAAATTGGTATGATTGAGAAGAGATGTTCGCTTTTTTATTTTTGTCGGAAATGAGTATTTTGAGGATTAGTGATTAGTTTTAGAGGTTTAAAGATTGTTTAGAAGAAGGCAACATGCCGAAATCTTTTACAAATCAATATTAAGTAAGTGTTATAGTGAAGTTTTATTAACATATTGAATCCTAAACACTTCGTAACCATACTCAACAATACTCTATTAATATTTAATTGACCTTTTAAAAATATTAAAAAATACTTACTTTTAACTCTAACTTTATAATTTGTCTTCGTCTATACATGCATTAGTTCTTATCCACAATTCACCCGTGCATTAGAAAGAATAAGAACGTAGTTGGGCGGTGGCATAGGCGGAGGGCTTGCAAGCTGCAAATTGCTAAAAAAGCTTACCATGTGGCTACTAATTAAGAGGTTGCACTACTTCTTAATCCAATACTTTATATAGAAAATAGTTTAAATTAAATTAAATAGTTTAAAGAAAATAATTTAAACTTTGGAATTTATAGTAATTTCATTGAGTGTGACTCAAAATAACTTTAGGTATGGTAAATAATTTAGTGTTTTTCGACCAGCCCCAGCAAACTATAAACCTGAAAAATAATAATATTATTCCGCATCTTTTCCATCCTTTATTTATAATAAACTATAAATGCATCTTTAAAAAATAATACAATGTGATAATATACAAAGAATAAAACATAGAATAAAATTAATCATATTTAGAATCATCGTCCTTGCCTGCAATCCAATCTTCAATTTCTTGAACACTGAAAGAAAAGAACATTACTATCAATAAATAAAATTAGTGCATTTATATTTATGCTCACGTTCTAGGCACTTTAGTCCAATTAACACATCCATTATCCGTAATATAAACATCATCTTCAATACGTACTCCTCCAGTCCCGCGGAATCGATTCAATTCATCAACATTGAGAAATTTGGCCATCTCAGGATTAGCCAATGCTTCATCCAACAACTAAAAACAAATAGATATTAAATAAACAAAAAGCAATAGACAATAGTTCTTACCGGATCAATAAAGTAGCATCCTGGCTCAATTGTTAACCACATACCCTTTTCCAGTATACGTGCAGTCCTCAAACGATCCTCACCACGTACCATAGGTCTTGGAGGTTGCATTGGCAAATAACCACCCACATCATGGACATCCAATCCGATCAAATGGCCCAAACCATGTGGTTGGAAGATGGCACCCAACTGAACTTTCATCATATCATCTACATCTCCTTTTAGAATTCCTCCTGCTCTCAATCCTTCGAGGATCTTCCTCAATGCTAGGCGGTGCATCGCCGCCCAGGAAACTCCAGGTTTGCATGCGTTGAAAACAGCTATGTTGGCATCGTAAACAACGTTGTAGATCATCTTCTGTTTTGGTGTAAACTTGCCACTTACTGGGAAGGAGCAGGTGATATCAGCAGCGTAGCCAAAATAATTACCACCCATATCAAAGAGACTAAATTATCAATGAATATTAAACACATCGTACGCATACTCAACGATAATAGAATAAATATTACCATGTTTCTCCTTCCTTGATCAGCCTATTATTGGGAGATCCAGCATGTCCATAATGCAAAATAGCCCCATTAGGTCCAGAACCACAGATGCAAGTATAGGAAATGAAGCGACAACCGCCAGACTCATAGCAATGATGCAAGAAAGTTGACTCACATTGGTACTCAGTTTTTCCTGCTTTCGCCATACGCATTACTTTGCGATGGGCTTGGGAAGACACCTTGGTGACGTACTTCATTACTTCCGTTTCGTAATCAGTCTTAATGACACGTCTACAATAGATATCAATTGAATCAATAAAATATCTAAGAATATCGCAACTTACAAGTCAGCAATGTGACCGAACAAAGTGACGTTATCCACGCTGAACTTATTAATACCCGGAAAATCAGCCTCCTTGGCTGTAAGGCCACTGTCGGTATTAATACCTTTCTAAAATATACGAAAATCACAAGTAGAAGCAATTGTTAGAAAGCTCGAATTAAATTACTTACCAGAGTTAGAAGTGATGATGGTGATAATTTTTCCAGAACATCAACAATCTTAAAACAAAAATGATGATAATATTAGAATGTTCTATCCTTATTTATTATTGAAGCAAACTTACGTCATCTACATAATTGACAACATCAACAGCATACTTCTTCTTAAAGTCCTCCAGACTCAACAATGGTCCCATCCATACAGCATAAGATGCCGGAAGTTTAGGAATGAAAAGATACGACTTTCCAGTGGAGATATGAATTGCCCCATAGCATCCCTCTTCCAAAACTCCAAATGTCCACATGAAATATGATTCCTAAAAATAATAACAATACGGATTTGAGAACATCATAAAGCAGACCCTATGATTCTTATATAATAAATGCTTATTCTTAAGCAATACTATTATTTTGGTTACGATAACTTCGAATGTTTGTTTATTTTGATTCGTCACGCGGTCTTTATGAACCGGTCTCATTGTTAATTTTTGCGCAACTTTCAGCCGACCCACTTTTATGCGGCACTTTTGCCAAAGGTTACAATCGTGCCGTGCCAGCTTCCGTTGTGTGCTATTCGACAATTCGTGGATTCATTGCGCTCAAAATTCGTTGATCCATCGTCGTTAAATTGTTAACATGCCACTTTTTAGCACAGCGATTTGTATTTACAGTTAGACAGCATAAATTTGCTAATTTCAATGGAATAACCGCTAGAAATAATGAATCATGCATTTCCATAGTCTGTGTTTTACACGTTGCAAGATAGGAAACCGAAATATGAATAATACGCGCAAAAAATATACTTAAGAAGGATCATGACAGCATGAATATTTACAAACATGGGGAGATGAATCAAAGATCTGTCTGTCTGCTGAGGCAATATTGTGAAAGGATTTCTCAAGTAAATGTAATTAAACAATGATTTGCATCAATTCGAATAATTGTTCTTGGAAAATAAAATGAAATAATTTAAAATTGTTTACAATTGTGCAAGCAGGTGCAGGCGAAGGAAAATGCGTTCTGTTTTATTTAATGTCAGCATCATGAACGCAATTTCCGCATAATTAGCACTAATTTGCTGTTGATTGCATGTTTCGTGTTGTCATTTTGCTTTGTTAACACTTGCGGTTCCTTGACGTAAACATTTATCAATTACTAATTAATATTTTGCACTACTATAATATTAAATTTCTATGAAAATTTATTTATTCCATCTACCTTCGTTAAATCACCAACTTTCGTTTGTAAATAAACCATTTAAATCGGTATTTTCTCCTTGCCACTTGCACACCTAACAATTTTGAAACCATTTTCGCCATTCTTACAAACGTTATGCCATTTTAAAATTCCCTAGAAAGTAACACATACTAGTTTCCATTTCATTAGGTTACACAAACGAACATAGTTTAAAGTTGACGCAGCCAGTTTGCAGTTAAAAGAAATATCCTATTAGTGATTCCATTTCACTGTCGCCATTTCGCAACATTTTAGGCGAAACCCCGACCCCGAACAAAACTAATACCAATCAAATCGAAACTAAATGAAACACATAAAAAGAACGAAAGAAAGGCATCGAATTGAACATGACTCAGCATTGGCGTGCCAATGGAATAGCAGTAATAATAATTAAAATTATTTACAACAGGATGTTATTGTTTTATTCTAGGGCTCGTTCATTGTTTTCCCGTTGTTTTTATTTCATTCCGTTCGCTATTTGTTATTGTTGTGCTTCAGCAGAATGACGCGATGAACAACGCAAACGAAGAACCGTTATGTGTTCACGTATGAAGTGAGCAATGTTTCACATTTCTCCGGGCATAAGACCTCCTTTCGCGATCGCGTTATTCGCGAGACAAGAGACAAGTCTGCATACAGAAAGAGACAAATTTCAAAAACAGCGTAGGAATTACAAAAATCATACATTTATTAAACACATTGTAACATCTCAATTCAGAGTCCTTGAAGTCCATGTCATCAATCGTAGGATTGAAATACAAAATTCACATGGTATTACTTTGTATGTAAATCAGTTCTAAATCAATATTAACCAGCAACTGCAAGTTGAAGTCTAATGTTATAATGTAAGTCCAATTCTGGTTTACTGTTGCAGTGTCGGCGGCTCAGTAAACAAAGATTGCCTAATTTGTGAAACTTTCTACTCTAGTAAATCGAAACCAAACACGCTAAACCAAATAAAACAAGTAGGAAACGAACGCAACCAATTAAAACACACTCACGCCCAATTTTTTCATCTTTATAGACTCAACTACTGCGTTCGTTTCATGTTCCAAGAAAGAGTCATGTGCTAGAATTAAATTCGCAAAAAAAGAAAACACAAAATGGATCGATTAGAGTGTTGTGCAATTCACAACATAAAAAATAACTACAATGCTACACCTAATCAAACAGCACAACGTTGAACAGAAATTCTAAACCTCACTAGATTGTTGTATACTACACCATTAGTTGTTATTAACGTAAAAACCTCGATATCTTTCGATAACAAACACTTGGTTTATCAGGATACAATTTAAGTTCAAGGTGATGAATTAAGATGATTAAAAATAAATAAAGCGATGGAAGATTAGTCTAGAGTGCTAAACTAAAAAAAGAATCTAATTAAATTGACATTCATTCATTGTAAATACAATTGGAATAGGAATTTACTTTGGTAATGGTAATGGTAATCGTGTACATTGTTGTCTGTATTGTTGTATGATGCTTTGTATTTTTTGTAATTAATGAACAATTTATTGTTTTTACCAACACCTTGAAATTGGTTAAAATACCAGAGAGCAAAGTTTTAATGCCAGAATAAAACGAACAACGGATTTGAAATCAACCCAAAAATACCTTTTTTTTTAATTTCGAGGCAACCAAAATTTCAGCATAAAGAAAGCAACAAGTCAAACATAACAAATAAAGAAATTATAACATAAAATATAAGAATTAAAAACAAACCATCATCAAGTCGTAAAATCATAATGCTACTTGCCAAATTCGAGTATATATTGTGAAATTTGCGTTGTGAAAAAATCTCTCTTTGTATACATTGACACAATGCCAACATTCGCAACTTCGATATTCCCCAGGAACACGCAATACCATACCACACTTTGCATTGCTTTGCATACCTCCATAATATTTATTTATATTTTTTCTAAACCACTATCGTGATTTCACTGTTTGGCGTTTCCTGTTTAGCGACCGCGGTTATTTTCGCTAGCGTTCTTAATTGAATTCAGCATAAATTAGGATTGAACCATCCAAACAACACATGGCCCATGTGTAAAACGAAACTAGTAGACAATTTGACCAATGCCCGCTCATTAGAAAACAAGAGAAACTAGAAAATAGCCATCTAATACAGAGGTATCATAATAATCAGCGCCTTCGATATGAATTAAATAGATAAAATTCAAAATTCAATATTTTAGCAAAAATTGCAAATGTTGCAAATTAATACATGTACAGTTTACTTATTATTCGTAACGATGTGTTTTCAGGCAGAAAATTGTGCTTAACTCATTAAGTATATTATAAATTAAATATTTCAACGACACAAAAAAATATTTTAGATTTAAGATCTTTACTTTATTGCTTCACTTCTTTACTGCTAAAATTCGTTAGTGTCATAAACCGTGTAAAGTAAAGTGAATACTGACGTCAAGCAGCATACATAATGATGAAATCTGTTGCAATCAACAAACCAATCAAATATTATCAGAACAAGAGCAAAAATATATTATGTTTATTGGTATAGTAACACAGTAAAATTAATTGAATAAATTCACTGCTGACAACGCTGCAATTTAGTAATAATTTATTCACCTCTTCATTGGCCAAGATTAAATTGTACGACCCTATTTGCGATATCGATTTCATATATCGAGTTGAATTTCGTAACGTGTAACACAATTGGTTACACGCTAAACAAAGTGAACAAATACAGGGTGGTGAAGAGGGTGGTTATCATGGTAGAAATGTGTTCCACGAGAGTGATACGTGCGGATCGATAAACAAATAAATAACAAGTCGTGATATCTATAAATAAACAAGAATAAACCAATACAACAAAAATAACTACAATTATAGCTGAAGTAAATATAAATATTTACTACTGTATTACATTGCTTTTAACAGGTTAATTCTAGTTTATATTGTTTACCTGTCGGAAAACATGGTACGTGGTATCCGTATCATAAAATGGCACCTCAACACCTCCCTGCAGGACAACTACGGACTTGCCGCTTCCGGCGCGAAGGCGCTCCACGAGGCGTTTCCGGTTGAGTGCAAACAGCTCGAGAGGCACCTTATGGGTCTCAGCACCCATGGAAAGATATCCGCTGGAAGCAAAACACAAACTTAATATGAGAATCCCAAGCACCGCAGGAATGAAAAACACTGATGAAGACTGATACCAGAGAGGTCTGGGAGTTAAGCTAGGTTAGTATGGAAAAGAAAAAACTCTTCGGAATGTTGTTTGCAATGTTTGTGTTGTTGTACACAGTCGAAGACCTCCAGTCTCTAGAGACCAACTCACACTTCACCATGCTCCACCAACATTTGTTGTTTACAAATAAACATCATGCATTTAAATTAGATTTAAATATCCTCCCAACTTGGGCCTTTTGAGTTGTACCAAATAAGTTGACAATCTATTGCTATCTGAGTGCCATCCAAGTAACAGCAGTAATGTCAGTAACGTGAGCACAATCTGCGCTGCCTTGTGTTTATCGTGTCCGTGGGTTACTCGTGGGTAAAGCTCTGGGTAAATGAACTCCAGACTCAAGTGTGTGGTGACTTTCAGTGCATAACACCGCCAACTTGGCAATCTACGACGTCACCTTGGCGAAAATAAAAACGGCAATCAATCCGCACATCCGCCAGCGGCAAAGTAAGGCGCATAAGATCGCGACAAAGCACCGAATATGATGTAATACAATGTCATTTAACTTGAGCTATAATTACGTCCGAAGAAATTGTCACGCCAGTATTTATTAAGCTAACATCGCCACTATTAGAGTAGTATCTAACTTTAAATGTAAATAAAAATACGTGACAAGAAAACTTCTTAATTGCAATCTCAAAAAATTCGAGTCCATTCTAAATATTTTTAATCATAAAGTGATAAAAATGTTAGGCACTTAACCTCACCAACTATATCTCTATTTGCCTTATTTTTCTCCTATGAATAGATTAGATTAAGAGCATGGAAATAGAAACGTAGCCTTTTCCTTAACCATCTTCTTCTATTTATTAACAAGCTTTCTAATGCCAAATCTATGCTTTGGTAAGTAGTTTCTATTCGTATTTTTGTCCCTCTCAAATGTATTCAATGGCCTTCATTTTTTCCATCAATGCCCGTGTGGGCGTCTGACGAAAATTGACGTTGAACTCAAACATCCCATTGCCTAATTACATTTCAAGACAAATTACACCCAGAATGTAAACAATAGAAGCAAGAAACAAGTACAATAACAAACTTAGGGAAAATGACTTCGACGTTACTTTAAGCCAAGACACACGTTTCTCTTATACAAATGGACTTTAATTAAACCATAAGATGACCTCTAACTTTTAATGCTGTAATTAATTAATTATACTGTAGTATATTTTTATAGTAAGTTAACGGCCTTGATTACGTGCGCATAGTTCGTTAATAGGTATGGTTTGCATTGGATGCGGAAAAGTTGAAGAGAATTAGATTTACGCGCGGTTAAAGTTATTCCAAAATACTAGTAATTTAAGAAACTTCAGTTCTACTTTTCAGTTTCAAGTTTGTTGCGCTGTAACTTCTAAAAGTGATGCGCAATAAAAAATGTTGAAACGCAATGTTTTATTATGTTTCTAGTCAGATAAGAAATGAACGAAAACTGCGTCGCATTATTAGAATTGCCGTGAAAAAATCTCTATTGTATTTCAAAGTTTATAAATTGATGCAATCAGTGAATTAGTTTGAGATTGCATCAATTATATATCAACAATGTGTTAATTAATATAAAAATCATTATATTCTGCATGTATCATTTTGTCAGGGCGGGATTAGGATGTGAGAACATCATATTGAGTCATAATTGTGAATAAAATTAATTGCAAATAAATTAAACTTTTACTGACCCAAGATAAACTCGTCAAAAAAGTGTCATTCACGAGATATCCTACGAATAAACAATAAAATGTTGAGACTTGCTGCGTGCATGATAACTAAAGTGATTGTATCGGCGCTAAAACATTATTCAAACTTTTATCGAACTATATAGACAAGTGTAAACGTTGTATTGTTGATTGTATGTAAGCGAATTGACTCAACCAAAGTATCACCACGTGATATCAGCTAAATCATTTTAGTGCATGATCATTTCGTTCTTTATCTGCATTTCATAACCTTTATTTATAAAAATGTCAGCCCAAGCCATCCGTTTGCACGCTTTTGGGAGTGTGAGTAAGATCCGCAGCTATCTCTTATCAAAATATAAAACACTCACACCAAGTCAACTTGGGACAACACGTCGTGTATCGTAGCGATGGAAAATTTTCAACGTTTATAAATACGCTCTATGAGCGTAGGTAAATTGTAATGGAACTTGTCTGGGAAAGTGGTAATTACTCTAAGTCAAAACACTAATATCTATCAATAGCGTGTAATTGACTACCACTATACATAAACAAATAGACTATCAATCAATAAACTATTCATGGAAAAATTATTATTATCAAATTATGTTTGCCTGTTGTTTGAGAAGAAGTAGAGCGAGGAGATATTTCTTTCAAGTAGAATCAACATGCTCATCCTTCAAATATTTTAATAAGTTCAATATCGGCACGTGAATAAAATACGAGCTGCATAAATTTCAGACCGTAATCATCCAAAGTCATTGAAATAAATTTCGCACTTTGCACCCATGTAGAGTCTCGTGATACCCGCGAAACTTATAAATAACAATGCTGTTGAAGCGGGTTATTCCTGGCTATCGGACGCGCTCGGAAGCCAACGCGACATTCATTTGACTGAGACGATAAATAACTCTCTAGATAAATCACTAGACGAAACTTACTTACTCAGAAATACATATGCTTCAATTGATAATCAACCAGAAGCAACATTACATCTAACTACTTTTTTGGGGTAATAAATTGCTATAATTAGCAATAAAATCTGAAACGAGCTCCAAAGAGAATATATATAGAGGAGCGACGTCCCACAGCAATTCTTGAAAAGAAGAGTTTGGTGCAATGACTACAAATTCTGCAAAGCGTAATACAAAACAAAACAAGAACCCCTTGTAGTAAGTTATAAAAACAAAATTCTTCAATACGAAATCAAATCGACCGCTAATGCTTTATCAATGAAATAAACTAATAGAATACGATGCGCCGCACATTGTATAATCAACAAAATTAACTTATAAAATAAATAAAAATATCGATTTAATGTATTTGCGTTATCTCTTAAATTACGCACATTAGTATGACGATGATGTTAATGTTGTTAATGTCATTACTCAGATACAACAAATACCTACTCTGTTTTTCAAACATTCTAACGAGCAAATGTGGATTGTTTACCTCCTATTTGCATTTATATATAAATAGACTTTACTGTGAGTGCAAAATGAATTTAAATAGGATTCTCCCGTTTGATAAGATCCGAAAAATATTTACTGATCCATTTCATTTATGGTCGAGACAATCATTGTTATTTGGGAATTTCTTAAACAATCAATTTTTAAACAGCATTTTGGAGATCGGTTATTGATCTTATAAATATTTGTTAAATGTTATTTTATTAACTTGATATTAAGTTACAATATTCCATTTCTACTATATTTCCAATCAAACTATACCTGAGTTAGAATAGATCGGTTTACATCAAACATTCCAGTACACTCAACAAAAAAAAAAACGGTGCCAGTCTAATACCTACGTTGACTTCTTGTTAAACAAGTGATATTTGTTTATATCTGAGGCGTGTAACGCATTTTGTCGACTCATTCGTTTGATCAGTGAATGCCCTAAGCCAAGCGCTCGAAACAGCTAAGCTGAATCAAAGACCCGGATAGTCGAGAACAACTAACACTAAAACGAACACTCTCCAAATAGACTAGGTTTGGTTTTGTTGCTAAAAATGCCATTAAAATCCAATGCATTCGAATTAAACCTTAAATGAGGTTGCATTAGATGATAACATTAACAAACGATAATTAAAAGTGAATTGATCAATATTGATTGATAAGCGGTTGTAAAATGCTTCAAAAGTAAACAAAAATGAACAAAAACAAATAGTACTATCAGTTTCAATGTGTAGACCAACAAAACATTTCAATTTGTTGTTGAAAATACTATTAATTGTAAATGCGCATTGACTAAAAGTACATAACACAAACGAGAATAACAAAAAATAGAATAAGAATTGGAATATAGATAAACATGAACATCAGCATTGTAAATGAAAAATGGAAACCCACGATGAGTGTGTAGATCTTATTCATTACCAAAATTAACAATCCACACTTGGTTTTAATTAATACTTCGTACAATAATTACAATAAATTCGGTATTAAATAATCCCGATCTCAATTAATTTTCCAAGTTAGCAAATCATATAAATATAACGTGAAACAAATTCAACAAAACTTACAACACAATATAAATACAAAGTCATTCCATCCATGCAACAAACGCAATTCAATTTTCACGTAAAATATTATGCTTGTGGCAATGCCGGTACATTAATTTGCAAATGTTTAAATACTTTAATATCGGCTACATTTTGCGCGAACTAGTATGTAAATAAATAATCACGGAATCATGCTGGAACTCGAAAGAATTGAATCTGCAAATAGCTGTGCTGTGTGAGAGCCCGAGAAGTTGAAACAACTTTTCCTCACATTTGAATTTCACATGATTCTTCTATTAAATAAATAATCGCCTCGGAATCGTAGAAAAATATTTGTGAGTTTTGCGGCATGGTGCAGAATACAGAATATAGCTTTTGACCTTTGCAATCGATCAAATAGCTTGATCGATCGTCATTTGTTGCGAATTTACGTTCTGCTATGTTAAATATGTTGTACTATGTGCTGCAACATTACTTGAACGAGTTATTCGAGTCCATGTATTACAATGACGTGCGTTTGTCGCAAATCACGCCAGCGTAGTTTATAAATCATTAATTACTAGCAGATTAGCCAGTTTGTTCAGTGTTCGTTGAATCACGCTAGCAAGGTGTTCGAGCAATGTTGGTCGCATAACCTTGTCTGTCAAAATACTAGAACGGATTTGTAGGTTAATTGTCGATTGGTGCAAATTTTTTTCAATGAACATTAATTATATTACTCACAATTAGAGAGGAAACTCAATATATCGAAGAATTTTATGCCTTTACAGACACAATGCAACCAGAAAAATTAAGAAAAACGAAAAATTTGTCGTTAAATTTCATTTGTAAATAACGAAAATATTGTTTCTCTTGAAAAACTCCTACAAATTGCTTGCAAAACAAGGTGGAGTTGATTTGAAGACACCTGTATGCTACCAGCGTCGTCTAAACAAGCAAATCATCAAATAAGCTGCAATTAGATTCAATTTACATCTACTTCCTTCATTAACAAACTAACAACCTGAAAGCTCGTAGTAGATTCGTAATAAAATGCACATCCACGAATTGTGCGCCGGCGCATGACCAATGACAGTTCAAGGCATGCCTTTGAACTTGACAGCTACTTTTCATCAGTCTCATAGTCTCAAAGCAGGATAATATCAATTTCGAGATTGTTTTTCAAATCACTTCATACTAAACTGATGTGATCCGTGCCACAGTGTCAATAAACTCCTCTAAACAAGAAAGCACGATTCATTTATTCCATGACGTCAATCTACGTGCTTCACTTTCGATTTCAAAATGACGGCGTAGAAATTTCAATAGTTAATCAATAAGTATGAACTAAAGCAAGCTGGCATACAGCTGCGATGTGGTAGCAATTACACTGCAAGCCAAATTGGCACTGATAATAACAAGTGCTGAACAAATAATTCAGCTTGGATGGACTCGATGGAAAACAACTGCTTATCAGCTAACAGCGATAAGTGTTCTAAAAAAAAACACCGTTACTTAATAGTAAACAAGGTATTTATTCGAATGAAATTTGCGTTCAGAAAGTGCGCTGGTGTACAATGTTTGTATTAAAAGCCCGAATTAATTAATTATCCAACACCTGGCCACCCCTAACCTTTCAAAATCTAGTTTTTGTATTGTGCGCATTACACTATTAGTTTTGTTTGATTCAGCACCCGATTGTTTTGATTGCGACAATTGCCAACACATAAAAGAACAAACAAAAAACCTGTTTGCGTGTCGGTGCAGAGGCAGTGCATATTCAATAGATGCCCATATCGTAATAAAAAGTGCCGTCGGCGAGTTTAGCGACGCAATAATATGTTTCAACCGTAGTACGTGCGCGACGTAGTATTCCGTTTCGTTCCGGCGTCGTAGATTCGCGGCCACGCGTCTATGTTTTGTAAACATACAGGGAGCAAAACAACGCATATACATGTGTGCAGGATTCGCACTCGGGCGCTAAGTATAAATTAACGTTGACGGAGATGTAAAAGTGCGTAAGAAGAAACTATTCATTATGTTGATAAAACTTTACTATAATTCGTTATACCAACCGACTAAAAATAAATGTTATAGTAAAATATTATCAACCTAATAAATCTTCGTAAGCACACTTAACAATAGCCTGAAGAAACTATTCTTCATGGAGATGACATAGTACAAAGTGGCGAAAACTGTGATAAACTCAAAGAAAGCATAAAATATTCAACAGAAAACAAGCTATTCATTTAGAAATTAACTTTGATCTGTATAAACTCTCTAATTGTAATGATAAATCGAGTAGTAAACCTGATTTGATGCAATTCCCTTGGTGAAAAGCAATTTATTTTTTCTTCAAGGAAACAACTCTAGTGCAAAAAATCTCTTCCGAAAACTACTACAAAGGAGCATATGTGAATGAAAACACAAGAAATAAAATGTGTTCCCTCCTGTAAAATAAAACAAGTTGCTTTAATGAAAATCAATTTTAATCTTCTTTAGATATTTCCAACATAATCAAAACTGCACTTCTTCCATCACTTCCATCCCGACAAAATGACACTTTCGACTCACTAAACAGCTCAACGTCTAAAAATAACGAAACCCAAAACGTCCTCTTTACGAATATCACAAAATTAACACATTACCACTCTAAATTTACAATTTCCTCTCAAAATCCTCCAAATTATTTAAATAAATATTTCTCTAGATCCTTAGACATTCTATTACATCCTCTACAGCATAGTCGCATTCAGCGCGCATTGTGACAAATGACTTTCATGCATTCGAGTCTGTCTTCCTTACACTTCTCTACCTTTACATAACCAATATTAAATTACTACAGCTAACATTACTAAGTTGTAGCTTAGTTAAACTTTAGTTTAGTTTTACAATCACAGATACAGAGTAGAACTGATTGCGCTGCCGTCGTCGCGAGTTGAACGAAACAGAGTGAGAAATGAAAACAAATTTAATTTACAAATTCATCAAGAATATAAGAAACTGAACGACAACGTAGTTAAGGTACTTAAGCGTATTCAATTGTTGCGCGCTCGCGACGCCCTCTTAAGCGTAATCTTTTCATATTCACAAATTTGTTACAAATCCACTCGCGACCAAGCTGTGAGCTGCGATTGCAATGCAAATTCATCATTTTCTACTTAAACTAGGATATGTCACGAGAGTCATCGGCACAGTACATTGTCGCATTCAAACCACTCCAGAAGAGACCATCTCTCTCTCTCTCTCTCTCTGTTTACAAAACATGTGCCGGTGCAGGCTAAATGTCTGTCTCTGTTGCGCGCACACATCTCTGCCTTGCTCCGCTCTCGCTTCAAAAGGAACCATAATAGACGCAGTGTCCACGTTCACAACACGCGTTTGCGTAACTAACTAATCCTAACACTTGTAAATAAGTCCGTCAGCTATCCAGGACGTCCTATTCACGTAGCCGCAGCACAGGAGTGGAGCATTCGTCGTCGGAGTCGTAGTAGCAGTACTCGCTTTTAACAGCGGCGGTGGCGAAAGAGGCGGCGGCTGCTGCCAGCTGCACTCGGCGCACTGCTTCACTCACAAGTCCTCCATTTTTCAACAACCGCTGCAGGAGCTCATAGGGGTCCTCGATGCCATCATCGGCGACTTCCTGTTTGTGTCGGAGGAGGCGGCGCGCGCATGCCGTCTGCTCATCGGCAGATCGCACAGCGTAGGGCGAATTACGAAGGTATTTCTTGGGGTAGCGACGATAGGTAGGCATTGCTTTTAAAGCACCCACCGCACAACTCGAAGAGATCCGAAGATTCTCTTTGATTTCAAATACTAGTCCTTCGACATCGCGATGAAGGTGGCGGTAGTCGGCAGCTGGGGCAGGTGTTACAGCGGTGGGAGCCGCAACTGTACGTGTATTTGCCGACGGCATCACAGCACGGTTAAATTCACGAATTACAAACAACTTGGAGGTGATTAATCCACCAAACACTTGTTTTCGTTCTTGTTTGCTTTCCTTTGACGGCAGCACCGATTGTGATTGGTTGATAATAGAGCACAAGATCTCGAATAATCCAAAACAAACCAAGTACAGATGATATATCAATACGTGTGTACGTTGTGTTTATAACTAACTTTATCTACGATCGGTGTGTTGATATCGTTTTACACACACACACACACACACTCCACGCCTGTTTGAAAGCAACTGACTATCTTGTTGGCGTAATACGAGCAGACAACCTGCGCGAAACAACAAACCCCCACTGGTACACATACCTCTCTCGCTTGCGCTCACCACACACCTCTAATGACATCTCCTTCTAGCAACGACATTCAATTGAATGCCATCGCATTCATAGCCGTTTGTTTTGATCGCGTCGTTCGTAGATATCCGCCGGGTATTCGGGCATTTACGCGAGTTACGTAGCCATTTTATTCTCTTGCTATTCCACTCCTCACCCGCTGTAGCTAGTTGGCTAAAGTGAGCTAGATTTAGCTTGTGGGCCAATCTAGTAAATACTTCGACGATCTGGGAACTAGTGTGGGAACAACAGCGTACGTTGTGAATCGATTCAGGTTGTGCTTTCACAACACCAACACCATTCCGCTCAATGGACGTGTTGTTGAGTTTTATTTTGTAGCAAGTCGCTGTGTTAGTGTCGCTTGGCTGCGTCGGATGACGTAGTTTCCGCGATCGAAGCGGATGCCCCCGATTATTATTATGACGGCGTGCGGCATGTAAACAACGGAATGCGCTGGACAGACATACAGGAGGCGCAATGGCGACGCCGGTATAAACAAAAACAAACCGCCATGTCTATTTCCTGTTTATAATGTTTGTATCGTCGAATTGGTCAGAGTTGTTTAAATTGTTTAGAGCCATGTTGTTACACCGTCAGCACAGACAGTGTGCATTTAATAATCGAAGATGACGTGAAAGAGTAAGTCCTTTTTACGAATGTTTATCGTCTATAAATAACATTCGTGAGTAGGTCTGAGTTGTGGCTACCAGTCTTCCACGAATTTTGCTTAATTAATTGTGACTGGCTTTATTTGCCACCGGAAATTTCCAACGAAAACAACTTCGAAAACGTGATGGGATGTTAAACTCGACTTTGGAATACAAATTACGACAATATTCTAAGAAGGGGGCCATTGTAAACGGAGTTAGACGGAAAAAATTATGATTAATTCGGTTCAATATAATTAATTTTAAGTGGCAAAGAAAAAAAAACATAAATTTAATTTACAAACATTTTGTGATCTGCTACGCCATCTATTTTCGAAGTACAAATAGTGAAATAATCTTCTAGAACCACCAAAGAAAAGTTCACTTTGTTATCTCACTCCATCTTAAGTCCTAACAACGATATAATTCAGCTACATCTAACAATGTTATTCAACTGTATCATCAATTTCACGCGTTTTACCAGTTTTAATCAAACGTTACATTGAGGTTATTACATTAACCTACGACAACAAAAATCCAAAGAAAACCAAAATCAAGATGTCTCAATTATATAAACGTCTTGCAAACATCACCTCACGCCATATTCGCTCAAATTTGCCGGCCGTAAGCAAGGTTTCCGTCAATAAAATACAATCAATCACCATTGAATTTGTTTTAGATATCCTTGGTGTCATCCACCCAAATTCAGTCCAACTTATCAACAGCCACAAGTGATGTAGTTACAGAAAAGGATATCAAAGACTTGTTACAGACACGTTTCCAGGATGCCAAAGAAATAGTGGTGGAAGATGTGTCAGGGGGATGTGGTGCTATGTTTAATGTATATGTTGCTACCTCAGAGTTCAGAGGACTTTCAATTGTAAAGCAACACAAGGCAATAACAGAAACACTCAAGGAGCAGATTAAAAAAATTCATGGGTTACGAATTGAAACTGAAGCTACTTGAGATGGAATTTGTTGTTATTTATAGGAAGTTAATAAAATATTTTTGATTGAATATAGATAGGCAATAGAATAAAAAGGCAATTATACATAAGACAATATCAAAAAAAATCAAAGAACATAAGTTGTTTGTTTAAGTGACAAAGGACAACTTCCGCCCAATCAGCGTCCCAAATGTACACGATTTTTACCGAAAAGGCACGATAATGTCAATTAAAATCTGTATTAACTTCAAACAAACCGCGAATTTATGAATACAAGCACTGTTATAAACCAATACCTATTGATCTTGTTACTAATAAAAGCATCAATTGTTAGTAACAAGAACGTTAGGGTTATGTTACCGACTCAAGTGGATCAATTCCACAGTACAAAAGCAAGATAAGACAGTGAACAAACTTACGTAAAGTCCCCGTTAGACATCTTTCAATTGTCTCGCGTAGAAGGTGCACAAAATGTTTATCACACAAAATCTGGAACAAAGTTTCGTAAATTGCGCTGCACTTGCCGCACAAATCGCAACCAGTGAATTGACAACTAAAGTGTGCTTACGGTAGGTTTATAACCGGCTGAGACGGAACAAAAGAGGGCGCCCTGCACTTATCGCAACCGACAAATACCGCAAATATATTCCGTTCAAAAGTAGATAACGTTCGAAACATCCAATTTAGCAACATTGATGCCTTATCGTTGAATAGCTTAGTACTTAACAAACTCGTGATATTAGCAAGTGAGCCTTAAACTGATTGGATTGAATTAGTTGATTGATCTGCTATATTAATAGTTGGTAATTGAAGGAATGCAACAGTCGCTAAACTTTGTACCTTATTTTGATGCTGGAAATAACTTGTAGGTTTGTATCGCTTAGTGAGTATAATATAATTGTAGGATGTTTATGTGGTTTGCAATTCTTTCTATATCTTCTCATTCCTTCCAGACATGATTAAAAGTGGTTTACCGTTATTCAAAAGTTTATGAGGTTCTCGATCTTTAAAACTACTTTTCGTAAAAAAAAGAGTGAATAAATCGTGTTGTACTTATCAATATGTATTTATACCGTAGGTATAATATTTATCTTACCTTGAAACAATTTTGTCTTGGTTTACTTATTAACTTATAGTTTCATCGTTATTAGTATTATGTGTATATGCAATATTTGGACTAACATCTTCGTTTCCTTGAATATATACAAAATTACAGCACGCACCGGCGACGTGCGTGCGGTACACGTCCACGGATTCAAATAAAGATCCTCTCGTCAGCGACAGAAGTACTAAAGTGAGAATAACGCAAATCCCCTTGGACTTCCGAGATGGCGCCTCTGTGGCGCAAGTCATGAAGGGCGTGACTGTCGGGATGTGGGAGTGTTTAAGTTCAGCGACGAATAACGCGCGCCTAAGTCGGCGTGGGCGTCGTCGACGAGTCCAGATTGGTGAGGTACGCCGAGGTGCGGCGTATCGCGGCCAACTGCTTCGGCGACGACTCGTCGGCGGCGGGCGAGCCAAGCGGTGGCGACGCCGTCATCTCATCTGGAAAACAAGATGGCGGACGCCACGCTTCACTCTAGCTCTTATCTGCATGAGCGCAGTATCAAGATCCAAGGCAACATTTGATAAGGATCAACTAAAGGGCTAGCGTTCGAAACCAAAGATAGTATTGGGAGGGCACAACGTTGGAGATCTGGGATGTGTAGGCGGAGCGAAAGCGAAACATTGGTGCAATCGGTTTTTACCTGGCTAAATGGGCATCTACTCACCTACTCCTACAACAGACATTGCGCCTGCTAGTGGAGTAGGAGATGGATTCACGTTTGATATCATCCGGCATTGCTCTTTAACCACGGGGTCTGCGAACAGAAAGCACAAGACTGCGATATAGACTTCCGTCTGGGCGGAGCAAATGACGCGGCTGAAAGGTCAGGAGCATGGATGGGCGTGCTAGCCGTCGACTAGGCCGGCCTCCGGGTAGTGTGCGATGCTCAACGTGTGCGTCGAACTATAATGGATTTATTTGCAAAATAAAAATTAATGACAAAAATGCGCTCCGTGACGCAATGGTCGAAGGTGGTACTCTCGAGCAGAAAACGCAAGTATAAATGAAGTTAAGAAGAGAACAAAAGATTCATTGATGTGAGTAGATTAATTAGCTGCGAACCGGCACTGAAATCGGAAGTGAAGCAATGGTTCGATCATCCATGCAGCATCCATTTAGTTCACCTACTCTGCTTCAACAACATACAACCACATGCCTCAAATCTGCGTTTGTATTGATCTAGTTCCTTTCCAAGTGTCTTCCTATCATGTAAGTTTAATATAAATTACGCGCGACGTCGCAGCGGCCGGAACGTTTCATGCAACATTTTGAGCTGCGCGGCGTCGACTCCTCGCATCCGGTCAGGTTATGTGGTGCTGGGACGGCCGCAAAGGTATCCCTCCAGCGCTTGTAAATTCCAGGTAAAAAGTAACAAAGATAAATAACTAAATGAACCCACGGCGGGTGTCGCGCGCGGTACTTAGGCGTACGATTAGAAACTGCTACCACTGTTGCGTCTCCTTCAATCCGCTCGCTGGCCTCCTCGAGTCTTTCATTAAACTATAAATGAAAGGCAAAGCAAGGCGTGCCGTGCGTGCCTCCTATGTACAAAATGGCGACAGCTTTCCTAGCTCATCTCGAGCACGTGAGCGCTCTGTGTAGCGCGCTGCGGCAACTTACAGAAGTATGAGTGCTCCATGGCATCGCGTGCCGTCAGCCGCTCCAGGTGATCGTAACGCAGAAGCTTATCCAGGAAGTCCAGTGCTTCTGCTGACACCAGATGCTGGTTTTCGCTGTGTACGAATCTCTCCCATCTCTTTCGTGAGTGTCTAAAAAAAATAGTAACATAACCCTCTTCGACTCAACTCTCATTAAAAAGTTTCGCACTTACCTTCCTAGGATGTCATTAAAACGAGGATCTAGCTCGATGTGATACTTCTCGAGGTATTCGAAGAGCTCTTCGGTGCCCAGCACCTTCGCAATACGCACCAGCTGATCATAGTTATCATGGCCGTGAAAGAACGGCTCCTTGCGGAAGATCATCGACGCCAGCATGCACCCCAGCGACCACATGTCCAGCGAGTAGTCGTACATCTGGTAGTCAACCAACAGCTCTGGCCCCTTGAAGTACCGTGACGCCACGCGCACATTGTACTCCTGCCCTGGGTGGTAGAACTCCGCCAAGCCCCAATCAATCAACCGCAGCTTGCGGTTCTCATGATCGATCATCACATTATGCGGCTTGACGTCGCGATGCATGATGCCCTGACTGTGGCAGTAATCCAGCGCCTTCAACAACTCGAACAAATAGTACCGAATGTCGAAGTCGGTGAGCGTCTGATACAGCTGTTTGAAGTCGGTATTATTCACGTGCTCGAAGATGAGCGCGGGTGTACGCGACACTGGGTCCTTCACCACCGCCTGCAGCGTGATGATATTGGTACCGCCGCGGAGATTCTCAAGGATTTTGATCTCTCGCTTGATCTTCTTCTTTTTCACTGGTTTGAGAATCTTCACCACACACTTTTCATTGTTGGTGACGTTGATAGCTTCAAAAACCTCGCTGTATTTACCCCGGCCGAGCTTGCGCACCAACTGGTAGTTGTCTTGCTGTCCCCAGTCGACCACGTAGCTCTCATAGTCCCAGTATTCTCGTGGTTTCAGCGAGTTGACGTCGGTGTAGACACGCGACCGACTCGGCACCGCCATCGTCGCCAGCGGTGCGAGGCGCAAACGAGGAACCGAGGGGGTACAAACCAGTCCTTGTACACCGATCCTTATACGATCATATGCTTTCACTACAAACAAAATAGAATATTAGCAAAGATTCCTCATTCCTTGTGAACATATTGCTGAACACACATGCAAATTGGTAAAAAAGATCTACTAGTTTTCAGTCAATGTGGACACTTTGAAAGCCTGAACTCAATTGTAACATCAACTAAATCATCACTAAGTGCTTCAACTGAAACATGAACAATCAACACTAGATAATATAATTATGCTTCAAACCACCACCAACACATTGAACCAACTGATCATAAACTTGCGGGTAATGCAGAATGTGTAAAATAATTTCGTGGTAATTGCACAGAATATATAAATATCATGCATGTGGCTGATGATATTGAACGTCTTCAGAATGTATTACCTTGCGACACGGAAAGACTCGCAATTCTAGCACAGCGCACCAGCATAACGCGAGCGCGTCATCGTCACCTCGCCGATCGAGGGGGCGCAAGTTCGACCGGGGGCGGCGGCAACGGAGCAAACGTGAGATTAATGTGTAAGCGGTATGCGTACCTCTTTCATGCCGACGGGCTCACGATTCACGCACTCGGCGCCCTCAGCGCACACGGTAAGCGGGTGGCGTGCTGCGTGCGGCTTGCAACGATGTCGACGGTGGCGGTGGGTGCTTGTGGGGCGGCTTCTCTCACTGCGCTGCGACGTGCTCGAGGGTGTGTTGCTGCGCGCCACTCAATGCTGAGAAACTCGGTGCACGATCGCCTGCGCTGCCCAGGAAACGAGGTGCTAAATCCAAGATGGATGTAACATCCCGCCACGGTAGACTGGGTAAGAGGCTAGCTCGGCACAAGAGTCGGCACACGTTTCGAGTATAGCGCGTACCCCTCTATACGCGCATTGCCATCGCGCAGGATCGGACTATTCATAGCCTGATGTCGTAAATGTGGAATTCTTTACCTTAAAATCATTTTAACTGCCAATACCCTTTTTGCTGACTTTGAATACCATATCGACCCTAACAATTGTTTGTTTTTTGTTGTTAAGGGGCAAATTTTGTTTTTAAATTTCATGTTTTGAGTGCGATCCACGGCAAATTCGAAGAGTGCTGTCAGCGCTGAGTTAATAGTTCGCAACACTGATCACAGGGTAACATTGTTTAAATGTTATAAACAAAACACAATAATTAAGAATTACATTTTACACGCAGTATCCGTTATTAAAATAATGAAATGTTAATATATTGTATCAATACAATGCATTGCCACACATTTTAAAATTAAAAAAAACAACAACCTTAAAGTGTTACTTTTTAATTAAGCGTGGACTTCTTAAATTGATTAATAAGTTAAAACATGCTTTTAAATATAATTAACAAACCTGCACGTTGAATAATGGTCATTTTATAACCCCTTAGAAAAGCGCAACTGCATGAAATAAACAATAGTAATGTAAGTATCGTATGTTTCAGTCAACTACGGAATAAATTATCAATCAAAACGTGATAAGAGTAGATAAATTGTGGTCATAATTTGTAGATATCTCAAAGCGCCAATATATCTTATCATTATGAAATTGTTTTCAGTTCTGTACTCTTGGCGTACATGTCTTCAATAGTTCTGCAGAGATTTGTGCCGAGAAGCCATAAATCTAACGTTTCCATTAAATTAACAACCGAACTAATTTGCTTGTATTAGTTTAATTTACGTGTCCTTATTGGATAATACATGAAAACGTCACTGGATATAGGTCAGAACTTTGATTAAATTATAATTGCTTTACGAAATTATATTAAGGAGTAGGCAACTTTAAATGCATCACTTTATATTATCATATAATGATGCATTTTAGACCCCAGTTTGAATAAAAGTTTAATTTGGTGATTTTATAATAAAATTCATCAATATAACATAATTCACGCACTGCGCCGCCCATACAAGATATGAAATACGTAAATATAAAATGTATTCATGTGTACTAGTTAAGTCAATCAACGTTAATGACACTAATCATAATGGCAAACAAATGTTAATTCTTGTTAACATCTTACAGTATGATTAAACATTGTTTCCCGATTTGTAAAAACACGCTTCCCTAAAACTAGTAACATTTCTGTATGTGTCTCTTAAAGTTAAGTAACTTTGGCAATGGTTGCTTATTTTTGGTTTACCGGTCGATTTTGTTTCTATCGAAACAATCTATAATATTACTCTGTGCCATCTTTCATCTACACATTGAGAATAAAACTTGAACAGTTCGTTGCTCCGCCGCAGTACTCATAAACAAGACTATAATTAAAAATATCGCTCTATAAATTTAGTAAAAAAGATAATTCTTTGTTGATTCATTGTATGGTTACTTGCGCATGAAAGAGGCATCCTAAACACACAATTCACCCGGAGATCTCTCAGCTATTCGAGTAATTACTGTTAAATCGGTATAAAATGCATGTCTTAAATTAAGTTAGTCCGTTTTCTTCGATTAGTTTTGGTTTGTTGAATTTTACGAATGTTAGTAGTTAAATGAGGTTATACCCAGTATTGATTTCGGCGAAGCATAATATTATTCCGGCCACCGCCGCCTCCCGAGGTCGGATGCGATGGGTCGGATGCATCGCACGAGCTCCATTCATCCGCGGAATGCTCATCCGATCCGTAGGGATATCTCGTCGCTCCGTCAATGGGAGTAACTTTGCAGTGCGGCGGTGTCCCCAGCGTTGTTGTGGGCGATGATGGCTGGTGCTTGGGAGGCGGCGACGTATTCATTAATCTGTCAGGAGGTCGAGGGAGCGGGAGTGGTTGTTGTAGAGCTGCTTCTTTTGCGAGCTCTTCTGGGTCAAAAGAGCGACATTTGATGACGATGATGACTGCTACTCCTAAGATAACAACACCCCCAACCATACTCACTATAAAATACAAAGAGCAAAGAGTGTAACAGCGTAAATAGCGTGGGACATGAGGAACAGTTACCAATTAAAAAGTAATCCCTGGTCATGTTGGGACTTGCAAATTGTAAACCACCTTCGTGACCAGCAGGATCATTTGGTCCTGGGAGAGTTGCATGCACATCATTGTGCAATGCTGACCTCACTAGAAGCTTTAATTCACCTTCTGCTGGTTGGAAAATAGGTGCAGCTAAGATAAAACCCAATCTATCTGGAGTACCTCTCCATCCTACTTCAATATCTCTTATTGCAATGTATATGAGACCACTTTGTACCTCCTCATGAGTGAAACTAGTCACCAGAGTGTTTAAAACGTTTCTTCTTTCTCCAGAGCTCCTAATTATCTTCCTCACCTCACCAAACTGCGGCTGCCTACTTATGGTATACTTTGGGTTACCACCAGTCAACTTAGCCAGAGGTGTGGCATCCAGAACATGTAAACTCAACCTGTTAACTTCCCCAGCTAGAACAGTGCAATTCCCAAGTTGCATCAAAGGTTGAACTCTTATATCAACATGTACAGTTTGTGCATTAATTCTTGTGGCATCCAAAGATGTACTGGTGTTGACACCCAATATAGCCACTTTTACAGCCATACTATCATTAGCTGTGGTCATATCTCTCTGCATGTACATCACCCTATCTTCATCCAAATCACTTTGACCGAAACTATCCGCAGCTGTATCTTTAACATACAATGCACCATGTCTTGGAGGTGTTACAACTGTATAACTAATCTTCGAAGAATCAGCGTTAGTTTTAACCGCGAATTGTTTCGGTGACAACAGCACAACACTCATTCCTTGTTGGATATAAACAGGCAACCCGCCTGATACTTCCAAATTCACTTCCAAAACCTTCACACTGAAGACAGTATACTCAGGCCTGAACTTTCCATCCCAGACTCTTAAATGGAAGGCATCTGTAAGGGCACCCCCCAAATGTGTATAAACTAATT
This sequence comes from Diploeciton nevermanni, assembly GCA_027575565.1. Lineage (NCBI taxonomy): Eukaryota > Metazoa > Arthropoda > Insecta > Coleoptera > Staphylinidae > Diploeciton > Diploeciton nevermanni. The sequence goes on from JAODIE010000004.1 coordinate 7,553,147, forward strand.
TCCCTGCATCTACATCAGCCTGTGAAAAGTGATTAACAGGAACACCTACTGGTAGTAAAACAACTCTACCCTCAGCAGGCCCTGAGATAATATCATACAGAAGTTCACCGGGTAAAGTATCCGCATCTTCAGTGCAGAGTCCCACTCTTGTTATTGTATGATTCCCGCCTCTTACCACGACTAAATTGGGAGCTGGTGTTACCAATCTGAATGGTTGGTCATTTATAGGCGTCACTCGAATTGGGACTGTCAAGTTACACAATGCAATATAACCGGGTAACAAATAGAGTGAAAAATATAAATTATCCCCCAATGTGTCTGAATGGTCATGTTGATAATGCACAGCTCCTGATTCCAATTGTGAGGCACTGAAGGTAGTCTGGTTGTGTTCATTAGGCTGAAGGAAAACAGAACCATGCTGTGGTTGCTCCACAGAAGCATGAATTACTGGACGTGCAACTCCTGCATGATATTCCAAGAAAGAGACGACACCAGAAAAGTTCAGCACTATTTGGGTCACACCACCTTCATCAACGGTTATTTTCGGAACAGCTACGTATGCGTCAAGGCCACCGGAAGATACTGAGACATCAATTTTCATTATCTGTAAATTAATGCATTCATTATATAAATGATTTAAAAGTAATATAGTTCCGTACCTTATTTTCTAATCCATCGGCTAAATGTGATCTCACATTAAATACAAAACTGTCATTGGCATATAATCCAGCAAACGGATGAATGTGTTCATAGAAAACTCTACTATTGTTCAGATGATGTTGAGTGAAGGTAGATACCACACTAAAAATACCAGGAGTGTTTGGTTTCTCCATCATAAGTCTTCCCAGAGCTGGTCCGGTGGTGACTTCATAGATAACTTCTCTTTCCGGATCAGAAACTTCTGTTAAAAGGTGAGTAGCAGTAAGGAACTTCTTCTGAAGTGGGAATATATGCAGTGGGCGAAGATGTTTCATCTGGAGCTCTACTCTTAAGGCTCGTACAATAAAAGTATACTCTGGAGTGGAGTGAAGACCATCACTTATATTGAATGTGAATTTTGCATCAGAACCATCTGTAAATAACAATATAAGAACTGGCCATTTTATAAAAACCAGACTTACTTTGATGTCTGAAAACCACCATATTCCGGTCAATCAACTCTTGCGTGAAGAACTTCAAGGAAGTATATGGCTCATTAACAAGAGATACATTTCCCCATCGACTGGACAACACTTGATACTTCAAAGTCTCCATAGGACGATCAACATCAGCTGCAGCTAGTTGCATATTGGTAATAAGTGCAACACCACCTTCCCAAATTGTCAACCCAGTGTTATTGACCAATTTAGGAGCTTCATCGTTAATTGGTAACACTTTAACATCTACAATAACTGGTATACTTCTCTTCTCACCAGCTACCGCAATCAACACCATGGCATCTCTTAAATTCTCGGACCCATCATGGGCATATTGAACAAGACCAGCTGCTAGTTCTTTCTGAGAGAACCCGTGTAATTTACTGCACCTTTTACGGATCTGCACACAACCAAAAGAAGGACCTTCCAAGACAACATAATCAGTTACTCTAGTTCTGTAGTACTCAGTAGCGACGTGTAAATGAGCTGAGGTAATAACAACTACACCTCCTTCAGACACAGACAACACACTACTCCCAAGATAAAGGCGTTCAGGAATGATTTGTATATCCAGGACTACATTAGGTAACCACACCATGCCATTTGTAATGTTGAAGACTAATCGGTCTTGTGTTTCATTCGCAACTGATTGAATGTAAATCACGCGATTATCGTTAAGTGATGCTTGAGTAAAAGAACGTACGTGGAATGAATGATCTTCATTTGTGGTACCTGCAGGTAGTATACTAACATAGCCATTTTCTGGTAGAGTTGTGATATGATATGTGATGGCACTAGCTGGAACTTGAGGTTGTACGATCTCCAGATCTCCCCTTCCAATGATAGCACTAGTTGATTCTTCAACTAACAACTGTCTCAGTGTTTTAATGTGTAGTGGTTCCCAGTAACTGGCTGGTAACATTAACACTCCAATCTGTGCTGTATTAGTAGCATCCCTACATGTCACCTTCAGCCTAATTTCATCTGCAGATGATGATGAAATATCATTCTTGTACATTACTCTGCTTTCCCATATGTCCCTCTGTGTGAACTCTTTTAAAGCTTTCATTTCATGATTGACAAATCCAACATGACCAAAACTGGGCTTCGCAATTATAGAGTAAACAACATCATCATCTCCAGCAAACAAATTAGTAGCATAATTCAAATGTTCAGGAGATAAAATGGCCGACTTGCCATGTTGAACTACCAAACGTTTACTTAACACAGGTCTTACAAATGGAGCTGATGCTTGGACTTCTAACACTCCACTAACATAGTAAGGACCATCTGTAACCCAGAATTTCACTTTGCCATATTCGGGACCTCTGTGTTGAAACAAAACACGATTCGAATTGAGGTCAGCTTGTGTAAACTCTGCGATTTTGTGCTTCGACTTCGCATCTTGAAACTCTCCATTTTGGAGGTCTTTGAAAGTGTAGATGATATCTTGTGGTTTAGTATCTAAATCTGCATCAAAATAAGCCAGGTCAGACGATGTTAGAAGTCGTGCTCCGCCCACAACCACCCCAAAAGTTTTATCGACAACTCTTTTAGGTTCATTGTCGTTTTTCAGAGCAATTGCAATGCGTAAAGTATCGACATATTCGAAGTCATCTTTACCATCATGCTGAGAAAGTGCCATAAATGTGAAGGAATCTTGTTTGGTCTCGGTATCATCATGCACATAAGCAACACGGTCACTTTGTAATTCATGCAAAGTAAAGAAATCAGTGTTATTTCGGATGCCGAAAGACCCACTTGGTCCTCTTGAGACTCGTAAAACACCATGCTGAGGCTTCGTTGTAATGTTGAAGATCAAATCGGGACATCCGCGGATATCCAAGTGGGTAGTAAAGACTGAAGTACTTCCACCTTCTTCTACTTGAAGAGGTACCATAGTTATTTTATTTCTCATCAATCTTATAATTTCCTCATTTGGATGAAATTCTATGGTTAAATTGGTAGTGGCGTTTTTACAGCCTGGCGCCGATACAATCAACTCAATCTGGTCTTTGATTAAAGAATATCCTTTCCTATGAAGATGGTATCTCACATGATGTGACGCAATGTCTTCTTGACTGAAAGAATCCATTGCCCTCATCCTGTATTTTGACACTGCAGCGTAGAGATATCCAAAAGCAGGCGGTTCTTTGATTGTGTACAAAATAGCAGTAGATGCGGTCCTAACAGGTTCAGTTTCATACCTCAATGATGACAACCCTAATATCCCTTCAATACTGTGATTCAACTTCAGATGATCTCCACTCATCCTTTGAAGTTGACACCTAGCAAAGGTCATTCTGAAAGTGTACATTTGAGTTTTATTTAATGTCGTCCTAAATTGGAACTCATCAAGATCAGGTCTCGAGGTAACATGTCTGTAACGCACTCTATGTTGTCTTAAATCTTCACTAGTAAAAATTACGGTGTTATCCCATTTCCCAATATCTTTCTCCACTTCAATTACGCCATATTGGGGACCATCTTCGATGACATACTGCGCTGATTCGGTCGAATTCGCGACGTTCGATACAAAAGACAAGTTAAAAGGAGTGATCAAAGTGGATGTCATGTGTACTAAAACAACTCCAGTGTTGTTTTGAAGTCTCCAATGTTGAGGGAATGCAGAAACTCGAATTCTGTTTGATGCGCTGGTCTCAATGCCATCTGAGACTTGTAAAACAACATAGGAATCATTGGCTGCGCCTTGTTTGTGAACATAAGCCACTTCACGTTGTTCCAGGTCAGTATGAGAAAAGGAAATAATGGGAATGCCAGGCTTGTGATTGTTTTCGAAATGTCCAGAGCCAGAGTCAAGGATGCTATAGATAAGATGCGATGGAGTGCTATCCGGATCATGAACTGTGAGAAGATCGGGTTCGATTGTTTTCTTACCGCCCTAGAAAGAATGGGAAATTCAAATTAGCGCATGCGCAGCTTTAACCGCACGTAGGTGTTAGCTTCAATAAACGCGATCGGTCCCATTAAATCGAATTGAAAAAATTTACTTGAATATTTCATTATTTAGGTAAAGTATAAAATAAATAAAACTTAACTTACGTTGTGCCTTACATCATGCGAAACATGCAGTTTTGTCAAAAAATTCACATTGCTATAACTCACAAAAAATTAGTAAATCAACAAAATAACCAATTTGTATATGGTGTTTATTTTGTCGTCATGCTATGCACCGAATCAATCATCTTTTTATTATTACCTGTGGTACTCTGAAAACACTATTGGCATTAATCTTCAGAACTGGTGGATCATTCACAGATGCAATCAACACCTGTAGTTTGAACACAAACTTCCCTTGAAGATATGCTGGAAGAATAAACATATCACTAGCTGTAAACTCCATCTGAAGACCAATAACATCTTCCAATGTTTCAGACCCATCATGTACGTAGTGCACTTTGTCTCTTGATACATCCGCCAACGTGAACATATCTCGCTCTTTAGGCCAAACATCAATAGCTAGACTTCCATGTGATGGGGCTTCTGTAACAGTAAACTTAACACCTGCATCACGCACTCCAAATTTCGGATAATCCAACACAACGTGTAAATGTTCAGGTGTCAAAAGAACAGATTGTCCTTCTAATGCTTCCAAAGAAGTTAAAGACAGCAACTCAAGATCAGTTGCAAGTCCACTATGTGCTACTACTCTTGAAGCATCACTGGTAACATTACTGGAGCATTTGCTAGATATCCCTGGTTGTAATTGATCACATGGATAACGCCACACACAACCTGGTAACAAACCTTCAGTTGCTCTGGCATCTGATAGGCCTTTAGATACATCCCCTAATTTTAAATTTCGTAGGCACCCTTTGAAACTAGCGTCTGCCGTGCGCAGACCTTTACTCATTGCCCTAGCACGTCGAGGCGTTTCAACACCTCCAACATGGAAGACATCAGCAAAATCCATCAATGCACCACGTGATAACCGACTTTGTTGCATGCGATCGTCGATTGTTAACTCTAACGTTGCTGTAGTTAGTGCAATCTGCACTTTATGCCATTCTCCGTCAGCGACGATTACATCTGGAGTTAGTTCATGAATATGCTCTCCATGTCTAAAAGTTAGTCTGGGTTTTGCATCCCAAACTTCCAAGGCAAATAAATCAGGTTTTGCGACAGGTCCGGAATTGTAAACCACGACAGAATGTTGTAATGTAGTCCGAAATTCTAATCCCACGCGAACTGTATGTTGAGCAGACTGCACAGGCAATGTCATAAATGCTCCATCTTCAACAAAACTCATTGGTGTACCTGGATCTGCATCGAATTCACCAGCGCAGTTCCAGGTGACCCCGTGTACCACAGCTTGAGCTTGTCTCCGCCGTGCTTGCTCCAGAATTAACATACCATTGTACATCACCTCTGATAAACACCCTCTGAAATTCTCCATATGTCCATAAAATAAATCAGATCTATTTCCCTGACCACCAAGAAAAAGACCATAATGAATGTTTAGCTCAAAAAAGTCTCCAGCAAGTTTTGTCCTCTTCTGATGATTGTTATCAACTAACAAAGAGAGATCTCCTTCTTTCCTGACAATAAAAACCTCATGCCATTCAGCATCATCTAGTCTTTTATCTCTATTTGACAACAGCTCTGATTCACCAGCACCCAAGTTCATGTTTACTCTGAGTCTTCCATCTGCGAGAGCCACTATACAGTGATCAATCTGTCCAGCAACTAGAAGGATTAGAGCATTGGCAGCTCTAGTCCTAAATCTGAAGTGAATATCAGTCGCGCTTTTTGCTTCGCGGAGAGGTATCGCAATACTGGAGCTTCCATAAAAAGAAGCTAAAACACATCCAAGTTTAAATTAGTCATTGTAATGTGAGTTGTGTTGCCTAACTTAACAACAACAAAACAAAAGGCACCAAATGAAATTAATAACAAATGAAGCAGCTAATTTGTTTGTTTATTTATACTCATGTTGGTGTATTTATGCAGATAAAGGTTGTGTTGATGGCAAGTAATGACAAGGTAGAGGAAACTATAAATAACCATCGCACGGCGACGGGAGACAAAGTACCTTGATCTAAGGCAGCGACGCAGGGCAAAAAGGCCGCGAGCACGGCGAGAAGACCGGCCATCGTCTGATATCACTACCTCCGGCAGAAGGACACCACCAACATCAGCTGCACTTTAGGTGCATCACTTTTCACTTAGTATTTTGCACCGGGCTTGAATCACGACATACACGAAGGGAGAAATCGTAAATATTCTTAGGTGATAGATAGGTGCCAGGCAACCAAACAGGACGAAGCCGGGCGGAAAACTGAATCTCCGAGGCAGATCGGGAAAACGCGAGTTAAAACACTAGCGCCACCGCTAGAAAATCACTAAATGGATTGAAATTTCCTCTTAAAATACAATTTAAAGGCGTACTTTAAAAATATACCGTTATTTTGTACTTTGATTACTTTAGATCCACTTATTATAAAATTGTTTTTATTCAAATATCTTCAAAATCACAACTGTTGTTTTAAGCATAAATGCAACTAAGTTAACTAAGATACATTACAAAAGATGACTCCACACCCTTCATCATGCCAATGCACTTATTAGAATGAGAAACACTTCTTAGAAACAAGATAATCAAATTGATGTGCAACATAAAAACCATCTCGCGTTTTACAATTCAGTCTTTTTCGGCTTGCCTGTGCGGTCATAGCCCTTCAGCTCGTCAGTAGCGTGCTTGGCAATGTAGGCCAAGAAATCGTCAGCTTCCCGTCCGCCCTCATACTTAACAGGAGCAGATTTAGAGTCACGTGGCGCCCAGTACAAACTTGGAAAGCCTCGTACTTCATAAGGTGCTGGGACGTCATTAGCGGTGGCGTCCATCTTCACAATAGCAATCTCTTCATCCAACAATTTAGTGGCAACTTCATCGTACGCAGGTACCAACTTCTTGCAGTGTCCGCACCATGGAGCGTAGAATTCAATAAGAGTATCTTTACCGTTGTTGGTAACAATTTCATCAAAGTTTTTGCCGACAGCTACTTTGACGGGCTCGGCGTTGGATTCAGGAATGGCTTCTGATTTAAGATAAGGTTCCAGTTTGTCGGCAAGAAGGTCCTCAATGAAGGTTTGGAAAGATTCTAAAGAGAATTCACCGGTCATGGCGAATTTACGATTTTGGGCGTCGCGTGCAAGGATGAGTGGTTTGTCGTTCTTCACATAGTCGATGCCGTACTCATTGAGTTCATGTTGGAAGTCATCCTTGGAGGACACGGCAAAGTTAAGGCGGTCAGTAAAGGGTTTGGCGACTTTGAGAATACGGTTACGCCAGTAGTTGGTCCCTTTGACGTTCTTCACGTAGTCGACGGCGTAGTAGGCAGTAACGAGTGGATTGACAAATTCAGCGCGGTTGTCGCTACGACGATGACCAGCAATACCATGACTAGAAGAAACATACAAGTATTATTTATTCATAAAAATAAAACACTGCATAGCGTACTAGTTCTTGGTGATCCATTCACGAAGATCATTACCATCACCCTCATATTTCACAGAATCGTCCTCAAATTTATTGTGCAAATGCGCAGGACGGAAGAGGACAATATCGTCATCAACTCCTTGTTTTGTCAAAACATCCTTGTTTGTAGAGTGGGCAAACCTGACCTTTTCTCTAAGTTTATCAGCCAATTTAAGGAAAGCGGCCTTCAAGTCAGATTCATTTTTAAAGAAACCAACAACTCCCACATCCTTCTCATCTGCCAGGAACTTGATCAGCTCAGCAACTGAGGCAACTTCTTTTGAACTAGGACCCACTTGGGAGCGCATGTATTTCACGATTCCAGCAGCTTCACGTGGTCCATTGTATTCTTGAGACATCTCGCCATTGCGGAAGATCTTCAGCGTTGGGTAACCAGACACACTGTGCTTGTTACAGGTTTCCTTGCCGGCTTCGGTACAGTCGACCTTGACGAGGGCAACTGGCGGCTCATTGCGAATAAGATCTTCAGCGGCCTTTGCGTATTCGGGTTTCAAACGTTTGCAATGTCCACACCTGCAGAAAGTAATATTTTAAAATATCATGATCATATTGTAACATTCTAAGCTGATAAACCATGAGATAACAATAAAAGACACGCGGCACTTTTTATACTTTCCTTTTCTATATAGTTTCAATCATTTTAAATACGATAGTTTGTTGTTAATAACCGGAATAATTGGCGTGAATACTAAGTCATGATAAAGATTACTGCACGCTATGTTGAAGATTGAAAAATGTAAATTGTTTAAAAATACATACCATGGAGCATAGAACATCACCAAGGCGGTGTCGTGCTCAGCGAGCCGGGTCTCAAAGTCGGCATCGCCTAGCTCCAAGACATCGGCTTCGCCGGCGTGGCATGCCGCCAGCAGGGCGAAGAAGCAGAGGTATTTCAGCATCCTGCAGAAGGCGCACTAGGTAGATGACGAGCGGTGCAAAGAAGACGTGGCTGCGGAGTGACGGCACGGAGTTCTGTTCGCAGCCAATGCCGGTGTTTACCGGTTCGAGCTGTTGCGCGTGCTCTAAGGCTGCATGTCATCAGCGGTGGCTGCCTCTGATTGGCTCCTGCCGCAAGATTCGAAATTTGAGACGTGTTCTATATTTGTGTGGATATTAACATTAAAGCACGTTCTAAAACAATTATTGCACATTATTTCTAGATGTTATCGCATATTAAAGTTTGTTTGTAAAATAATAAAACAAATGAGGTAAACAGTAAAATAATTTTCATTATCTACAAAATTTTACAATTATTATTTTAACAAGTTGATATAATTTTAATTGCAGGAAAAAAATGCACCTATATTATCTACTGTAAACTCAAAAATAATTAGAATTTAGAATAAAAAGTAATAAATATTATTAAAACAAGATTTTTAGCGTCAACGTTTGAAAAAGCAGTAATTAGCGCCCTCTAATTGGATTAAAACCTAAAATGAAGTAACACGCGCGGAAAGATAACCTGGTTTTTTGCAACAGGACGCGAGCACAGCGACGTACGTTGCTTCATATATTTTTACCAAAGTTATTATAAACCAAGTGTACAATATCCGACCAAGGTTTATTAAGAGGTAACCACTTTTATTTACCCTGATTGCACTTACAAAATGCCAATATTATTATTTTCAGAATACCATACAAAATGCAGAATTTAAACATCAACAAAATCACACATCAACAATTTCCAAAACAGCATGAAATAATAAAAGCAATGCATTGCGGTACATTTGCATGTTTACTAGCAAAAACGCGAGAATCATATTCTCTTACATGTGCCACATATTACAAACCAAATGCTGAAGTTACCCCAGATTCAACAGTTAATCTTGATATTGAGGATGAAAGTATCACATCAGACTTACAGTATTTGCCATTAATAAATTCTGCTTTTCTCACAACATCAACAAGGGTTTTTATAGTTGACTTAGGATTACATGATGTTAGAACAATTCAGATTCCAAATGCAGAAAATGACAATGTTCTTGCAGCTGCATTTAACTCAGAACAAGATTCATTGGCAGTTATATATGAATCGGGAAGAGTGATGGTTTATTGCATTAATTATGTTACCAATGAAATGATGATGCTTGCTGAAGATCACCCTGATCTTAAGGTAATTAAGTTCTGAATGTTTAGTTCCTAATGACTTGCCAAATGCATATTCTTTGAATACTAGGACCAACAAAATGTTTACTTAGGCTGGGGAGATGTGAAAAAACAATTTAAAGGCAAACCAGTTGCAAGTTATTTAAAGGAAAGTCATCCACCAGGTAATTTTATCTTATAAATAAGAATGTCATGAAAATATATTCTTTCATGTTTTTTGTGTCTTTAGAAAGTAAATACGAGGATTCCACATCTACAGTCTCAATTAGTTGGCAATTTGGTGAAAAATACTTTCTAGTCAACTCGCAACTTAACGGAGAGCGAGTAATCCGCATCTTTGACCTCGAATGTCGACTATTTCAGACTATAACAAAAGTTAAAGTGCCTGGAATTTGTGCCAAAAGTGTTTACAGGTCAAAACACAACACAATTGCTACTGTTTGTCAGGGAATTGATGGGAATTCCTATGTTGTCATGCATGAAAGGAATGGGGAGTATTATAATACAATTAATCCATTCACAAATGTAAGTAATACATTCGATATTTTTGTAATTTATATTGATTTAGGGGCGTTGTTGATAACACAGTGTGGTTTATGCTTTTGAACTTTTCAACTAAATATTGTCGTTAGAGACAGGTTTAGGCTAGTTGTCTTCAGTATGCTGTAATTATGGTTCAAATCCGAGTCTTGATTTGACTTTCTGCCTCTTATTTTACTTTTTTTTTTTTTGAGGAAAGTATTAATGGTTGACAAAGAGAACAACAATTTTGAAATAATCTTGACACACTTCATTGAATAAGCCAGAATAAATTCAATAAATTGAGAATTGTTATGTGGCAATTTCAAATCTGTTGTTTGGATTTGTCTATCAACAATACTTTGTGAGAAATTGTCGACAGTGTCAGAAAGCTCAAAGGCAGATCTCAGATTTTGATAGTAGTTAGAGCATTCTGAAGGCACGGAAGCGACAAAAAATGTACAAACGTAAATCACAATATGAAATTGACTAGTAATAATGTAAATGAAAATTGATGCAGGCTCAAATCAAAGATATCCAATTCAGCACATGTGGAAAAATCTTTGCCATCTTCTCTCAAACAAATGCCAACTACTATCTCGACATTTACACACAATCAAACTTTATCTGGCAACATAAATTTCGATTCACTGGTGATCTCACACACAAACTAAATGTCTTTAAATTCGATTCAACTTTGGAGGGTATCTACCCAATTGAAATGGTCTTTGATGATGGTATTGTACATTATTACCTTGCAAAGCACATTGTTTTATCTCAGAGCAATGATAAAGATCATAAACAAAAAGTATTTGTTCAGTCAGCAAACAATTTATATGTTTTTAACTATCACAAATGTGTCATACCCCCTTGTGGAGATCATAATATTACTTTGTGTGTCGACGAACCTATAAACCATTTGGCTTCATATAACAACAGTTTAGTTCTGGTGGACGCAAAGGAAGTGGCATATTTTTATAAGTTTATAAACGATGAGTGGGTTTTCAAAGACAAGATTAATTTGAAGGATGATACAATTAGTTTGCCAATTTTCTGGCATCGTTTTTATTTGATTGAAGTTGATGGAGTTGAGTCTTTGGTTGCAATTGGGACTGAAGGTTGTACTGTTTTTATTAAGAAAGTAATTTCGCTTCAAAATGGAGAAGCTTCAATTACCACGTTTGAAAACATTGATTCATTGTACAAGACATGCGAGGATGAAATAACTGCTATTGAAAAGGGTACTTATAGAAGTCTAATCAAATCAGCATATAAGTTTATATTTGGTGATAAATTTCTGCTGTGCGTGTTAATTCACAATGGTGATATCTTTCTTGACAAGACTCTCTTCATGAAAGCAGTAACTTCAATTCTGAATTATAAAAATTCATACCTTCTAATGACTGTTACTGGTTTTGAAGATCCAATGGATCGACTTTTTTGTATTGACGTACAGCAATTGCTCAAAACTGGTCCCAAAGTCTTAAACAAAATTTCATATTCGAGAAGAATTGAAAAGGGTGCCACTCTTGTTTCAATCGCAAATAATGACGGCAGTGTTGTCCTAGAAATGCCTCGGGGTAACATTGAGATCGTCACAGTACGTCCTATTATTTTACGGAATGTATATCAGAAAATAGTTGATGGTGATTTCAATAAGGCTTACCATTTGGTAAGAAGACACGCGATGAAGATGGACGTACTTTATGATCTTGCTCCTCATTTATTTCATAATAATGTTTACACGTTTGTAAAATCTTTAGGCAGTGCTGAGTCTGTCATCAAGTTTTTATTATCTTTAAAGAATGCTTCTACTTTGACACGTACTGATTTTTTATTTGTTGATGAGTATCCAGTTGAAGACAAGAAGAACAAGATCTGTGATGCTATTATTGAGATTTATAAAGATGTTAAATGCACTGAATCAGATACCCGTTCGTACAGAATTATTTGCATTGCTTTATTTGTTAAAAATAACCATGATACCTATGAGTCCCTGAAATTTCTTGTTAATAGAATTGGGGGATGGTATACACCAATAGTATTAGGGCAAGTTTGTGTTGTTGTTACTTTGCTTAAAATGTACGCCGATATTAACGAAATGTATAAACAAGCTTTGACTCTTTATGATGTTCACTTAGCTACTATTATTGCTGAGGTTGCGGGAATGGACCCACAAATTTATGGGAGGTTCTTGACTGAATGTCGCTATGCCGATGATATTACAAGACGCTTTTTAATGGCTAACGAAGGAGGAAACTTTAAAGGCGCTGCTTTATATTTACTGATGTTGTATAGAGAAAAAAAGCGGGGTTTAAATGAGATCATTGAGTATGCTAAGGATAAAACTATGCTTGATGTAGTGTACAATGCAATGACTCCTAATGATGGCGATGCTTTGCTGAAGGTTTGCAAGATATTAAGTGAGAAACATATTGCAAATAGAAATTATCTTGAAGGTGCTAGTGTTTTATGCAAAGCTGGGTTGAATATAAAAGCGATTGATTTGTTGATTTCGGGAGTTTGTTACAAAGAAGCTAGCGATTTAATTGCGTGTATTGGAGAGCTAGATAATGATGGCATGTTAGAGAAGTTTGAGAAGTTGGCTATTGCTTGTGTCGCTGATGGAAAAGACAAGGAAGCACTGAGTATTTATCTAGAGAAATGCGGGGATGTGAAGAAAGCCTTGGATTGTTGCTTGAGTGGAGGATTGTTCAAGGAATATGTCAGAATTTTGGAGGATGAACAGTTGTCTATCCAAGTACCAAAAGAGGAATATTGTGAGTAGAAGTTTAATATATTTTTGGGTTTACTTACATCATTTATGGATTTTACTTGTTGCAGTGGAGAAATTAAAATTCCAATTAATTGAAAATATGTCCAATATTCAAATCAGCTTGGAATCTAACAAGAAATCATTTAAAATGCACTTTGAACGTCTAAGAATAGTAAGGGAGACGCGCAAGAACCGTGCAGAATGTGCAGTTGATGGAGACGATGCTTATTCTGAGGCTGGGAGTGTTACAACAAGGAGTCATTCATCTTATGCTAGGTACATTCTTTCCTTAATTCCGAAAATTAGTTTATGGCTTAATCTTTTTAAATTTAGTTCGACTACTCGGAAGACAAGAAAACTGGAAATGAAGCTTCGTTCTTTACGCCACGGCGGCAAATACGAAGATATCGCTTTAATTCGTGAACTCTACGAAGTAATAAACAACGTTTTCAATCAAAGCAAGGATATGGAAATGTTAGAGGAAGTCTACAAACAGTACGCGGACATTGACACCACCGAAATCTTCATAACTATTGAAAAGTTGCAAGGGGAAATGAATAACGCGGCTGGTGTTATCTGGATTCCAGAATACTCAACCAATGATGATGATGTTTTAATCGCTGATTTTATGACTGAGAATATTGTGCACTTGGAAAAGAAGTTTAGATCTATGCCGGAGAGTGTAAAAGACGTGAAGGATGTGATTTCAATGTGAAAGACAAAATGTTATTGATATTTTGCAAATATATGATAATTTTTTCATCGCATTTGGTAGCGTAATTAAACTCAAACCTATTTGGTAGTCCACACATCTCTTCATTAATATTTACATGGTGTACTGGGTGTAATCATTTAAGGAATTATTGAAAATCCATTCAACTGAAGTGGGACCATCTGCAAATAAAGAAAAAAATGTTTTATCTGGATAGGTAAATGAAAAGGACTATACCAATGGGTACCCAAGCTTCTGCATTAGCATCAGCGCTCTTCCTGGCACTCATCAACGCTTGCCTAATTGCCAATGGTATTCCAACAGCAAGACAAATTGGTGGTTGCGTCATTGGTTTATGCTTCATCTCATTCTTCTCATTCGGCACACCATCCATCAATCGTATTCGAAAATCAACCGGGATATCCTTCGCTGAAGGAACCTTATACTCCCATGTATTATTAGTAAACAATTGTCCTGTCTTCTTATCAGAAATCAAATCCTCCATCATCCAATGTCCCATACCCATCACAAAAGCACCTTCAATCTGCCCAATATCAATTGTAGGGTTCAAACTATCTCCACAATCAGCCAAAATATCGACTCTGCCAACAACGTGCTGTCCAGTTAGAAGATCCAATTCAATTTCAGACACGCCAACTAAGTATATATCATAGTTGCCGGAGTTATCAGGATCATCAGTGTAGGTGGCGGACACATTCAAATTAACTCCCTTTTTATTAGCGTTATTTACTTTTTCAATCCAAGTGGAAGTCTCAGGAAGGTTTTCTGCTCTAGCTGCGTCATCTAAGCGAGTTTTGAGAGTTTTACATGCTTTCGTGAGCGCTTTGATAGCACCATCAGTCGTTACAGATCCACCAGTCCATGCATTATTGGGTAACATGAAAGTATCACCGGATTTGACTTGGATTTTGTCAATGTCAACACCGAGAAGGTAAGCAGTAACTTGGGTAAGTCTTGTGTTAATGCCTTGTCCTATTTCCATTCCGCCATGTTTGACCTCAATAGTTGCATCTGAATTATACACTGTTATCTGGACATGCATTGGTCTCTCGTAGTACAGGCCATAGGTAAGAGGGATGATGGAAATACCTTTCTTACGCCACCGATTAGCCTGAAATTAATTCTCCTTCCATAAATATTTGATTTGCAATGAAAATAAACACATACCTTATTGAATTCATTAATTTTCTGTCTTCTGCTGCTGTATTCAGACCATTTGACACATTCATCCACCATCTTCTTCAAGAGGGGATGCTTCACAACATTCAAATTTGCCAGTTTCACCTCTAAGGGATCTTTGTTTAACTTAGCAGCTACGTTTTCCAAAATGGATTCTATCATAGCACCTCCATCTATACTCCCAGGTGCTCTCATTGAATCCGCTCCTGGATTATCAGTCTGCACCCAGTTGGTTTCAATTTGAAACCCATCATTCACATAGGTTTTCAGATAAACATCAAGCATGTAAAAAGAATATAGCGCGTTACCATAAGCTCCATTATCAGCATAATAAATGTTATTTAGATATTGAATTCTTCCATTATTATCTACGCCACAGTCGTAGTCGCTATAAACGGCGCATCTCCTGCCAAATATTTCCATCTGAGCTTCCATCGAGATCACGAATTTCACAGGTTTTTGCAACTTGTACGCGGCTAAAGCGGCTGCAACAGATGCAGAGTGACGGAGAGATTTTCCTCCGAAACCACCTCCAATTCGATGCTGTTCAACTGTGACTTGGTTGCTCTGAAGGTGGAGACAACGTGCTACTGCTTCCTGGACATAGAGTGGAAATTGTGTTGATGGATGGACGATCACACCGTTGAAGTCAGTTGGAATTACGAAGGAGACATTCATTTCCATGAAATGATGGTACTGCCATCCAAAGGATTGTTGTCCTTTAATTACCACCTCAGTATTGCCTTGATGGGATGCGAGGAGAGTTTCTTCATGGTGAATTCTATCCTTTGCGTTACGTTTTAGAACATCTTGGATGGACATTAGTGGGACTATTGTGGAGTGTTCAAAGGTGAGTTCAACTAAATCCACAGCTTTCTTAGTGATTTTTCTGGTTTTTGCGATGATTATTCCAACTGGTTGCGCGTAAAATTTAACTGGTTTATTAAGAGGAAGAAATAGTTGTTCTTCTTCGTTCATATTTGAGCCAATAGTATTGATTCCCCCGATTTCGGAGATATCTGTAGCTTGCATGAATCCTACAACACCATCAACAGCCTAAAACCAAAAAAACTCACAAATTTTAGATAAACCTTAAGCAAATTACTCACCATAGCTTTTCCAGGATTAATCTTTTTCAAAACAGACCCAGGTGTTGTATTGGATTGGACGAAAGCAGCATACAACTGCCCTGGGAGGTTGGGAAGATCGTTAATGTACTTAACAGTCCCAGATGCAATATCCGCAACGTCCAGCTTTCCAATTGGATTTCCAATTGGACTCATATCAGTATTCTTCGGAATCTGAGTGGTTCCGCTTGATAGGGGACGTTCCAGCATTGACCCGCCACTTTTATTAACATCCAGTACCTTTGAATCTGGTGCAATCGATAATATGAATTTATAAAACAAAGAGACAGCCAATTTTCTTCTAAAATCAACTCCTGCGGTTGCGCTTACAACTTCCGGATGAAGTTCCCCTGATAGTATATTGAATGCTTTTTGCATGTTGGAATTATCAAAGAGGATTTTGCCCCTGAGAAATCTTTCTAATTCAGTGGCATGTATAAAG
Organism: Diploeciton nevermanni; assembly: GCA_027575565.1. Lineage (NCBI taxonomy): Eukaryota > Metazoa > Arthropoda > Insecta > Coleoptera > Staphylinidae > Diploeciton > Diploeciton nevermanni. Next base: position 7,569,685 of record JAODIE010000004.1, read on the forward strand.
CTAGAATTAATTCCACCGTAGATAATGTTGGCATCAAGCACCACATTTTTATTGTCGATGTTGAGCATAAATGCGGCATTTACAAGACCGAGAGAGTTCTGACTGTGTTTCATGATTTTATAGCTTCCGAATTTAGCTGTCGGTATAAGTGGGGGTATTTCAATTCGACGAATTATTTTTTCGTCCATATCGTAAGAGAGGAAGTCACAAAGAGAGAATCTTCTTACAACTTTTCCATCATCTGCAAGAGGCATTACAAAATTGGAGAATGATTTTTATGTATGTAGAAGTTGAATAATGTTACCTATTGCAATCTGTGTATCAACAGCCTCCAATAAGAGGAAAACATCCGAAGGAAACTCATTGTGCGCATGTTTTAATGCAAGATTTCCAGCAATAGTTGCAAGGTTGTTGATTGAAACGCTTGCAATGAGTTTAAAGTGATCTGCTAGTTTTTCAAGATGTTTGAAGCTATCATCTCGTTTTGCTACGGAGTAGAAAATTTGAATTGCATAAGTTATGCTTGTGTTAGCACCTATGACTAGTTTTTTGGTGTCTAGAGTATAACCATGCAGATCAGCAACCGAAGAAATATCGATATAGTAATCAGCATTCAAGTAATCATTATAGACTCCTAAAAAATAAATTTAAATAGATACATTTATTTTGGTTAAAATTGACTACCTCTGGCAGTATTCCCAGCAACTAAAGCATAATTCCTCCTCCTATTATTTGCATTAAAAATCCTGAATATATCCCTTATTTCACTTGCTCTATACCATAGCTGCTGGCCATTATTCTGGATGCTTTCTTCCTCACAATCATGAACATTACCATTCCCAGTATGATCACTGTTAAACCTTCCACAAACCTCTTGATTACTACAACTTCCACTGCATCTATCCAAGCAATACGGAACATCTTCAATATCCATTCTTTGCTGATCCTGGGACATTGACTTAAATGCATCTAAGAGTGATCTATACCCAGTACACCTGCAGATGTTTCCACCCATAGAGTGTTCTATCATCTCAAGTGTTAATTCATTGCTTTCATTCAGCGCAAACATAGACATGACCATTCCAGGAGCGCAGAAACCACATTGACTTGCGCTGAAGTCGACCATTTTCTGTTGGAGTTCGTGGAGGCCATTTTTACGACTTCCTAGACCCTCAATTGTGGTAATGTTCCAGTCTTGACAAGAGAGAAGGTTAACTAAGCACTAAAATAGTATTTACACTTTAAGCAGGGCTGCTTAAAACAGTAAGAAAAAAGGACACCTTACAGAATTTACAGCAAATGTCTTCTTTTCATTGGTTTTAGGTGACTTTATACTGGCACTGACAACACACGCTCCACAACCACCAACTTCACACATGAATTTGGTTCCTGTAAGATTGATATTATCACGGAGGTAATCATTGAGAGTTGCATCGTTTGGAAGTGACTGAGTTGATACTAAAATAACAATTGAATGTACAGAAATTATGTCTCTCATTTGATCGCAGATTACTTACCATTTTGTTTGAGACCATTCACAGTAAAGGTCACTCTACTAACTTTTAAATCATCCATAGTTGTTATAGTTATAAACACATATAATTTACAAATGATATAATTAGCGCTAAGTGTACATATATATTGCCTTTTTGCAAGTTACTATTGTAGCATGTTATGCTGTATTCCTTTTATAGAATTTAGCAGGTTGCATGTTAAGAAAAAACGCGTTAAACACAATAGCCAATAGAAGCATAGAAGACCGATTTGTAACTGTGTAGGAGTAGTTATTATTTAAACATTCTAAAACTTGCGTAACTTCACGTTCATGCTTGAAAATTATGCTTGATAGATGTTTAGTTAATTATGTATTGTTTGTTGTTTTGAGCCAAATTATAACATCAGGTAACGGTAACAGTGTTTTAAAGCAAAGGATTTTTGAACAATTTGTTTGTTTTCAAAATATATATGATATTTATGTACTAATGACTTGTTTTACGGAAATTGTGAAATAGGCAGGATTTATGATTAAAGTATTTGTTTTTCTTCTAAATATAACATTGTTAAGTTGTTGTCTAGGCATTTGAAATATTTTAAGTGCGTTTATCAGAGAATGCATGCAGAAAAACAAAGACAAGTATGACCTATTTGAAAAAAATAATTGATAATAATGAACTGTGTTATAATTCATGCTGATTTCGTTATTTGGAGCAGAGCTCGGCAACCTTTTTCGGACGGCAGGCCGCACATTGAATTTTGTTTGGTTTTAGTGTCCCCTTCTGTAGCATTGCTAAGACAAATGAAAACAATATTCTTCGAAAAGATAAACTATACATTATTTATTTCAATGTTGATTAATAGAACCATAGAACCTTGTGCCTCAAGATGCAGTGTAAGAAATGAACAGATATAAAAACAGAAAACAATAATTTGCAATCTATCCCGCACACTCACGCTATAAGCTTGTTGTTTTTTCTTGAATCATGTTGGTGCTTTGGCGGGCCGCACAAAAGGTTGTTGCCGACCTCTGATTTAGAGCATATAGAAGTTGAAATTTAGGTGAGCATTAAAAAAATAGATAAATGCCAAAAATTACCAAGAATTAAATTGAATATTTAGCATTGAAACTAATTAACATCGGAATTCCTTCACATACTATTCAACCAACTAAGCTAATTTCTTTATCAAAGAATTCATGTCACATATCCTTCAAAACCATTAATTCCTTGTGAAACCCATCTTAATCAGCTTAGCAAATACCTTGATAAAAGTGGGCTTAAAACTATCAATGAGTAAAAAGAAATTTTATAATAGCAACTATACTTAATATATAAATAATAACAAACTTGACAAGTATACACATTAAGCAATTTGTTATCTAATGTGGAAATATGTAGCATATGTGGCATTGTCTTTCTTCATAATCTGTATGAAACCTAGACAATAAAAAAATTAATGGCACTTTAATTATCTCAATTACTGTATATATGACATCCGTATTGCTGGAGGTTTCTCTGCCGAAATCAAGGACTCTCCGTTTTAAATCTCGCTGCAAACTACATCCAAGAAAAGGTTGCATAATTTCTGTAGTACTGCAATTGTTTCGGAAAAATGAATACTCACTGTTGCGCATTGCATTAAGGCTTTGTCAAGAAAGCAACTTTAGATGTTGCCATAGAAACATAGAAATAACGTTGTTTTGAATATATACACAATTTGTTGTTTTTATAAAAGTATTAGAGTATTGTTGAGTGTGGTTACGAAGTGTTTAAGATTCATTATGTTGAAAAAGTATCGATACTGAAGAAGGCAACATGCCGAAAACGTCTTACAAATCAATTTTAAGTATATAACACTTACTTATGCAGTTTTTCAACATAACAAAAGTATTATCAATTGGGAAATTTTAATCCCTTTGCATGTTTTGTTGATAACATTGTAAGATATTGAATAGTTTTAATTTAATTACAAATGCGTGATTGCTATATTATTTTACAGCTTTCTACCATGAGTATATAAATTGAAAAATCATCTAGGGAAGCATGAAAATCTTTCTGTAAAAATGATCCGCTTTCTAACACTTGTTGGCATTATATTTCTAACAATTTGCAATGCATACAAAATAGATCAGAAACAGGAAAGAATCATTAATGGAACTAAAGCAAAAATATCAGAATTTCCGTTTCAAGTATCCATTCAAATCCAGGGATTCCATATTTGCGGCGGGTCTATTTTATCCCATTCATGGATCTTAACTGCAGCCCACTGCATCTATGGCCTGCCCGAAGATTTCAAAAAAATGGTTACTGTTGTTGTTGGAGTTACAGATTTATCAAAGGAAGATCCAGATGGTGAACGCCTTTCACTTGAACGTGCCATTGTACATCCCAAATTCAATGAAAGAGAAATGCATGTGTTACATTCCCCAAATTATCGATAAAATAATTCCTGCTTGTTTTAGCCCCAACGCATTTGACATCGCTCTGCTTAAAGTCAAAGAAAAAATAGTGTTCAATAAGAAAGTTCAACCCGTTATCTTACCTACAGATAATCAATGCATATCGGGAGAGGTACAAATTAGTGGATGGGGAAGTGATGGACGGTATATACCAATTAATGCACCAAAGATGCTTCAAAAAACTACAATGATTCTGACGAATACATGCGGTAAATATATCAATTTAATTACATCTCCAATATTCTCAATTAAATTCTCCCAGAATGCCAGAAAATCTATGAAGGGCATGTCAATCTTGAGACTAACGTCTGCGCAACAAAAAAAGATTGTGCACTTTGCCATGGTGACTCAGGTGGACCACTGAGTCAAAATGGGGTATTAGTAGGAGTTGTCTCCTGGGGACCCCTCCGTTGTACATCTGAATACCCTGCAGTGTTTGCAAAAGTTTCATATTTTGTTGAGTACATTATGAATATTATAATGTGGGATTGAATTATAATGTTCTTGAAATAAATCTACTTTGATTGGGCAAACTGAATTACAATGACAATGTATCCAGCCGTAATATTAGCAATCATAAAGAATGCAGCAAAATTTATAACGTAGAACTTTGCAGCTGTGAAATAAGGAGTTTGCTCAGAGACACGTTGCGTTAAATGTGCTAATAACTCTTTTTCACTTCTGGCCTTGCAGGACTCAGGTTGCTTTTCGTTTACAAGCCATGAGGTTGTTGTATCTAAGCAGAGATTAATTGATTGTTGTCCTTCGTCTATCACATGTTGAGATTTTAATATAAAGACACACCATCCTAACTGTAAAACAATAATACCAATTAATAGGTTTTCAATTCATACAATCAATAATAATCATACCCCGTCTACAACAGCATCCAACACAATAAACAGCAACCCATCTACTTTAGCAATAAACCCGATTACCATCGTCAAAAATTCAATTACAAATAAGAGACTTCGTAAGGCCACACTCAATCCAATCAGTAAATTAAATATATTAACATTACGTATAATATTCTGCTGTATCTTAATCAAATCACAAATCGTCTTCCAATGATTCCGCGACTCTTCAATTGTTTCGATAAATAGCTGCTCTGGTTGCTCTTTCTGTACTTTAAGATCCGCAATGATCCTATTGAAGAAATATAGTCTTTGTCTGACCGCTTCCAGCCACATCCATGCCAGGATTATTTCCAATAAGAAATTGTAGTAAATCCAAGTCAGAAGAACAGTGTAAACGATATGTAAGTCATAGGTGGCATGATCTCCACAATAGATATAAAAAATATAACTAATAAAAATTAAGTAGAATAGGACATTCTTAGCCCATATCCATTTATTTTCGATATTAGTTTTATGCAGTTTGAAAATGTCATCAATTGTTCGAAAATTCAGCTTCATTTCGTAATATTCCTGAGGGTACAGGACATTTTGGTAGAGTACAGACACACTAACAATGATTGAATAAACAATATTCTTCACCAATGCCATGCTTTCTCCAAAAACTTGATTTTCCGGGTAGTATCCACTTTTCAAACGGTTTATTCCGATAATAACTGGATAGAATGTCATTCCGAAGTTGTAGAAAACGTGGAGGATGGAGTAGAACTTATAGAGACTTGGGCTTTTATGATAAAATTTGCTATCTGGCAAAATACCAAGTACTTCTGGAATTTTTGTGAAGATATTATCCATTTTAAACGGACGAGAGGTGGTTGCTTTGTTGGTCAACTTGCAAACACCTAAAACTTTGTAGTAATTTAGTGTTTGTATGCAAGTTGATTACATTACTAATTCAGATATAATCTTGTAAATATTTAATGTGTACTTGCATTTGTCTTTTTATATTTAAGAGACCAATTAGAGTAGTTCTTTGAACGTAAATTCTTTCGTAACGTAAGTTCTTGTTCACTTATCACAAGGGTATTAATTTAATTAAAAAGGTTAAATACTTATTCCCGCCTTTTAAATGCGCTGGCACTAAATATTATTGTGAGATAGTTAAAAATCCATAAACATTACATGCTTGTCCCATTTCAGTATTTCGTCTGGCAATGGTTTATGCGCAAACACCACCAGTTATGAAATATACATATTGTACTTGATTCGCTTATTTATTCATAAACATAAGTTGTTAAAATATACAATCTAATACGTTTATACAGTTCATCAATACGTCAAAATAAAACAAACGAAAATAGTGATCAATAATGCAGTCTACTCTTCACTTAAATGAATCACATCCCCAAAAAACTCTTAACTATATATTCATTTTCGCTCATCCTGTAAAAAAGGCCATGGAACACAAATATATTTCTTCGGACGACGATGCACCAGCCCAACCCCCCACATTTCCTGCCACGCAGAGTGTGAAATATCAATCAATCGTGTTAGTGAGAATGTGCATAAAAAATGTTTCATCCTTTCATTACAACGAACAATACGCTTTAACGTCTATCCTATCCATACCTTATCGATACCATATCTTAATATTTGTGTTTATGCTTATGTTTACGGGCCTCCGGAGACCGATGCCGCCGCGAGCCGCTGTAAGACGGCGAAGGTGATCTTCGCTCATGTTTACTCGTGGAACGCGGAGAATACGGCGAATAACGTCCGCTCTTTGTGGATTGCGTTTCAAGAGACGTGTATCTGCCACTACTCGGAGATGGACTCCTGCCGTGGCGTGAAGAACGCGCGGACGGCGGCGATTGCCGACGGATTCGCGGGGGGCTAGGTGGGCTTGGTACACGTAAGCTTTTCTTGCGAGATGGCGAACGACTTTTCGACCTAAAATTGCAATCAGCTGATGTTAATCTATTAAGACTTAAACATAGAGATGAATCAACGCATTCATTATAGTGTCAGACATACAGAATGATCTAAAGTAGCAGAACTAAGTGCGAAAAATATTTAAATCATTCATCAATTCAACAATAGAAAGATGCCAACTGATACAAAAATAGGTTGTATTGAAACTTACAATTTAGTAAGTTTTTAAATAGTTTTCATGTTTAGATAGTGATTAATAAATTGTTACCTGTGCCTAGATGTTGAACCACTTGAAGAACTTCGTGCATGCTTTTTATGTTTTCTAGAGGTACTACAACATTAGTAACATTTGTAAGACCACGATAAAAAGGCAATTGCATTTTAAAATCACAGAAAAATTAGCGAAAAAGTTGGACAACATAACAAACGACCCAAAATCATTTGAAAAGTTGCCACAAACTTTTCAATTTTAAATCACCAGACAATCTAGTAACCAATTCTGAGTTTGATCCAAGTTAAATATCTATTAGAAATCTTCGTAACATCTACCCCGCTCACACACTCCCTCAATCCGGAGTTAGCCTGACCTAGCACTCAACCCATATCTAATATGGAACAAACTCAGTTAAAAAATACTTCTGTCCTATGCCTACTTACACGTAGTATTCGTCCTCAGATGAGTCCCCTTTGTCACTGTCGTGGTCACGCTTCCTTGGGCATCGTGATTCCCGCTGAGAATCTCGGTTATCCCGCCGCTCTCGTTCCGACCGGCGCAGCAGCTTGCGCCTATAATGCTCCACTTGCTGCGGCACCGTCCAGCCCGTCTTGACCGACCGATGGCCGGACTCTAACTCGTCTTGATACTGCATAGCTTTCACTTCAATTTCTCTTAATTTTGTGCGTCTCTCTTCAGTCATAGTTCTAAGTGTTTGTAAATTAGCTCATTATTTTGCACCACACAACAGAGACAATGTATAAGCAATTGAGCGATACATCCAATAAGAGACATATCTGTGTGAAGATTAACCCAGCAGACGCTGGTTCAACTCTTCGAACAAGGAGTTTCGTAAGTCTACACCTGCAAAGTACCACCAACCTGCTATCAGAGTTGTCCAGGGAACCGTCGTTGTCGATTTGACTGCCGTCCAAACTGGGATCTCCGCAGTTCTCCAACATGTCCCACTTGCTGGTGGTCATGGCTTGAGCTTCAACTTGTTCAGGGTCGACCGTTTCCCACTTGGATTTAATAAAACCTGCCATTGTCGATGAATTATCGGGTTTTACGTCTTCAATCATAACACCTCAAGAGAAAAATAGAAAATTCCAATAAATCACTAGAAATCTAACCCAAAAGCACGTCATTTACCATCGTAATCTGAAGGAATAGGTGAGGGACTCCTCATATTCTGTTTCATCGCACTTTTCAACAATGCAGCCCCATCCATTGGTACATCTTCGTCGGTCTCGCCTTCTACTGGACACCCATCAACATCTTCCATCATTTTATCATCATTAACCGGCGCAATTATTCCTAGGAAAGTATTTGTCAACTGATCCATGAACAATTTGGGAAAGATTGAATCCTCCCAGGCTTTTAACACCCGCATAACTCGCATTCTAAACCCATCAGCTTTCAAGCGACCATCCATTTTATCATAACCATTCTTAATTTGTTTCATTACTTCAATCAGCCTACTTTCAAATGCTTTCCGGTACGACGATGCACGCGTAACTTTAACAGCGCAATTATGTAGAATATCATTGATTAAATACAAACGCGCGATCTTTTTATTTATAGCTGTTGTTTCGTTAGAAAGAGATTCCAGAACACAATCTGCGATTTCTTCAGCCGCGTCACTGTGCTCTATGCAAAAGACCATAACTTCACCAATCTTCTTTCGTTCAGGTGTCAGGTTTCGAATTAAGTCTTCAAGACGGTCACGTTGTGTGATTGAGAGTGATCCTTTCGTATTAGAACGGTCATCATCATCGTTGATTAATTCATCAGGCATTCCAGCCGTGTAGTTATTCATTATAGGTGGTTTCCAAGCTGAACCATCTGAGTTAACATAATAATATGCGTTTCAAGTCAGTTACTTAACACAGGAAAGCATAATACTAATGTTGCGTTACCCTTAAACATCCTGAACTCCTTTGTACTCCACTCTCGTTGCGAATCACCGTGCATAATTGAGTAAATCTTCCACCTGTAGTAAGTATGCGCAGCACTTTGATTTTCGAACAAAAAGCGAAACAACGGATTGGCCATCTCCCGATTCATAATCATCGCTTCAAACATTGGACCTTCCCGCACGACGAACTCAACCATCCGATGGATTAACATCAGTATAGCCCTATCAGTCGGAGTGACAACTTTTACAACAGACCTGGAAAGAATCTCGTTCAATTCCTCGGCGCTTTTTGGCAATGCGTCCCTATCTCTAGCTTGTGGTTGCGCGTTGAATGGCAGGCCAGAAGAAGATGGCGGTGATGACAATTCCAGTAATGCAGGGGGGATGTAGATAGGATGCGGAGGGATCACGACTGATTTACCCCAGCCTAGTTTCATTTCATAGCCAAGCACATCTTTTCCTGCATTAGTGCAATACCAAAAGTTGATTCAGTATGAAATTAGTAAGAATAGTAATGACAAATTAGGCACTTTTTACCGTTTAGGCAACGTAATGCACGTTCACCATCCTTTCTGCTCATGTAAGCAACAAACCCGCAATTTCTACCACGAGATTTTTCTTCATCTGATCGTGGCCACATAATTTTTATGCTTGCAAGTGGACCAAATCGTCCAAAGACTTCCATTAACTGTTGTTCAGTTATCTAAATACACAAAATAATATGATAAAGTGCTGCACATTTAAATAAACTTAATTATAGCCATACTTTAGGATTAAGATTGCCTAAATATAAATTTGTTGTGGTAGGATCACCATTATCAAATGAACCAATGTCATTTCCTTTAAGGAACATATCCATGTCCGATTCAACTGCATTTCTCCCCATTCCTTTGTACTTGTGACGTTCTTCTCTTTCTTCTTGTATTCTATATATTCACCACATTATAAATCAGAAATACACCATAGAATCTCTGTTGACTTACTGCTTGAGTTCTTCCTTGAATGATTCCAAATTACTCTTGCTGTTTGATTTTCTTTTCCCCAATCTATCAGGTTTCTTCTCACTGGATAACAACTTAGCATAAGCTTGGGCAGCATCTGTTGCAGTAGTGTCATTTGTAGATAGTCTTGACTGTGGCTTGTAAAGTTTTCCTTTCTCTCGAGTATCTTCCTCTGTACATAAATTAAGTAGTGACAATGAAAGACAGAATACCTACACCTTCTTACTTCTTGCTCCAGCATCATATGTTCCTGCTTTGACCCAAACTTTGCTTCCACCATTAATAGGTGTCTCTTGAAATGTTTCAACAAACTCTTGAAATGCCTGAAAAAAAGGGAAGTTTGAAACATCTTCTTCTGTTCCCATAGTCTAGACTGAGAATAAAACTTACATGTGCAGCAGCGCGTTCTTCTTCCTTTTTGCGTTGCTCCTCAAGTTCCTTCTTCGAAAGTGCTCGCTTTCCCATGGATCCAATCGAGAAAGCTTTCAGCTTTTGCTGTGTAATCTGCTGCAAGATGTACAAAATCCAATCAAGAGGTTAGTTTGATAGTAAGTTAAGGTTTCTTCAAGAAATACCTTCGTTTTATCACTCATTTCGCGCTTGATTTATAAGAATACACTTTATTCCTCTTATTGCGTTGTAGTTAGGCATTTATTTTAGTTAGTTACGAAAATATTCACGACAATTAGGAGAAAACAACCACCAGACATCACTAGTTCCGATGTGAATAGAAATAGAAAATAGCAAATAGAAAAGGACGCATGTATCAAATATAGGCAACTTGTTATACCCAAAAATTATTTCATGATATACGCATATTTTAAATAAATAAAGTCGTATACTCTGAAATATGTTAGTGGCAAGAACAAATTGATGGTTGTTTTTAGGCCAAAATTTGTTTAAATATAACTGTAATAAAATATGCTTTCGAGATACATATTAATGATTGCAATTAAATTTCAAATTGAATCAAATTGAATTGAATTGAATT
>JAODIE010000004.1:7583789-7649373 GCA_027575565.1 Diploeciton nevermanni
AATTTGTTTTCCTTTTTTTCTATTTCAGTGATAAATAGTTTTTAGAGCGGTTTGGGCTGCTAGCTGTTCCAGAAGGAGTATTTAGATTGCGTAGAATTCAGCGTTGAAAAGCATGCCGGTTTAAATAAACAATTTAATTTATGGAATATCGGATTTAGATCCGGGTGGAATACTTGCAACAAAATTCAACATAATTTGAGCAGAAAATTTTATGTTATAACTCAGAAATAACCAGGAAATTATGTTAATATATTTATTCATAGTGATTGTTTCTATTCTACTTTTATTTTACTGCTTTCAGTGTGCTGTACTTTTGATTTAAATCAAGATCCTTTTTATTTTATAAAATTAGATTATGATACCCCAAAAATAAAATGTCAAATAAACTTATGCCGGATTATCTGATGTAGGATTTTATTGTACAATTAAAAATCGGTTGTCCATTGTAGTCATTACTTTCTGAGAAAATAATGAAATACGAATCCTTAAAGAATGGCAACTGGTTACTGGTCTTTCTGTGCGCAATGAAAACTATGTGTTTTGTGTATTTATAGTTTAAACATGTTCAATCACACAACCTTTTCAATTCCATTGACCAGTTCGTACGGAGATTAAGGAATCTGAAGGTTCGCTACTGTTCCGGATACCACCGGGAATTATGGTATTCCCCAAAGAATTAAATGATTTCTATAAGACAGGGATCGGTAGCCCGAGGCCCGCATGTGCCCCCCAACAAGCTTTTGAGCAGCCCGCCAAAGCACCAACATAATTCAAAAAATGCAACAAACTTATAGCGTGCGCGTGCTGTTATTGCCGACAAAAATGTGAGGGATAGATTACAAATTGTTTTTTCATCTGTTTTCTCAATTTATTTCTCACCATGGGGCACAAAGGACAATTGTTCTATTAATCAACATTGAAATAATTTAGTGTTCTGTGCAGTTTATCTTATCAAAGAATTATATTTTCATGTGTCGGGCGTATTAGTTTTATAAATTGTCAATTCCTTATTTTAGCAATGCTACAGAAGGGGGCACTAAACCAAACAAAATTCAATGTGCGTGAATTATTTATTTGTTTGAAAATGGCCCGCATTCCGAAAAAGGTTGCCGACCCATGCCACAAGTCATTAGCGAATGATTATTACAATCTGTGGTACCGCTTTCGTGTTGTCCGTTACTTGTACTCGCATAAATATGTTACTGTAATACCGGAATCCATGTAATGTAGATGTAAGCACAGTTGTTGTTCTATTAAATGAGAAATTGCCCTATAAATCAGTGCAAATTTAAAGTAATAAAGTAGTCACTTCATAAAATGAATAAATCACAATTTTCTCGTCTATAAATCTCATTTAATTAAATAAACTGAAATGCTATTCGACTATGATAAATTGTTCCAAGAACGACAATTAATTAGGGTAATAATAATTGCATCGCTATATTATGAAGCTTCCACTTGTGCGCGTTATATTAATTTATAATATCCGAAGCAGCGCAAAATGTCGAGAGGGTTTCAAAATCTCCAACGTGCTGCGTCGTTTAAATATAAAAATTGCACGAATAAAAGCAGCGTCAAGTCTCGAAAAAATTAAGTAACGCGACCATCATGGCACCGATCCGAGAATACATTAAATTCCATCTCGTTTCATATCAAATGACATTTGAAATTTGGACATCAGCAGCATTTTAGCAAATTTTATGAGAAACAAATTTCTGTACGAAAAGACTGACTCGAAATGTGTATTTGAAAACATGCTATTTTCTATAAATACAATAAAACAGCTTTTGTTTTCTGCGAGTTTTTCGCATACGTGCCGCAATCAACGGCTATAATTAAGTCGAAAATAATGGGTGCGTTATGATATTTTTAAAACAACAACCGCCAACACGAATGGCATCGTCTATAACTCTGTATAAATAAAAGCGTTGTCCTACAGCACAATTCAGCGAATGCCAAAACATTGTTCCCGCTTTACTTTCCACGACAACCTCACGTTCTTTCTCTTTGTTTCATGAAGTTATCTCTATTTTTTGAGTCGTGTTAAATAACTTGAATTATATAATGGATGTAATACACACTATGGTGCGATGCACATATCTGTACGGAGTATTAGCCAAAGTTACTTTTCATAACCAGGAGAGCCAGGTATAAATATAGGTAATATGTGCCTGAACAGAATTTCGAATGAAATAAAACACTAACGTGTGCAAGTATTTGTAAATTCTTGTCGACGACCTCACGTGCAGGGAGCTATGGGCGAAGATGTAATAGAGGCAGAGGATGCAGAGTGGCGTTGTTTGTTTTCGAGGACACGTGTAGCCCCTGTAGTTGGTTCTGGTTGTGTGAGACCCTCAGATGACCGCCGGTAGAAAGAACTTCCTGTCTTGAAAAAATGGTGCCTTACCTTTTTCGAACGGCGCGCCATTTTGAAAATATTTTTTATTGCGGGCCTCACACTGAATTTTGTGCCTTATCAGAAATAAATACAATACTCATAATTTCTTTACAAATTAAGCATCTTGCTTAATTATAACCAGTAATATAGAAAAATAATCGAAAGTCCTCATTAATTTAGAATTTTCCTCATTAATTATTTTAGCAATATGCATTTCTCATTACCTATTGTAGTGATTGTCACTATGGAACACAGACACGCAGATGGCACAGGAGCGGCGCTAACACGTAAATAACCTTTGCTTGAGTAACGATTTCCTAAAATTTTACATGCTCAACACACGGGGTGCAGTGTAACGAATAACTCAGTAACACAAAGTCGGTAACACTCTCTGAATTGATGGATCACTCGCTCACACGTACCGCACAAGTTAAGTGCAATCTAATGAAGCGTTATTTTTACTGCTGTGTTGATGGAATTGATGAAACTAATACGCCCAATGTTAATGCATGAAAATAATATTCTTCGAAAAGATAAACCGAACATGACACTAAATTATTTCAATGTTGATTAATAGAACAATAGGCCCTTATGCCCCAACGTGCAGAGCTACGAATAAATCGATAAATCAAATGAGAAAAACTCTAATTTGTAACCTAACCCGCCCATTTCTGCCAAATGGCAGAATTCTGTAATTATTGTTTTTGTGGTTCTAAGTTCCTTATTTCCTAACAACTCAAATTATAGTGTTGTACATTAAACTCATTTAATGCTGCTTGATAAGCAGCCAAGCATCGAGAATGTTGACTAATTGGGCAGATTTTCCATTGTACACAATGCCAAATTCTTAGACAATCAATTCTACAATTTTTGGCCCCTTGTCACAGCAACCGGACCAGTTAAAATAATATGCATCCCAACTCTTTTTACTCCCCATTATTCCTCGCCGTGTGCGCATTCGACACTGATATATGAAACACTTCCTATAATTATCCGAACACAAATCCCCCACGAGTCTAATAATAATCGGCGCTTTGTGAGCATCGATGCATCCGACCGCGCGGACGGCGAGCGATTAGGGAGGAAAACTAGCCTTGGAAACGTGTGGAAATTATGAGCTATTTTCGCTGGCCGACCGGCTGCAACAATAAAACTTTACGTTGTTTTTATGGCGCCCATTCAGAAGTAATCTGGCGTGGCTCAGATGCTCCGCATCGTAAAGTATGAACCATCGGCAATTTCAAGAGCATCTTTTTAATGTCTGCAATATAGAAAAGAATATTGATGAAGATTATTTATGATTATGTGTATTTCATGTCACTAGTTAACACTTGTTTTCGCTTTGCATATTGCACAATTCTGGGACCATGTCGCAGATGGCTTGTTGGTCACAATAAAATATGACATTTATAGATCACATTTAGTCACTTAATTTATATCCGAATGTTCTTTGTTTATACCATAGCTAAAATGTGCGAAAATTCACCGGAAAGCAATCGCAATTAAAAGCGTCTCGCTTGAATGCGTCTGCAAACGGTGAAAATTATAAATATTTATCGTGCGTGCACGGCGCCGCACGCTTTTCTTGGCTCGCCAAGTTGCTAGATACCGGATACCACCTCAGGTGGCTTATCATCACGTCAAACCAGAGACGAAAAATTGCCCTCGAATGTCACCGGATTCAGCCTAATTTTAACTTGATATAAGTAGGTGTTAATGGGTTTCGTTGAATTGCATTTGTTTGATTTAGTTCAGGTTTATTTCAATCCAAGATCGAGCTAAGTCAACGATTTCTCCTAGATTTGCTCAGCTTTGCTGTAAATCTATCATAATGTCGCAAAATAGCGCAATCGATCGCATTTAGCAGTGGGCTAAAAATAGCGAAAAGTGAAAAACAAAATTCTCAGCGTATCACACTATAAAGTCAACAAGCCTTTTACGCATCAAGTGAATCATAGTGAAACACCTACGAAATTAGACTTGGATCGCTTTAATTTGTTTACTTTAGATAGCAATGTAATTCTGGTAAGAGTTATGGGGACAGTTCCTCAAAACTTATATTTAATGATTGTGGATTTCGTAATCGAGCGCTGCTGGTGAGAGGGGGCGACGCAAAACGAAAATACCAACGATGAACCTGCCGTTTGCCCTACTTGCATCCTGCTCCACTTTCCTGATATTTCCCAAGCGCGGCCGCCACCGCGACACTTGGTCGATTGTGCGTCTGAAGATCTAGACCCACTTCTACACCAATAACACTAAATCCAGCTCTTGCCTTCCAAAGTCGTTAAGTCCTTTCAGATCTTATTTATAACCAGTTTAAGTTTAGACTTTTTAATTTTCCGCTGCGTTTCCGCTTAGCTTTCAGCAGGAGCAAAGTATCTTCTCCAAATTCCGACTTCTCTTCAATTAGCAGCTGTTCCAAGTAAACAATAGCTCCAATGGTGGGGCGGTGAAAGTTCACGGATGAGCGCCGCGCGCTTGTCGGCGGTGCTCAGTAAGACAGGCGCGCCGTGGACGTGCGGTCGTGCATGGCTGGCGCGCATGCGCGTTGGCGGCATGGACGCGCAGCATTGGCTGTCGCCGACAGGCGCATCGCGCCGCCCTATATGGCCCGGCGTGTCTAAGATTACATCTCTTTTTCTCTGGCCCCTCTGCTAAAAATACCGGGCGCCCGCCGGTTATTTCGAGCGGCAACCGCGCCGCCGCACGCCATCTTGTCTTTGCGGCGGCGTCACGTGGCGCGGCGACATTGATGTTTTCATTAATATGAGTAATCGCGCAATGCGCGTGAGGGGATCTCAGGTAGTTGGGATATACTTAGATCCTGCCTAAGGTCATATGCGGGACTAATTTCTTTTCAGATGGTTTACACATGACTCAATTAGTTGAATATGTAGACTGGGGATATTTAGAACATGAAACAGCTTCTAGTTTAAGTAGGATTGATGAAAATGATCCATTTCGATGCTGATCGGTTGGGTCTCAATGCGCTCAATCCAGTGGTTATCAAGAAAGGCTGTATGTAATCATGTAATCAATGAGCATGGTGATGTGATACATATTCTGTGTAGGTGCGAATGCAGGTCTTGGAGCGAAAGTGCGCGTCGCGGCGCCGTGTCAGCCAGTTGGCTGAGCAGGATGGTGGGGGTAATGGCACCGGCGTCGTCAGCGGCGTCGTCACGCTCTGGTTTAGATTCGGGGTGCCGCGTCGGGCTACGCGCTAGTCAGTGCTTTGGGAGGCTACAAAGCAATCTCTAGGATACGACGAACGACTCGACGACGCGTCTGTGCGACACGCAACGCAAGCGGGCAGAACCCTCTGAGCGCTAACTACACTAGCTAACTAACCGGGAAGTGAGTGTTGTGCACAGCAAGTGGATCACGAAGTAAGTCGCCATATACACGCCCGCTGAGAATCGCGAGTGCGCGAAGTGCTTTCCGGTGGTGCGTCCGCCGCTCCAAGGATAATCCAAGTTGCCACGTGTGTGATTTGCGGTCAGGAGGGGTGTGCCCACGAGGCTGGCTGTTTGGCTTATCCTTCGAGCAAAAGGAGACGTTCGCTAATCGCAGGCATCTCATCGCAGGTGACGTTTGGAACGTCCATGTTAGCGGTATAACGAGCCGCGCACACAAAGCATGGGAGACGATTTTGCTCCCAGCTTCACGCAAAAGCCGCAACTGCGGCAGGAGGATGATGGCAATCGGCTGATCTTCGAGTGCCAGCTGGACAGCGCGCCCAAGCCGGAGATACAATGGTATCGCAGTGATACGCTGCTGGTGGCGGATGCGCGCAGCAAGTTCAAGATCCAATCCGTCGGGGCCAACAAGTATCTGGTCACCCTCGAATTGGACGATGTTATCGAGAGCGACGCGGGCCTGTACAAGGTCAAAGCGAAGAACAAGATGGGCGAGGTGGCCGCTTCGATTAATCTCAACTTCAGCCGTAAGTAGCAGAAATTTTAATCATGTGAACTGGAGCGTTGATCTAATTTTGAGCCGCGGTCATTTGTGTATGACACGAATGATGTTTCTTCGTTTTGCAACGCGTATGATGCAAAAGTAGGTCTTGGCTATTTATAACGCGAAATTGAGAAACACCTCATGCGGATGGTTCTTCAAGCAAAATTGATCAAAATTGCTCGCATCAATTGATTCAAATGTCTGATGTCCACTTTGATCCTCTTTAGCGATGGACGAGCCGAGAGAAAAGTAAGTAGCGTACAGGTGGCGAAGGATGAGCTGGTTGACCTGAGAAAACGCGGCCTACGCCGTGATGATGAATTTTGGCATGTGGCACGATGCACGTACCGCGTCTGCGTCACGGGTCGTGTTTCGCACATTTTTCAATCCACAATAAGTCATGCTTCGAAAATTTACATCATTCTGTATCCCAAGTCAACTTGCTTTGTCCGCCGCTATTTGACTTAATTCCAAGCCTGCGGGAATTTCTTCTTAAGACAAATCGACGGACTCGCGCCCACATTCTCTCAGAAGCCGGCGATCCGGCAGGAGGAAGACGGCAAGCGCTTACGCTTTGAATGCAGAATCCAGGCTGATCCCAAGCCCGTAGTAAACTGGTTCCACAATGCCAACCCAGTCAAAGAGTCGCCACGTCATAAGGTAGCATTGCTCATGCTAATGAGCTGACGAATTTGGGCCAACTCGTCGCAGTGAAATATTTGAGTCTATTTTAGCGAAATCCCGAAAATATCTGAATTCAACGCCGCTGGCAAGTGAGTGCTTGCTATTTTTACCAACGCGCACGCGACACCTGCTTAGCCTCAGGCCGCTCGAAATGCAATCTGTTATTCTATCAACTCCGCAAGCTCCACCACCACTGGCCGTGGTCCGGTGGAGTCGTCGAAATTACAATAACGGCGCGAACGCAGGCGATGTTTATAAATACCTCGTTATATAATATCGAAACTTAAGAGTTTTGTGTATTTCGAGCGCGGCGTGTTTGTACCAATTTGTCGCACACATGTCGTCCGAAAAAAGCACTTTTCAGCGAATGCACCATGATTTCTATGTGGCGGTCTTGAGTTAGCTAGAATTATGTCGCATGTTCACCCACGCTGACCCATTTTAAGCTCAGCTGGAACAAAACAACCAGATCATGAATCCAAGTGGGCATGACCTGTTTTGCTTCCTTTTGGAGCGCGAAGACTTGAACTAGGCCCAGATTCCGAAGCTTTGGAACTTGCTTTCACCTAGAACCCAACTGGTGTGCTAACTGGTCTTCGGTATTTCAGTTGAGGATAGACAAAGATGGCCACTCGTACTTTGCAACTCTTGAAATTGAAAATGTCACAGTTGAGGATGCTGGCAAATACAAGGTGACTGCAAAGAACGAGCTGGGCGAAAGCAACGCAACCATCAGCCTGAACTTCGACAGTAAGTTGATTGATCACCTTTATCATTCCTTGACACGAAGACACTTTTCTGTAATAAATGCTTTCGGACAACTTGTACATAATTCCAACTTCTTGACTGTACTCTGTTTTGTTTCTTTGTGTTGTGGTTGACTTTCTTTAATCGGAAGCTTTGAGAGTGGGAGCTTCTCTAACCAACTGATTGGTTGGGACAGTAGGAATAGATGCGGCGGTCGGATGGGATGGCTCGCGGCCGGCAACTCGTGCACAATGTACAATGGACTAACCGTCGCCTAATATAGCTCAGCTTTTAATTTTGCGATTTGCTGTTAACCCACTTAATTCTGAATCTAGTTGCCCTTCTCTTGCGCCCATTAGATGAGAGACTTGTGTGACGTCTTCTTACATTATGCACACATGACACGGACCCAAGTCAACCCAACAACATGCCAAGGTGTGGACATGTTCAGTAGTACACTTGTTTTACTTCATTCATTACCACCAGCTGTATTCATTCACATGATTATCACTTGCGGAAGCAACATTTTGTTGACTGAGACGGAGAAAGGCCATGTTCTTGCATTTTCTTGACACGTTGTTCTATTTCAGCACCCATTTTGTATTTTGTGTCTGTTTAACCTCCTGCCACCTTGATAGAGACTAGGGTTGATTAAAAGCTGAGCTTAATTGCGTTGGATTGTTGTCGGGAGCAAGTTGGTTGTATTTGTGCGCGAGTCGCAGCGGCGGCGGCGGCGGTGGAGTTCTGAATTGAGGCGAATTTTCGCGTCTTGTGCGTAGGCGATGAAGCACCGGTCCCGGATGATTCCATCAAGCCCACCTTCACGGAGCGTCCAGTCATCAGGCAGAGCGATGATGGGAACAAGATTACGTTTGAATGTCGCTGTGTTGGAGATCCAACACCGACAATTCAATGGTAACACAAGATTTTATCTCCGATGGATAATTTAGTAACTTTTAAAACTTTGAAGGTTCCATGGTAACAAGGAGCTTAAAGCAGGTGGCCGTTTTACCATGACCATGGAAGAAGACCAGACTTTGTACTACATCGCTCGATTAGAGATCACTAGTGTGGAGAATGCGGATAAAGGGGAATATCGCGCTGTAGCCAAGAATAAGTTGGGAACTGGCACATCCACCATCAATTTAAACTTTGAAGGAGGAGATAAACCAAAGTGAGTAGACTCTTATATTTAACCACAGCCGAATTCTCAATATTGGTGTATTCTCAAGGATTCCCGATGGTAAAGCCCCAAGATTCCCCAAGAAACCCACAATTCGACAGGATGGTGACATCCTGATAATGGAATGTCTGCTAGAGGCAAACCCAGACCCGGACATCACCTGGTTCCAGGGCACGAAGGCCATCTCGGACAATTTGCGCATGCGCATGTCGCGAAAAGCCGTCGGCAAAGACAACTACATGCTCACGCTCGAAATCTCAAACCCAACCCGCGAGGACGGCGGCAATTACCGCTGTAACGCGTTCAATAGCTTCGGCGAAAGCAATGCAAACATATCGCTTAACTTTCAAGGTACGCCACTCCCCGTGCAGAAATCGTCGGCGTCGTGTCCCGCTAAATGTGCAGCACACCCATGGCCCCTCAACCACTGTTTCTCTGTTGTTCGGAGCAAATGCATGAGCATGGCCTTTGTCTCTTAGTGTCCACTGCTTTTTCCTGGAGGGTTTAATGTGTTGCTATTGCAGGTGGCGACAATGCGGCCGGTTTTCCGCCATCTTTTATCGAAAAGCCGAAAATTATTCCTAACGAAACGGGCACGCTGATCACCATGAAGTGCAGGTGCAAGGCTAAACCTAAACCTGAGGTAACCTGGTTTAGAGGCACCACGGTGGTGAAAGAGTCGACGAAAATCATGATGACCGTGGTGGATGAAGAAGAGGATATTTATGAATTATTCCTTAAAATTAAGGTACTTCAAATTTCTCTTAGGATAGCAAAAAATAATAATTTCTGGTTCTCCTTCAGGATCCAACTGGTCCAGACGGTGGCACTTACAGATGTCACGTCCAGAATGAATTTGGGGAATCCAACGCCAATCTCAATCTCAACATCGAAAATGAACCAGAGCCAGAAGGCGATGGTCCCACTTTTGTAGAGAAACCTCGTATTACCTCCCACCAAAATGGAAAGTTGGTTGTGATGGACTGCAAAGTCCGTGCCAACCCCAAACCTATTATCATTTGGTACCGCGAGGGTAAGGAGGTTAAAGAATCCAGTAAGATCAAAATGTCCTTTGAAAAAATCAGCGAAGACATATACTACATTAAGCTGGAGCTTAACAACCCAGACTCTGAAGATTCCGGTCTCTACAAGTGCAACATTAAGAACAATCTAGGAGAACTGAACGCCAATCTGACTTTGAACATCGAGATTATCCCTGTCATTAAAGAGAAGCCTAAGGTTATCAAGATCGTCAAGAAGAGGACTATTATTGTTGAGTGCAAAGTTCTCAGTAAATTCGCTCCTGATTGCACCTGGTTCAAGGAAAGTACTGCCGTTAAGGAGAGCGGCAGACACAAGGTGCTTATTGAGCAAGTCAAAGAAGGTGAATTCGCTGTCAAGTTGGAGATCAATGAGGTAGAGTCCAAAGACAAAGGTTCTTATAAATTAGTCGCTCGCAATGAAAAGGGCGAAGCTACTTCCCAGACGGTAGAGGTGACAGACCTCCCACCTGAGGAGAAACCCAAAGGAGAGAAGCCTAAGCTTACTAAGCTCACTAATGTTTCAATCGAGGAAGGAAAGACAGCTGATTTCATTTCTAGTCTAAAGACTTCTGACTCTTCTGTTATGATTATCTGGTATCACAACTCTACCGTCATCAGGGAGACCTCTAATGTGAAGGTTTCCTTCGATGGGTCTGTTGCTAGAATTAGCATCTCCAAGTGCAAGGTTAGCCACAGCGGTACCTACAAGGTAGTTGCTAGGAATGACTTTGGAGAAGATGAATCCTCTGCAACTTTGAACGTTAGCGAGAAGAAGGAAGAAAAGAAGAAGGAGGAGGAAGAAAAGAAGGAAGAAGAGAAGGTATGTATTATAATTGTGATGTCTAGGTGCTGTTTAGTAAACGTCCTGTTTTGTTCTGTCCAATTTTACTAATACAGAAGGTCGAGAAAAAGAAGAAGGAGGAGGAGGAGAAGAAGAAGGAGGAAGAAAAGAAAAAGGTAGAGGAAAAGAAGAAAGAGGAAGAAAAGAAAAAGGCAGAGGAAAAAAAGAAGGAGGAGGAAAAGAAAAAGGTAGAGGAAAAGAAGAAGGAGGAGGAGAAAAAGGTCGAAGCCAAGAAAATCGAGGAAAAGAAGAAAATCGAGGAAGAAAAGGTTGGTTACCAACAGCAAGTTAAACTATTTTTTATGTTTAGTATAAATTGTCGTCTGGTTTGTCTGATGTGTGTTTTTTGAAGAAGGTAGAAGAGAAGAAGGTCAACAACGTGGCTAAGAAGAAGATGGAGAAGAATGACGTAAATAGAATGCAAACAAACTGTGACGTTTTGTATTGTAATTTTGTTTATGTTGTCTTTGCAGGAGATTATCGAGAAGAAGGTAGAGAGTAGACGCAGCTCAGTCCAGAAAGTGAGTTTGGTCATACTCGGAACCGTGTGTTTTATATGCTAACTGTATCAATTTACTAAACTAGGTTGAAACCAAGGTCGAATCTAGGCGGAGCTCTGTTGTCAAGGTGGAAGAGACGGTTATTCAAGATGGAGAGATGAAAACTCGCAGGTCTTCAATTCAACAGGTACAAGAAATGGAATCTATTCTTATCAAAGATTATTAAGTTTTTCCGTTAACTATTAGAATAGTAGGAAGCTTGTGGTTTATTGTAATGTACGTTATCGTGGGTTTTATCTAACAGGAAGAGAAAAAGGAAGCGAAAATAGAGAGCAAACTGGCAGTCGAAGAAAAGAAGAAATTGACCAAGGGTAAACTGGAACCAACTCCTGAAGCGGTAATTAATTTTCAGCTCAAATATACCGGCTTAAAACCTATGATACTTTTGTGGTATCATTCATGTTTTAATGTTATGTGTAGTAATTAAGAAAACAATGTACGATTTAGAAAACACTCTCTACACCAACCACACCAAATGCACCCAATGATATCGAAAAAACTAAGCCAGACATTAAAACACCCGGGGCCAAGAAAGAACCTGAGACACTCAAGCCAGGGCCGAAAAAATCCGAACCCAAAACACCGGAAATTATTGAGCCAGAACCGGAGCCCATCGGCCTGAAAAAACGTACCAGTCAGGCCAAGGTATACACTTCCTACATTCTTTACAGCGCTCTATCTAATATCACTATATTCTTTTATATACTCTATGCGGACACTCTACTCTTCTCTCTCTCTCTCTCTCTTTCTATCTATCTATGCATTTTCTGTAATCGCGCTTGGGTTGTGCGCCACCAAAGGCTCGATACGACCCGATGGCATACATACCTGATCCCGAGGTGGTTGACATTCCTGAGGTGCCTACCATCAACGTGCCTGAATTGACTGTGGTAAACCATGCAGTTGATCGTTGAAGTAGACACTTGATACTAACAATCCAACTTACTCAGCAATCGTGGTTTCTATACTTTTGATTCCCGTAATTGTTGTAAAACATTTTCATGTTTAACGATTCTAACACGTGTAGGACTATTTGTGGACTACTTATACGCTATTGCTGGCTCGACTGTGTTTAATCTATTTTTGTTTGTTTTCCATGCGTCCGTTCCATTTGTATGCGTTCAACATCAATGTCGATGAATACAGGACGAGGAAAAGGCCGGAGAGAAAGTGGCATTGGTAAGTTATCTATCCATCTTTTGCATACATTTTCATGTGTATTTTTCAAAAACGTGATAATTTTTGATGCTGATGAACTCGACGATTTTGAGGACTTTTCTGACCAATGGTCCATTTGATATTTTTGTTGAGTTGGAAGTTTTTCGGGTACTTTTTGATCTCTCGGCTGATTTTTGTTTTCAATGGTTTTTTGATGCCAGAGCAATTTTCTGTTAAACGATGCACATTTCTAAGTGGTTTGTTATCAACTCGTAGCCGACAGACAAGCGTAATTCGTTGAGTCGTAAGATACCGACAGCGACCAAACTCGATTCGTTCCTAAAAGTGCAATTAAAGCCAGTTGTACGGGATGTCAAGCAAGCTGAACAAGGCTTGCTTGAAACGCCCGACATGAAGGTAATCTAATCTCAACGTCTACATCTTGATTCTGAATCTTCTCTGGATGTCTTCATGTCTCTATTCTACAACTCTACAACTTTCCTTGTTTTATCTATTTTCAATTGCATTGAATATAGAATAGCTATAACTTTCTTCTATTTACATTCTTTATGAATCATTTCTAAACTAAATTTATCTCTCCGCTAATTTGTAAATATGATGCGCTTTGAGTTGTGTTGTAATTTGTCTAATGGATGTTTAGAAGGCCACTGAGAAGAAGGAAAGCGCTGAAAAGAAGATGGTTGGTAAGAAGGGCAACAAGGACAAGGATTATGAGCTGCCCGAGATTCCGGATTACGAACGTCCTGTGCTCGAGAAATACGAGAAAGGCGCAGATTACGAATACGGCGGTCGCGAGAAAACCAAGCTCGTCAAGGTGAGCGTATAACTAGATTCAGATTCTAAAAGGACCCCGATGCCGCAATGCAATAATTAACGATCGCGTATTCTTAGACCGGCTTGGCCGATCGTAATCACGATTTTATAATTGTCGGATAGCCGAAAGTTAATGCGCTTTCGGTATTTGCCAACTTGTGAGTTCAAAGATACGCTTTGACGCGCGCGCCGCTTTCAGTCGGCGGCTTCCTTTTGATCGGCGCGGACTTTGATTCACCTGTGTGTGTCTGTGCTGTGGTAGGACAAGCCTTCGCTGCCCGAGATCAAGAAGCCGCAGCTGAAGACGCCGGAAGCGCCCAAGATTGCCGTCGTTAAGGAGAAGACTCCCGAGCCGAGAAAATCTTCCCTGGCACCAGACGGACCGCCCAGCCGCCGTGGATCCCTGATTCCGCCCGAGGCAATGGGCCGTCGGGCTTCCATTATCATCACAGACGAGGTAACTCATTTACACTCTCTTCTCCACAGGTCTTTCCCTGCAAGGCAAGCAAACCCACTTTCCGCATCGGAGGTCGCACACGTATCTTACGCATCTGTTGCATTGATAATCATTTCTTTCTGTGATATGTGTTAGGAAAATAGAAAGCTGCGTCCCGGAGAGGTGGTCGATGAGAAAAAGGTAACGATCCCGTTGCAAATGAGATTTGTCGCAGTCTGTCTGTCTTGTCTCTTTTGTTTTGGCATCTCTCGTGATCACGTTTGCGCACGTGTCTTGCGCGCCGCCTCCAGATGTTTTGTGTTTCAGAACGTGCTTGTCTTGTGAACAAATCAAACATAACACTAGCCTAAACCCTAAACAAAACCCACATCCTGGACGATGACGGTTCTCGCATGAGCACGACATTCACACCCCATTACACACTGATATTGACACTCGCTCAAGACATGATTTAACTGCTGCTGCGCGCCACCACCAGTATCGGAAGGATCGACTCGCGCGAGTAGCGAGCAGGCGATCTAAACGTTCTCTTTGTCTGTTTGGCAGGGTGGCAAATTGCGACCGGGTGAGATGCTCGATACCAAGGTGAGATTTGTGTTGATGGCGACACAAATTCGGCCTTCTTTTTTGGAGTTTTATGATTTTGATTCGAGCATCTTAGAGACGAGATGATTAACCAATTAATTTTGAGATCATAGGGGTGTAGCATAGATGAGATAGAGCAAATGCAGAGTAATAATTTGGGTGTTCTTTTTCTTGCGTTAAAGAATAAAATCAAGCGACCAGGAGTTTTGCAAGTTCCTGGCAACGACAAACAGGTTAGGATGAGGGCACAGAATGCGTAGATCAGCGAAGTTATCAATGTCTGTGATTAACGATTTTCAATTTTCAGTCAAGGCAACGTAATTAAACGTAATTTGATACATGTGCCAATTTCGCGCGACAATGTGATTAATCAATATTTAGACGCTATGTTTAGATAGATAGCTTGAGAAGTGAATAAAACCAGGGGATTTCCTCGTAGTAGTGTAGCAGTACTTAACTGGTATTTTTGCGATTTTTCATGTTTTCTTGTGGTATTTTTTGCGTTGACAGAGATCCGACCCATTGCCAAGACAAATTGCGATCTCGCACTCGATATGCATCGATGCCGCAACGCTGGCTAACAGAATTCGCTTGACTACATTTGAATAATTGTGCCAGCAGGATTTGATGCGTTTTGGCCGCTCATGATGACTGATTACAAATGTACTCATAACTGGCATTTTGGACACTAACCACTGTTGACAACTACTACAATTTCACCACGCGTCGCTACCAATTAATCAGCCTTAAACGCTACCAACTATGTGTCGATTTGATCAGCACACGTGTGTTTTAATCTTGCGCATTTTGCTAATTCGATTCGTTCAACAGCGCCGCAAGAGTACAGATCTTCGTAGACCAAGTATCGCCGATATGGAGGACTTCATCAACAAGGCTTCAAGCCCATTGCAAGGAATCGGAGCGGCAGGCACGCCGCCCAGCATCGTGCACGTCGAGGAGAATTACTCGGCTGTGGAAGGTACGGCGGAAATAGATGCGACCTGGTATAATTAGATTCACATTTGGGGCCAAATTGGTCAATAAATATGCCATCTCAGAGTGGAAATCATTGAAGGCTAGCCAAATCTTTATGACTTCTTTACGGTGGGTAATTAATGGGTTTGCTCTAGATTCCAATGGATATATCACCGTACAGGTAGAGGGTAATCCAGCACCTACGTTCAAATTCTACAAGGGCATCACTGAGCTTATTGAAGGCGGCCGCTTCAAGTTTATTACTGAAGGAGACCAGAATCTAATTACTCTCTGCATTCGCAAAGTCAAGCCTAATGATGAAGGCCAGTATAGGGTGGTTGTTACCAATGTCCATGGAGAGGATTCAGCTGAGACTGTACTCTTTGTATCTGGTAAGATTCAGGACGCACCAATTAAAAAGCTAAACCTACTAATGACTGAATATTTATTGCTTGGCAGACGCGAGTGGTATGGATTTTCGAGCCATGTTGAAGAAGAGAAAGTACGCGAAATGGGCGGAAAAGAAGGAAGAAATCGACGTTAATCTTAAGGAGACCGAGAAGCCCAAGCCAGCACTCAAGAAAGTCGAACAGGTCAGGTTTTCACATCGATTGCAACCAACACTCACACTCAATTTCTATCACAACTGTTTTCTCCACCATGCGCCATCCCCAATCTTTTTGTGCTCGGCCTATTTAAAAACCAACTTCTAAAGACATACGTAAAGGTGCGAAAGCTAAATTTTTGACACACGTTTTGCCGTTATAGCCAGGAAAGGGCCATCACTTGGTCTTGTCGGGATGGTTCGTCGACGGCGGCAATATTTGTGTGATGGTGGATGGCAATTTGGTCACTGAGGTGACAGCCGACAAGGGAGGCAACGAGAACTGGGCATGGATGAAGGTTGGACAACCTGAACGACGGGCGAGAAACGAGATTATCCACCTCCCAAACACACATATGTCAATCCTCGAATTGGACATTTTCATCATCCACCATAAAAACTTGATAAAACATGTCGTTAATCGGAAACACTAAACAAAAATCATATAATGATGCGTCTCCAATGATTCTTAATCTCTGTGGCCATTTTTGTTCCGTGTTGGATTAAGCACTGTGTTTTTGATTTTGTGATTTGAAGCGATTTTTAGGGCTGGCACCGAGACCGAGAGAAAGGCGAGCGCACCATAAACCCGTGTTCCGTTTTCAGTGGTGTTGTGTTAATATTGTCTCTCGTCCACCTACGTTTCTATGTCTTAATTTTTGGGTTGCCTTTCTCACCCTCAATGACACGACTCGTTGTGTCCGTGAAGTTGTGAACTTGTGTCTCGTGCAATTGTGGTATGCAAGTCGAGCGTGGCGCTCCTAACACGAGTTGCGATAATACACCACCTCCCCTTTGTATGACCCATGTGGCCCATAGATAACCCTGGATTGATTTCACAGATGTGCGGATCGATGCGGCGCAATTTCAGCCTGGCCGGTGCGATCCCGGACTGGCCGCGGCTCAAACGACGCGAGGTTAAAGTCGCATGCGTCTGCACACAGATGTCGATGTGGATTTTATCATTTGATCTAGAAGTGTCTTCCCCCCAATTCCTCTCAGCACCCCTGAGACGTACGCTTGCGTGTGCTTGCTTTGAGCTAATTCTGCACTTTGTGTTGTTCTGTCTGCCTGGAGACTCATCCTTATATCATCCGACCTAGCAAGGGTGGCATCACTCTTACTAACGTCGTCACTTTCTTCTCTATTCTATACTATCGTAACCTCACTTCGATTCAATTTCTTCATTCCATACTCACCGACTAACTTAGAATCTTGTTTAAACCTACTACTGTCTCTCTGTAGAAGTACAAAATTTCTCACTAACCACTCCGTTTCACTAACGACTTCTTTCGTTCACCGCCTCATATGGTGATCAACCTCATGTACAGTACGCTTAGGTTGTCCTGCTTTCTAGGACGTTTTTAATATTCAGCGGCGGCTGTCTCTGGACGAAATTATCGGCGACGATTGGCCGAGCCTGATGCAAACCGAACATCCAAAGGTTGGCAATCTGACTTGTAACAAACAGCTTTTTGCTATATCTCGATAACTCAAGACGAATCTAAACCGATTCGCACCTAACGGCTATAAATAAATGCGTCACTTATTATTTGCATTTTTGCGCACCCGTTTTATTTGATGCGGCGAAAGCATTTTTGGCACGCGTCGATTAAATGCTATAATTAATACACGGAAGGCCCGCCGAGTTGTTCCGGTCGTTGCGCATGAAGTTGGCACCTAGCTAAATTACTCAAGAAGGACATACCGCATTGCTAACCATCCTAACCGCCCAAGCTGCGAGTGAATATGCGGATGAACGAACACGTTGATGCTGATTGAGTGACTTTTGTTGATCTCATGTTCTCTTTCCACCCCGATCCTCCTCTCTGAAGTTGTAGTTTTTGTTTGTAGTTGACACCGGTTTCCTCCCGACGGCCATCACTAGCTGAACTAATACCAGACTGGCCTGTCCTGCATCATTTCGAAAGAAAGGAGGTTGGACGATGCGTGAAGCACGCACCATTACTGTGTCAAAGCTGTGTCCAATTGAAAATGCACGTTGTTATTCCCTGTTCTCAACCCCATGATCTCTCATGAGTCGATGTACCCCGCTGTAGCATATCTCCGCTTTATTTACTTCTCGTACTCGCTAATCTTGAACGTGATGATCCTCAATAGATGTTGTCTGCATCGAAGGATTCGCATGACGTGGTGACGTCCACGAGATACACGTACATTTTTGTGCAGATTTTTTTGTACAAATTTTTGTTTGCAGATTTTTGAGTCGATGATGCAGTCATCTGGATTTTTAATGCAAAGAATATTTTTCGTTTTCGCACACACTTTTTCCAATAAACATGTATTATATTTTGTTGTTGTTTGGTTGTTAAACGTATGATAGGCCAAGACAAGGGACTGATTTGGGATTGTTCGGTGTTTACAGAAAAAGGAAACTTTCTTGAAACCGCTGATCGATCAATTCGCCAAGGAAGGCAAAGATAAGAAGGTTGTTTTCGAGGCTAACTTCTCAAAACCAAATGCGAAGCCAAAATGGCTCTTCAGAAAAGACGTAAAGTTAATATTCTTTGAATTGCTAACTCTTTTCTACAACTACATTACTATTTTAGGAACTCTTCCCTGGTTCCAAGTACAAATTCAAGCAAGAAAACGATTCTTATGTTCTCATTATCATGAATCCCAAGGTAGAGGATACTGGCAAATACACTATTGAAATTGGTGGTATTTCTAGTACAGGTTTCCTTCAAGTAGATGAACCAGATCCAGTCTACACCTTTGTTAAACCACTCAGAAAGAAGATTGAAGGTTACACCAAACATGAAACTCTCTTGGAGTGCCATGTCAGCTCCAATATGGCTATTATCGGATGGTACAAGGGCACTACTAAATTAGAAGACGGCGATCGTTACTCTATATCCAAGGACCTTGCTGGAAAATGTGCTTTGGTGATCAAAGAAAGTTTACTAGAAGATACCGATGAATACCACTGTAAATTGGAAAAGCAGACTGAAAACAACATCACGTCCACTCAAGTCGTCATTACTGAGTATCCATACAAATTCGTCAAAGTCCTCAAGTCCCAACAACTCCTCGAGAAGGAGAATATTACTTTACTCTGCGAATTGGACGATGATGGTGGTGAAGTCAAGTGGTATAAAGGAGACCAGGAGATTACTGGTGACAAGTTGAAAGTCATCTCCAAGGATGGACGCAAGAGAAAACTGGTCATCAAGGATGCCAAGATTACTGATGCTGGAATGTACAAATGTGTCAGTAATGCTGACAAAACCGAGGCGGAAATTGTTGTCAACTACCTTAACAGATTCAACAAGAAACTTAAGGATACTGAAGCCATCGAGCGTGATAAGCTTATACTTGAGATTGAACTGCAAGATAAAACAGCACCCGCTGACTGGACCTTCAACGGAAAGCCCATTGAACCTTCTGAGCGGGTGGAGATTAAGAACTTGGGTGGTGGAAGACATCAACTTGTCTTCAACAAGTTGGAGATGGAGGATGATGGTGAGATTATGTGCGAATCTGGTAAATTGCAGTCGTCCATGAAGCTTACTGTCAAGAAGGGTGAGAGCAAGCCAATTATTGACTTCCCATCGACATTTGAAGCACCTGCTGCTGCTGTTATTCTCATGGATGTTCCATACACAAGTACGGTGCTTAAAGTAGAGTACTTTGAGTAGAGTTTAATCGGTTTTTTGTTTCTAGTTGAGGGCACCAGGGTGTCACCAGTCGAAGCAAAGATTATTAAAGATGGCAAGATCTTGCCTCTTAAAGAAGTTGATGTTATCATTGGTGAAAACAAGGTCACCTTCAAATTCAAGAAACCATCCAGGGAACAATCTGGCAAATACCAGATCAAACTCTCCAACGCTCAAGGTGATGACATTAAAGATGTTAATATCATCATGCAAGAAACTCCTGGACCAGCTGAAGAGGTTGACGTGTTTGAAGTCTTCCAGGACAACTGCAAGGTCAAATGGAAGAAACCCAAAGATGATGGTGGTGCACCAATCGCGCATTATATAGTTGAGCGTCAGGATATCAGCCTTAAAGGTAACAATCTCATTGTTTTATGTCATCTGCACCAGGATCTTTTGTTTGCTTGTGTACTCCCATGTTTTGTGTTGTCTTTACATGTTTGTTTTGTTTTTGTCTATAGCCGGATGGGATAATGTTGGTGAAGTATTAGCGGGTAGTGAGCTCTGCTATAAAGTAGAAGGTCTCATTCCGAAGAAAACGTACAAATTTAGGATTCGCGCTGTTAACAAACTGGGCGCTGGTGAACCAGCAATGTTTGGTAAGAATGTTCTTGCTAAGGATCCATGGGACGAGCCTGGCAAACCCACCAACGTTGATCTTACCGATTGGGACAAGGACCATGCTGATCTCAAATGGGACAAGCCTGAGAGTGATGGTGGTGCTCCAATTACTTCATACATTATTGAATTCAAAGAGAAGTTTGGACAGGATTGGAAAACGGGCATTGAAGTACCCGGAGACAAGTTTACTGGTACTGTTCCTGGTTTAATTGAGGGACAGCAGTATGAATTTCGTGTCCGTGCTGTAAACAAAGCAGGTCCAGGTGAACCAAGTGAGGCAACTAAACCAATCATCGCTAAGAGTAGATTTGTCAAGCCTTTCATTATTGGTAGTGATCTGAAACCTTTAATTGTCAAGAAGGGACAAGTTATAAAATACGATATTAAATATGGAGGCGAACCAGAACCCGAAGTCACCTGGTTGTTGGAGAAAAAGGAAATCAAACAAGATGTTGAAGAGAGAATCACCATTGATAAATACGAACGGAACACTGTTATCACTGTCAGGAGGGTCACACGTCCTGACAGTGGTAAGTACATTCTCAGATTGCACAATAGCTCTGGCACTGTTGAAGGAACAGCCGATGTCATTGTCCTCGACAAACCATCACCACCTAAAGGACCTCTTAAGATCGAAGAAGTGCGGTCCGATCATGTTACAGTCAAATGGCAACGCCCAGAAGACAGTGGTGGTACTGATCTTACCGGATATGTCCTGGAAAGGTTGGACATGGATACAGGTCGTTGGATCCCAGCTGGTGAAGTGGGTCCCAATGAAGATAAGTTTACGTTCAAGGGTCTTACACCCAAGAAGAAATACAAGTTTCGTGTTAGGGCTAAGAACAAGGAAGGAGAGTCTGAACCACTTGAAACTGATGAAGCCATTACTGCCAAGAATCCGTACGATGAGCCTGATAAGCCAGGCAAACCAGAAATCATCGATTATGACAATAAGAGTGTTACTCTTAAATGGGCTAAACCAGAAAGCGATGGTGGACGTCCTATTACACACTATACTATTGAGATGAAGGACAAATTCAGCCCTGATTGGATTGAAGTTGCCAAAACTGAGGGACCTGAACCAGAAGGAAAGGTTGAGGAACTTAAGGAGAAGATGGTGTATCAATTCAGAGTACGTGCTCATAATAAAGCTGGGCCTGGTCAGCCTTCAGAACCTACCGATAACCATGTCTGCAAACACAGGAACCGTATGTTTTGTCTAATGTTGTATAATGTATTGTTGAATGTTTATGTTGTTTTACAGTCAAACCCCGTATCGATCGTGAAATGTTCAAAGCTGTTACCATCAAAGCAGGCCGTACCCACAAGTGGTCTGTGGACATTTCTGGTGAACCGCCACCAACTGTCAGATGGATCTGGCGTGACGATATCCCACTCACAAATAGTGATCGTATTAAGATCGAAAATGTGGATTATCACACCGACTTTATTTTGACTAATGCCCTGCGCAAGGACACTGGCAAGTACACGTTGATTGCTGAAAACAAGAACGGTAAAGATGAATGCACTGTTGAGTTGACTGTCTTGGGCAAACCGGGTAAACCCAAGGGCCCACTGGAAGTCAGCGATGTCACTGCCACTAAGTGCAAGGTTGGATGGAAGAAACCTGATGATGATGGTGGTGTACCAATCAAGGAGTATGAAATTGAAAAGATGGATCTTGCTACAGGCAAATGGGTCCGCTGTGGACGTGTCCCAGTAGATAAAACTGGCATTTCTCCTGAAAAACTTGAGTTTGAAGTAACTGGTCTCAACGAGGGTTCTGAATATAAATTTAGAGTTACTGCTGTCAACGATGAAGGCGACTCTGATCCATTGGTTACCGATTTGAGTACTGTGGCTAAGAATCCCTTCGAAGCTGCTGGTAAACCAGGAACGCCTGAAATCACTGATTATGACAACAAGGGTGTCAATCTTAAATGGACCAAACCCAAGAACGATGGTGGCGCTCCTATTGAGAAGTATATCATTGAGAAGAAGGATAAATATAAGCCTGATTGGGAGAAGGCTGGTGAAGTACCTGGAGATCAATTAGAGGCACGCATTGAAGATCTTAAAGAGCGTGGTGAATACCAATTCAGGATTATTCCAGTGAATAAGGCTGGACCCGGTGCGCCATCTGATCCATCACAGATGCAGATCATCAAACACCGAGCTCGTAAGTTGTTTCCAAAAATGGTGTCCGAAAATGGTGTAATTGTTTTCTTTTTATAGTTAAACCAAGGATCGATCGTACCAACTTGAAACCAATTGTTGTCAGAGCTGGAAAGGTCGTCAAGTATGATGTTGATGTTCGTGGTGAACCTCCACCAACCATCACCTGGTTCCAGAATGACAAGGAAGTCAAATCAGAAGGAAATGTTGAGATTGTTAACGTTGATTACAACACGAAGATTACCATCACTAACTCGCTTAGGAAGAACTATGGTGTTTACAAGATTAAGGCAGTCAATGAGCATGGTTTTGATGAAGCTGAAGTTGAGGTGAACATTCTTTGTAAGTTATTTATTTGAGGAACTTAAACAAAGAATTAATCATTTATACTTTTAAACTTTAGCTGCTCCTGGTAAACCTAAAGGTCCACTCAAAGTTGCCGATGTCACCAAACAAAGCTGCAAACTCAAGTGGGAGAAACCAGAAGATGATGGCGGTAAACCAGTTACTGGTTATATCGTGGAAAAGCTTGACAAATCTACAAACCGTTGGGTACCAGTCGGTCGTACCAACGACACTGAAATGGACGTCAAAGGTCTTTCTGAGGGACATGAATATGAATTCCGCGTGAAGGCTGTGAATGACGAAGGAGAGTCTGAACCATTGGTTACGGACAAACCTATCATTGCCAAAAATCCATTCGACGTTCCTGGTAAACCAGGAACTCCTGAAATTGTCGATTGGGATGCAGATCGTGTTGATCTGAAATGGACCGCACCTAAATTTAATGGCGGTGCGCCAATTACTGGCTACGTTATTGAAAAGAAGGAGAAATTCTCTACCTCTTGGGATGAAATTCATACCAGTTTCAGCGCTGAATGCGATTGCACTGTTCCTGGGTTGAAGGAGGGTAATACCTATCAATTCCGTGTACGAGCTATGAATAAAGCAGGTAATGGCGAACCTTCTGATTCAACTAAACCACATGTCGCCAAGGCACGCCACTTGAGACCAATGATCAATCGCGAAAAGTTGCACACTGTAAAAGTTCGCGCAGGTCAATTGGTGAAGTTCGACGTGGATGTCAAAGGTGAACCTCCACCAACCATTACCTGGAGTTTTACTAATAAGGTCCTGGAGAATACACCACATACGAAGATTGAAAATGAGGATTACAACACTAAGTTCTCTCTTACTGACACTTCTCGCAAGGATACTGGCACTTACACTATCCGAGCTGAGAATGATTCTGGTTTTGATGAGGCACCAGTCGAAGTTATTATCTTAGACAAACCTGGTAAACCAGAAGGTCCCTTGGAAGTCTACGATGTTCATAAGGAGGGATGTCGTGTTAAGTGGAATAAACCCAAGGATGATGGCGGTTTGCCAATCACTGGTTACACCATTGAAAAGATGGAAGCTGGTAGTGGACGCTGGATTCCAGCTGGATTTGTTGATGCTGATAAATTAGACCATGAAATCACTGGTCTTGAACCCAACAAGAAATACCACTTTAGAGTTAAGGCTGTTAACGAGGAAGGTGAATCTGAACCTTTGGAGACCGAAAATGCGATCACTGCCAAAAACCCCTACGATATTCCAGCACCTCCTGGTTTGCCGGAGATTGTTGACTGGGATGAGCATTCCGTTAAACTCAAGTGGGAAAAACCAGTTCGCGATGGTGGAGCACCAATCACTGGTTACATCATTGAAGCTATGGATAAATTTGTGGGACAGTTTGTTAAGGTTGCAGAAGTTGGACCAACTTGCACTGGTAGCGTTCCTCGTTTGGAAGAAGGCAATCAGTACAAATTTAGAGTTAGGGCTGTTAACAAAGCAGGACCTTCTGAACCTTCTGAACAAACTAACTGGCATACAGCTAAGGCTAGATACTGTAAGTTATTTGACATCAATGAAGTAAGTCTGTTCTAATTGATGTTTCTTATAGTGAAACCATTGATTGACCGAACAAACCTCAATCCATTGACTATCAAGAGTGGTCTTTCAATCCACCTGGATGTCAACGTTGCTGGTGAACCTCCACCAACCATCACTTGGTTCAAGGATGGTAAAGAATTGGTCAGCGATGAGATCAATCGTATTGATAATATTGACTACAATACCAAATTCTTTGTCATGAAAGCCAGGCGTGCTCAAAGTGGTAAATATACTATTGTGGCCAAGAATGAAGTTGGCGAAGATTCAGCCGACATTGTGATTTCTGTACTTGGTAAACCTGGCAAACCGAAAGGTCCGTTGGAAGTCAGCGATGTTAGCAAGCACGGCTGCAAGTTGAAGTGGAAGAAACCAGAAGATGATGGTGGTACTCCCATCGATCACTATGAGATTGAAAAGTTGGACCCTAACACTGGTGCTTGGATCCCATGCGGAAAGAGTTCTGAACCAGAAGCCAACATCACTGGTCTCCAGGAAGGCAAACCATACAAATTTCGCGTTAAGGCT
The DNA here is from genome assembly GCA_027575565.1 of Diploeciton nevermanni. Taxonomy (NCBI): domain Eukaryota; kingdom Metazoa; phylum Arthropoda; class Insecta; order Coleoptera; family Staphylinidae; genus Diploeciton; species Diploeciton nevermanni. The sequence goes on from JAODIE010000004.1 coordinate 7,608,758, forward strand.
GTAAACAAAGAGGGAGAATCTGAACCTTTGGAGACAGAAAAATCGATCATTGCCAAGAATCCCTTTGATGAACCTGGTAAACCAGGCAGGCCCGATCTCAAGGATTGGGACAAGGACTTTGTTGAGTTGGCGTGGAAGCCACCAGCGAGTGATGGCGGTGCGCCAATCGAAAAGTACATTATTCAGATGCACGACAAAGCTGGTCGTGGTTGGGTTGATGCTGCTGTTGTTTCTGGCGACAAAAACACCGGTCGTGTTGAGACTGTTGAAGAGGGACACGAGTACGAGTTTCGTATTGTGGCTGTTAATAAAGCAGGCCCTAGTGAACCTAGTGATCCGTCTAAACCTGTTATTGCTAAACCCCGGTTTCGTAAGTGTTGTCCTTTTATGTTTTATGTAAACCACTCAATGTTATCGAATGTAGGCTCACTTTTACTTTATCCAACAATGATATAATTTATATTTTAACAGTTGCTCCAAGAATTGATCGGAAGAACCTCCAGAAGAAAATGGTTCGCGTTGGCCAAATGCTCCGCATGGAAGCTGATGTTACAGGTGAACCTGCACCTGTTGTCATCTGGACCTTGAAAGAGCAAGTTCTGCGTAGTAATGACCGTCTGAAAATTGAAAATGAAGACTACCATACTAGCTTTGTTATGCAAAAGTGCAAGCGCGCTGATACTGGCATGTACATCGTCACGGCTAAGAACGACAGTGGTATAGATACAGTGGAAGTTGAAATTCAAGTTCTGAGCAAACCATCTAAGCCTAAAGGACCACTTAAGGTATCTGATGTTACTGCTGAAGGTTGTAAACTTAAGTGGGAACCACCAGAAGATGATGGAGGTGAACCAATCCAAGGATACGTTGTTGAACGTCAAGATGTTGAAACTGGCCGCTGGGTACCAGTGACAACAACCAAGACCCCCGAGGCTGATGTCTCTGGTTTAACTGAAGGAAAAGACTACCAATTTCGAGTCAAGGCTATCAATTCCGAAGGTGAATCTGAACCACTTGTCACGGATGTACCAACCACTGCCAAGAATCCATTCAAGGCTCCTGAAGCTCCAGGTAAACCTGAGGTTAAGGATTGGAGCCGCAATCACGCTGACCTTAAATGGCCTCCACCCAAAGAAGATGGGGGTGCTCCAATTACCGGATACATTGTTGAAAAGAAGGACCCAGCTGGTACTAAATGGATCAAGGTGTTGGAAGTTCCTGGAAATAAGACCGAAGCTAAGGTACCCGATTTAATCGAGGGACAGAAGTACCAATTCCGCGTGAAAGCTGTCAACAAGGGTGGTGAATCAAAGCCATCTGCTGCCTCTGACACCATCACTGCTAAGGATCGCTTTGTTGCTCCCAAAATTGACCGTAGTACCTTGCGTGATCTTACAGTTAAGGCTGGCCAACAAGTGCGTCTTGATGTTAAAGTATCTGGTGAACCAGTACCATCAAAGGCTTGGTTTATTAATAAAAGTCGCATTGATAAACGTGATGACATCACCATTGAGAGTGAAGATTATAAGACCAAGTTTGTCATTGCTGCTGCCACTCGTGCCCATAGTGGCGCATTAACACTCAAGGCTGAGAACCAGTGCGGCAAAGATGAAGTTACTATTGAACTTAAGGTTCTTGACAAACCAAGCAAACCAGAAGGACCGCTAAAGATTAGTGATATCCACAAGGAGGGTTGTACACTTAAGTGGGAGCCACCATTAGACGATGGTGGTGTACCAATTGAATATTATCAGGTTGAGAAGTTGGATCCAGAAACAGGACGTTGGGTATCTGCTGGAAGGGCTAAGGAACCCATGCTTGAATTGAACAATCTTGAACCTGGCAAGGAATATAAATTCAGAGTTGCTGCGGTTAACTCTGAAGGAGAGTCTGAACCACTTGTGGCTGACAAGAGTATTATCGCCAAGAATCCATTCGGTACAACAATATTTATTTATTATGCTCAAAGATTATTATATTGTTTGGATTGTTTTTAGACGAACCTGGTGCTCCTGGCACTCCCGAAGTTACCGATTGGGACAAGGACCATGTTGACCTTAGATGGACTCCACCAGCAAACGATGGTGGGTCTCCAATCACTGGTTACGTCATCGAGAAACGCGAGAAAGGCTCAACCAAGTGGCAGAAGGCTGGCGAGACTGGTCCCAATGATACCAAGGGAACTGCTGCGAACCTAGACGAAGGAGTCGAATACGAATTTCGTGTCAAAGCTGTCAACGCAGCTGGTCCTGGTGAACCTAGTGGCGCATCTAAATCCGTTATTACGAAGCCAAGAAGACGTAAGTTAAAAGTTTTGCTTCCTACACCAAACTTATAGATTCATACTACATCTTTTTAAATTATATTTGTAGTGGCTCCTAAGATTGACAGAAAGAACTTGCGCACTATTACTGTAAAAGAAGGCGAACCTATTTATATTGATGTCAAGATTAGTGGTGAGCCTGCACCAATGGTCACGTGGACTTTGGATAACAAATCGATTGCGTCCCCACGGATACGCATCGAGGACAAGCCTTATAACTCTAAATTCTTCAACGACACACCCGAACGGAAAGATACTGGAGTTTATAAGATTCAAGCCACCAACAAATACGGCCAGGATACCGCCGAGGTTGAAATCAACATCATTTCCAAGCCAGGCAAGCCCGAAGGTCCTCTGGAAGTGTTGGATATCAATAAAGAGGGATGCACACTCAAGTGGAAAAAACCCAAGGACGATGGTGGTGAACCAATTGAAGGATACATTGTCGAGAAGTTTGATCCCGAGTCTGGAATGTGGTTACCAGCTGGAAAGACTCTTGGTAATAACCCTGAGATGAAAGTTGATGGATTAATTCCTGGACACGAATACAAATTCCGCGTAAAGGCAGTAAACAAAGAGGGTGAGTCTGAACCGCTTGAGACTCTTGGCAGTATTATTGCCAGAGATCCTTTCTCTACTCCAAGTAAACCTGGAGCACCTGAACCAGTTGACTGGTCAGCTCAACACTGCGAACTTAAGTGGACCGAACCTCCATCTGATGGTGGGTCACCCATCACTGGTTATATCATTGAGAAGAAGGATAAATATAGTCCAATGTGGGAGAAAGCTGTTGAGACCACCAGCCCCAATCCTACTGGAATTGTCAATGGTTTGATTGAAGGTAATGAGTATCAGTTCAGAGTAATTGCATTGAACAAGGCTGGTCAAAGTGAACCATCTGAACCAAGCAAGAACTTTATCGCCAAGCCACGATTCTTGGCTCCACGCATTGACAGGCGTTACCTCCATGACATGACCATTTCTGCTGGTTCATCTCTGAAATACGATGCTAATATTATTGGTGAACCTGCACCTTCTGTTGAATGGCGTTTCCAGGGCTCTAAGATGAGCAATAGCAAACGTATTGATATTACTAACGTTGATTACAACACCAAGTTGGTAATTCGTCCAGCTAGACGTGAAGATTCTGGCGAATACAATGTCACTGCTTCTAACTCTTCTGGAAAGGATACCCATACTGTTACTGTCACTGTTACCGACAAACCTACACCACCTGAAGGGCCATTGGCCATTTCCGACATAAATAAGAATGGCTGCAAGTTGAAGTGGAAGCGTCCAAAGGACGACGGTGGCTCCCCCATTGAATACTATCAAGTCGAGAAGATGGATCCAGAGACTGGCACCTGGGTACCAGCTGGAAGATCAACTGAACCTAACATGGAAGTCACCGGTCTTACTCCTGGACATGAATACAAATTCCGTGTTGCTGCTGTGAATGCCGAAGGTGAATCTAAACCTCTTGAAGCAGCTGAATCTATCATTGCGAAGAATCCATTTGATGAACCCGGAGCGCCTGGTAATCTTAAAGCCACCGACTGGGACAAAGATCATGTTGATTTGGCCTGGACTTCACCTAAAGACGACGGTGGTTCTCCAGTTACCGCCTACATTGTTGAAAAGAAGGACAAGTTTGGAGAATGGGAGAAAGCTTTGGAAGTGCCTGGAAATCAGTGCAAGGCAACTGTACCTGATTTGATTGAAGGGCAAGGTTACCAATTTCGTGTTCGTGCTGTCAACGCAGCTGGGCCTGGTGATGCCAGCAATGAAACTCCAACCATTATTGCTAAGCCTCGTAACTTGGCTCCTAAGATCGACAGAACCAACTTAATCGAAGTGCGCATTAAGGCAGGACAGAACTTTAACTTTGATGTTAAAGTATCTGGCGAACCCATGCCAACCACTAAATGGATACTCAATGGTAGGGAAGTTAAGAACGATGCACGTACAAAGGTACAACATGGTGAATACATTACCAAGCTTAAGGTTACAAACGCCAAACGTGCTGAATCCGGCATGTACACAATCACAGCAGAGAACATCAACGGCAAGGATATTGCTGAAGTGATGGTGACTGTTCTTGACAAACCAAGCGCACCAAATGGCCCTCTGAAAGTATCTGATGTCCACGCCAAGGGCTGCAAACTTGCTTGGCGCCCGCCTTCTGATGATGGTGGCCAACCTGTTGAGAAATACGTGGTTGAGAAGATGGATGAAGCTACTGGCAGATGGGTGCCAGCCGGTGAGACTGATGGACCAGATACCAACTTGGAAGTTGAAGGTTTACAACCTGGTAAGAAGTATAAATTCCGTGTTTGTGCCGTTAATAGGCAGGGTAAATCTGAACCTTTGACTACGGCTCAAGCTATTCTTGCTAAAAATCCATACGATGAACCTAGCAAACCAGGAACTCCCGAAATTATTGATTATGACAGAGACTTTGTCGAACTTAAATGGGATAGACCAGAATCTGATGGCGGATCACCTATTACCGGGTATATCATTGAGAAACGTGATAAATTTAACCCTAACTGGGAGAAATGCGTTGATGTTGAAGGAGATGTAACAACTGGCAAGGTTAATGACTTGATTGAAGGAACTCCTTACGAATTTCGAATTCGTGCTGTCAATAAGGGTGGACCAAGTGAACCCAGTGATGCTTCCAAGGTTCATGTAGCTCGTCCTAAGAATCGTAAGTTCTTTTTAATCATTCTCGTTTTTCCGTTCTGATTATGTCTGTTCTCTGTAGTTGCGCCCAAAATTGATAGGAATGCCTTTTTGGACATCAAAATTCGTGCTGGGCAAACCTTTGAATTCAATGTACCTGTCACCGGTGAACCTCCACCAACCAAAGAATGGGAAGTCAAGGAAACAGTTCTTGTTCCTTCTGATCGTATTAAGGTGACTAATGAAGATTACATGGCTCATTTGCGTATTATCGACGCTAAACGTTCTGATAGTGGTCCATATCAACTTATTGCGAAGAATATCAACGGCAAAGATACCCACACTGTTAAGGTTACAGTTCTTGATATTCCCTCCCCACCAGAAGGTCCATTGAGAGGCGACGAAGTCACAAAGTCTTCCGTCACTCTCAAATGGCGCCCACCAAAGGACGATGGTGGTTCAGAAATTAGCCACTACGCTGTGGAGAAACAAGATTTGGCTACTGGACGTTGGTTACCAGCTGGAGAATCTGTCAGTCCATGTATGCGTGTTGATGGTCTTGCTGAAGGCCACGACTATAAATTTCGCGTGGTTGCTGTTAACAAGCAAGGTGAATCTCTGCCCTTGACTACAACTGAAGCAATCACTGTCAAGGATCCCTACACCAGGCCAGACAAGCCAGGTACACCGGTTGCTACTGACTGGGATAAGGATCATGTTGACTTGGAGTGGACCGCGCCAAAGAGAGACGGCGGTGCTCCTATTGAGAAATACATTATTGAGAAGCGTCCTAAACATGGCACTTGGGAGAAGGCAGCTGAAGTTCCTGGAGATCAAATTAAAGGTACTGCACCTAATCTTACCGAGGGAGAGGAATATGAATTTAGGATTATTGCTGTTAACAAGGGAGGTCAGAGTGAACCAAGTGAATGCTCGCTTCCAATCACCGCCAAACCCAGGTTTCAGGCTCCTACCTTTAACAAGTCTCTTTTGGAAGACTTGGTTGTTAAGGCTGGTAACCGTATTGCTTGGGATTTACCAATTGAAGCTTCTCCTAAACCTAAAGCGCAATGGGTTTGCAATGGCAAGGAAATCCAAGCCAGTGAACGCGTTGATATGTACGTGTCAACATCCAAGTGCACATTTGAAATACCATTCGCTGCTAGGACTGACACTGGCACGTACACATTGACTCTTTCTAACAATTTGGGATCATTCAGTGCATCTGCCCAAGTGTTGGTCATTGACAAACCTGGACCGCCACAGCCACAATTGGAAGTGAGCAGGATTACCAAAGAGGGATGCAGAGTCAGCTGGAAGATTCCTCTGGACGATGGAGGTTCTCCAATCTTGCACTACGTTGTTGAAAAGATGGATGTATCTCGTGGCATTTGGTCTGATGCTGGTATGTCAACTACTACCCACCATGACATCTCCAGATTGGTACACCGTAAAGAATACTACGTACGCGTCAAAGCTGTTAATGCTGTTGGCGAATCATTGCCCCTCGAATTACCACGCAGCTTTATTGCTAAGAACGAGACTGATGAACCTGATGCGCCTGGCAAACCCAATATTACTGACTGGGACAAGAATCACGTTGACTTGGAATGGGCTGCGCCTAAGAACGATGGCGGTTCTCCAATCACTGGGTACATTATTCAGAAGAAAGAAAAGGGCAGCCCATACTGGAACCAAGCTGCTAGCGTTCCAGCTGGCAAGACCAATGCCAGAGTACCTGCTCTTATTGAAGGACAAGAATATGAATTCCGTGTTATTGCACAGAATAATGCTGGTAACAGCGAACCATCCGAACCAAGTGACATGGTGTTATGCAAAGCCAGATATTGTAAGTTTTTCTATGATTTTTTTGTTTGAGGTGTTATATATATTTATACTATTCTGTGAGGTTTTGGCTACGTATTTCTTTATTTTCTTCAAAATTAAGAACATCAGAAAGAAACTGATATAGAATTTAAAATAGTTTCGAAATTTGAGGTTTGGCAAAAGGTAAATTTTCAATTCAATCATCTTAAGCTGGCATATTTTGAAGCTGTTGCCGGTTTTTATATGTCATTAATACTTTTTGAGAAAATAAGCAAGAGGCAAACAGTTGAAAGTTTTATCTCAGATTTGGAGCAAAATTATGTCACACTTGCAAGGGCAGCAAACCGATACCGGTCAATTGAGCAAAATCTATAACAAATGAGAAATTTGTATGAATTCTGAACACGTTGATGCAAATATCAACAATACATTTATTATGGTTTAAATTTCAGTGGCTCCTAAGATTAAGACTCCTCTTAATGACATCCGCATTAAGGCTGGTCTTATCTTGCACATTGATATCGATTTCATTGGTGAGCCCACGCCGGAAGTCACTTGGTCTAATAATCATAAACCACTGACTGCTGATGAACGTACTACGGTCACAGCAATTGGTCACCATACTGTCATCCATGCCGTCAACGCTAAACGTTCAGACAGTGGATTATATCATTTGATGCTGAAGAATTCTTCAGGAACTGACGAGGGATCCTTCCAAGTTATAGTATTAGGTAGGAAAATTTTTCAGTTATTGCGGAAAATATTTTGTTACATTATTAATATACAGATCGCCCTGCGCCTCCCGAGGGACCACTAGAATACGAAGAAATCACAGCTCAAAGTGTTACCCTATCTTGGAAACCACCAAAGGACAATGGTGGAAGTGAAATTACGTAAGTAATTATTATTTATTTTAACGCAACAAATATTCAAAAATTACTTAATTTTACTAGTGGATATGTAATTGAAAAGCGTGATTTGACTCATGGTGGTGGCTGGGTACCAGCTGTTAACTACGTCAACCCTAAGAACACCCACGCTGTAGTTCCACGTCTTCTTGAAGGCACCAAGTATGAATTCCGTGTACTTGCTGAGAACTTGCAAGGACGTTCGGAACCACTGCAGACCGACAAACCAGTGGTTGCCAAGAACCAATTTGATGTTCCTGGCAAACCTGGCAAACCAGAATTGGTTGACAGCGACAGAGATCATATTAAGATCAAGTGGTCTCCACCAATCAGTAATGGTGGATCACCAATTATTGGGTATGATATTGAAAGACGTGATCGCGCTACTGGTCGCTGGGTGAAACTCAACAAAGATCCTAGTCGCCACCAGGAATACTACGACGATAGGGTGCAAGAAGGACACGAGTACGAATACAGAGTCACTGCGGTGAATGCCGCAGGTCTTGGCAAACCAAGCGACACATCTAACGCCTTCATTGCCAAACCAATGAAGGAGAAGCCCAAGCTTTGGCTGGATGGCATCATCGGTCGCAAGATCAAAGTGCGGGCCGGTGAGCCAATCCGCGTCGACATTCCGCTTTCAGGTGCTCCAATCCCGAAGGTGGAATGGAAGAAGAATAATATTGTTATTCCAGAATCAAATAGAGTTTCCGTAAGTAACTTTCATACATTTCATAAAATCAGTTTGTAGTACGCTCTAAACAAATTTTGCAATTTATGTAGACACAAACCAACAGCGAACACACTTGCCTCCGCGTCGAATCTTCCAACAGGGATGATTCGGGCAAGTACACTGTCACGGCTAGCAACGAATACGGCAAAGACTCTGCCGATATTGAAGTTATTGTTGTTGATAAACCTGGCATGCCAAAGGGACCATTGCAATACACCGAGACGACGCAGGAAACAGTGTCTTGCTCATGGAACCCACCGGACGATGATGGCGGCGGTGAAATTACTAACTATATCGTTGAAGTCAGCGAGTTTGGAGTTGACTGCTGGCGGCCCTGTCCAGGCTTTTGTCCACGCACTAACTTTACTGTCCGTGGCCTCACCGAGGGCAAGAAATACGTCATTCGCGTACGCGCTGAGAATATCTACGGCGTTTCAGAGCCATTGGAAGGTAAACCCGTTGTTGCTAAGAGTCCATTTGATCCACCAGGTCCACCAAGCCAGCCCGAAGTCGTCGGCTACTCGCCAACAAGCTGCTCACTCAAGTGGAATCCGCCAACTTCTACCGGTGGTAAGCCCATCTCTGGCTACTACATCGAAAAACGCGAACGCGGAGGTGAATGGGTCAAAGTCAACCACTACCCCACACCCAACACTAGCTACACTGTGCAGGATTTGCGCGAAGGTAACAAGTATGAGTTTAGGGTCGTGGCCGTCAACGAAGCTGGCCCAGGTGAACCAAGTAGACCTACCGAACCTATTGTTGCTGGACATCAAAGATGTAAGCGTTCAGAAATATTCCTTTTTAGAAATTTACTCATTGTTTTACCGCAGTCAAGCCTGATGCTCCCGAACCACCAAAGCCTGACCGCATTACCAAAGACAGTGTTACATTGTCTTGGCGTCCACCACGTAACGATGGCGGCTCGAAAATCAAGGGTTACATTCTTCAATTACGCAAGAAGGATGCTGATGACTGGTCTGATGTCAACTCTGTGCCAATTAAAGAGACTGTTTATACTGTTCCTAAGCTCAAAGAAGGAGATGAGTATCAGTTCCGTGTTATTGCTGTTAATGACGTAGGTGTTTCGGAACCAAGCAAACCTAGCCCAATGATTCTCATTGAAGAACAAGCGAATAAGCCTTGCATTGATCTCAGCGGTATTCGTGATATCACTGTCAGAGCTGGTGAAGATTTTAACATTCACGTACCATACGTTGGTTTTCCCAAGCCAGTTGCGTCTTGGTTTGCGAATGACAAGATCTTGGATGAATCTGACACTCGTGTTCATCCAACTCTTACTGACGACTATGCTAGTATCATTGTCAAGAACGCCAAGAGGGAAGATGCTGGTCAATACAGGCTGCAACTGAAAAATCCATCTGGTTTTGACACTGCTACTCTTAATGTCAAAGTTTTGGACCGTCCTGGCAAACCTGAGAATGTCCGTGCTGATGAATTTGCTGGTGATCAACTGACTTTGTACTGGCAACCACCCAAAGATAACGGTGGTTCTCCAGTTACCAACTACATCGTTGAGAGAAAGGAGGCTAGGTCTCCAACATGGACCAAGATCAGTAGTTATGTCACTGTTCCATTTATCCGTGTACGTAACTTGACCATTGGCAAAGATTATGAATTTCGTGTCATTGCTGAGAATAAATATGGTCAATCCGATCCAGCTGGTACAGCTGAACCAATCAGAGCCAGACATCCATTCGATGTTCCTGCTGCTCCTGGATCTCCACGTTGTGTTGAGACTACTGAAGATTCTATTACGATTACCTGGAACAAACCACGCCATGATGGTGGTGCGCCAATCCAAGGCTACATCATTGAGAAAAGGTTGATCACTGAAGAGAAATGGACTAAGGCTTCTCATGCGCTTGTCCCTGACACCACCCACAAGATCATTAACTTGATTGAAAACCACGAGTATGAATTCCGCTGTGCTGCAATCAACGCAGCTGGTCAAGGCCCATGGAGTCCTCCATCAGACATTATTGCTTGCAGAGCTCCACCTTCTGCTCCTAAGATTACTTCTGATCTTAGCATTAGAGACATGGTTGTTATTGCCGGTGAAGAATTTAAGATCACTGTACCATTCACCGCTTCTCCAAGGCCAAAAGAAAACTGGTCCATCAATGGTGATGAAGTTATTCAAGATCATCGTATTAAGTTTGAGACTAATGACATTCAATCGATCTTCATTAACCATAAGGCAAAAAGATCCGACAGTGGAAGCTACACCATCAAACTTACTAACAGCGTTGGCTATGATTCTGGTTCTTGTAGAGTGCTGGTTGTTGATAAACCGGGCAAACCACAAGGACCATTGGATGTGTCTGATATCACTCCTGATAACTGCTCTCTGGCATGGAGACCACCGCTTGATGATGGCGGTTCTCCAATCACCAATTACATTGTGGAGAAATACGAACCATCTGGTATCTGGGTTAAGGCTAGCAGCTTTGTACGCAATACTCATTATGATGTTATGGGATTGGAACCCAACAAACGCTATAGTTTCCGTGTACGTGCTGAGAATCAGTACGGCATCAGCGAACCTCTAGAACTTGACGAACCTATCACTGCCAAATATCCATTTACGGTACCTGATGCCCCTGGGGCACCTCGTGTCACTGACTGGGACTCTAGCACTATTCACCTGCAATGGGAACGTCCTGGAAACGATGGCGGTTCTCGCATCCAAGGCTATCGCCTGGAATATCGTGATGTTGCAGATACTAACTGGGCCCCAGCTGCTGACTACCTCATTCCTCAAACACACTTTGACTTGTACAACATGATAACTGGTCATGAATACGAATTCCGCGTGAAGGCTAAGAACGCCGCTGGTTTCAGCAAACCATCTTCATCTTCTATGCGGTTTAAGCTCAAGGGTAAGTTCAACGTTCCATCTTCACCAGGAGCTCCTAAGGTTGTTAAGGTGGGTAAGAGTTATGTGGACCTCACTTGGGAGGTACCAGCCAGCGATGGAGGATCTAGAATTACCGGGTACATCATTGAAAAAAGAGAAATTGGCAGCCCTATTTGGAACAAGTGCAATGAATACAACGTTACTGACACAACTTACACTGCCATGAATCTCATCGAACGCAATGATTACGAATTCCGTATCTTTGCCGTCAACACTGCTGGAAAGAGTGAAGCTAGCGCGTGCTCAACTCCTGTTAAGGTGTGTGAAGTCCTTGGCGGTGAGAAACCAGAATGGATTCGTCCACTGAGCAACACCGTTGTTCCACTTGGCAGGACAGTCACATTGGAGTGTGAAGCCACTGGTAAACCACCTGCAACCTACAGATGGTTGCGCAATGGCCGTGAATTGACTTTATCTGGAAGATATCGATATGAAACCAAGGGTAGTGTTGCTATGTTGCATATTACTGACGCTTTAGCTCTTGATGAAGGCGATTACACTTGTGAAGCCAGCAACGCTATGGGATCTGTTACCACCAATGCTCGCGTTAAAATTGGATGTAAGTATTATTACACTTTATGTCAGAAGTTTGCTAATTATGTATTTTATTTAGCTCCACCTGTAATCAATCGCATTCCATCCGAATTGTACCTTCCTGAGAATGACAACACCAAGATAAAGATTTACTATTCTGGTGATCAACCCATTGAATTTACTCTCACCAAGGGCGGTAAAAATATCGATGAGTCTGATCATATTAAGTTTACCGTTTTCGACGAGTATATCATTGTCTACATCCGTGGTATTTGTAAAGATGACGCTGGAAACTACACCGCGACAATAAAGAATGACAGTGGGTCTGTTTCTGGTAACTTCACAGTTTACATCACTGGTCTTCCTGGACCTCCAATCAACTTGGATGTTGCTGATATTACAAAACATACTTGCACTCTTACCTGGAAGCCTCCCACTTACGATGGTGGTCTGAGGATTACTCACTACGTTGTTGAACGTAAGGATGTTACTCTATCCCACTGGATTACAATTTCGTCCTCTTGCAAGGACACTATTTTTATGGTGCAAGGTTTGACTGAAGGCCATGAATATCTGTTTCGTGTAATGGCTGCCAATGATAATGGCATGGGTCCACCTTGTGAAGGTACCAATCCAATCAAGGCAAAGGCACCATTCGATCCCCCATCCGCCCCTGGCATTCCTAACATTACTGCTATTGGTGGTGACTTTGTCAATCTAGAATGGACCAAACCTATATCTGACGGTGGTGCTCGCGTACAGGGCTACTGGATTGACAAGCGTGAAGTGGGCAGCAACACATGGCAGCGTGTCAATGTTGCTATTTGCTTGCCAACTATGTTGAACATCTCCAACCTTATTGAAGGGCGCCAGTATGAGTTCCGTGTATTTGCCCAGAATATTGCAGGACTTTCAGAACCATCTACCAACTCCTTGTCTGTTAAGATTGTTGATCCTAAAGGTGCCACACCACCGGAGATTATAAAGCCTCTTAAGAACGCTCACTGCATTCAGAACCACAATGCTAAGTTTGAATGTACTATCACTGGCAGTCCTAAACCCAACATTACATGGTACAAGGGTGCCCGAGAAATATTCAGCGGTGCACGTTATAATATCTTTTCCGATGGAGACAACTACTATCTCAACATCAACGACGTCTTTGGTGAAGACGCTGACGAGTACGTATGCAGAGCTATCAACAAGGGCGGTGTGAAATCTACTCGCGCTGAATTGGTTATTATGACTCCACCAAAGATCAACGTCCCACCAAGATTCCGCGATACTGCCTTCTTCGACAAGGGTGAAAACGTTGTCATCAAGATTCCATTCACTGGTCATCCACGTCCACGTATCAGCTGGATCCGTGAAGGTGAAACCATTGAATCCGGTGGTCATTACCATGTGGAAGTCAAGGACCGGCATGCTGTTCTCACAATCCGTGATGGCAGCAAATTAGACAGTGGACCATACAGAATAACAGCTGAAAATGACATGGGACAAGACTCTGCTATCATCAAGATTCAAATCAGTGACAGACCTGATCCACCGCGATTCCCAACATGCGATAACATCAGTTTTGAGTCGTTGGCACTCAATTGGAAACCACCAGTTTGGGACGGTGGCAGCGCAATTACTAACTACTTGGTTGAGAAACGCGAACACAACTTACAGACATGGTTGCGAGTAGGTAACACCCGCATTAACACCATGGCTATCAGTGGCTTGTCTCCTGGACATCAATATGAATTCAGAGTTTATGCTGAGAACATCTACGGTCGCTCTGACCCATCCGATCTGAGTACATTGGTGACAATGAAAGACTCTGGCAAGAAGAAAATCGAAAAGAGGAAGATTGAAGTTGATGCGAATGGTAAGAAGATTCGGGCATCTCACAAGGAACCAGTCAAGGATTACGACCAGTATGTATTTGATATCTACTCCAAATACGTTCCACAACCCGTTGAGATTAAGAGCAGGAGTGTGTACGAGGACTACGATATCTTGGAAGAAATTGGCACTGGTGCCTTTGGGGTTGTGCACAGATGCAGGGAACGCAAGACTGGTAACATTTTTGCTGCCAAATTTATTCCCACCTCTCACGCCATGGAGAAGGAACTGATTCGCAAAGAGATTGATATTAACAATCAACTGCATCACAACAAGTTGATCAATCTCCATGATGCATTTGAAGACGACGATGAAATGGTGCTCATATACGAGTTCTTGAGCGGAGGTGAGCTCTTTGAACGTATCACAGCTGATGGTTACCAAATGTCCGAAGCGGAGGTCATTAACTACATGCGCCAAATCTGCGAAGGCATCAAGCACATGCATGAGAAGAACATTATTCACCTGGACATTAAGCCTGAAAACATCATGTGTCAGACACGTAAGGGTACTAACATTAAGGTTATTGACTTTGGCCTTGCTACCAAATTGGATCCCAATGAGGTTGTCAAGATCTCCACCGGTACTGCTGAGTTTGCTGCGCCTGAAATTGTAGAGCGAGAACCAGTTGGCTTCTTCACTGATATGTGGGCCGTTGGTGTTCTTGCCTACGTTCTTCTCAGTGGCCTCTCACCGTTTGCTGGTGAAAATGACATCGAAACTCTGAAGAATGTGAAGGCTTGTGATTGGGATTTCGATGAAGAATCTTTCGCCAGCGTCTCCGAGGAAGGTAAGGACTTTATTCGTAAGCTTCTGTTGAAGAACAAGGAGAAGCGTATGACTGCTGAAGAATGCTTGGTTCATGCTTGGTTGACTGGTGACCACAGCCAGCGTACTAAGGTCATTGAACAGAAACGCTACCTGAAACTGCGTGACAAGATTCGCTCCAGATACGAGAACTGGAACGACTTTGTCCTGCCAATTGGAAGACTGTCTAACTACTCCTCGCTACGAAAATTGCTAATGGATAAATACAAGATATATGATTCAATGTTTGATAGAAGACAAGCGGCTCCTAGATTTGTCATCAGACCTCAAAGTGCCTTCTGCTACGAAGGACAGAGTGTCAAGTTTTACTGCAGAGTGGTGGGCATTGCTACACCAACTCTTAGCTGGTACCACAATAGCACCGAACTTAGACAGAGCGTGAAATACATGAAGCGCTACGTTGGAGACGACTACTACTTCATTATCAACCGGGCCAAATTGGAAGACCGTGGTGAATACATTATCCGAGCCGAGAACCATTATGGCTCTAAGGAGGAGGTTGTCTTCCTCAATGTCCAACCGCTTCCTACTGTCACTGCCGAGTACAAACCAGAGGCACAGCCTGTTCGTCGTCGTGAACCACTGCCATACACCTACTGGCAGGAAGAACAAGAATGCGCTCCTAGCTTCACCTTTTTGTTGCGTCCTCGTGTCATGCAAGAAAAGGACACCTGCAAACTGCTCTGCTGTCTCAGTGGCAAACCTTTCCCGGCCGTCAAGTGGTACAAGGATAAACGCGAACTTAGCAAATACGAATATTCTATGTCTACTTCAGATGGTGTCATCACAATGGAAATTGTTGGTTGTCGTCCATCAGATTCAGGCAGATACAGTTGTGTTGCATCCAACAAACACGGCCAGGATGAGACCAGCTGTATGGTGATTGTTGAAGGTGAATCTGGTACAGTGGAACAGAGCTTAATCGCACAGAAGATCTTGCATTCCGGCGATCGCAAATACATTGAACAGCCAATTAAACCAGCACCAATTCCAGTCACTATTAGAAAGAATATTACTCTACCATCGCAACCCACAGCCAGACCCACCAGCCTCAATCTCACATCATCCTCGCCTAGTTTAAACGTTAACGATAGGTCACCAAGGAGGTACGGTGGTAGATTAGACTCCACAGGCACAAGCAGTCCAACTAGATCGAGAACTTCCACAAAAGAATTAGCATTGCCTCCAGATGATGCATCAATGTGCGCACCACGATTCTCAAAGGAACTGAAGAACATGACCGTGGCTGATGGTGAACAATTGTCACTGGTGTGTCATGTTAAAGGAGATCCCGAACCACAAGTCACATGGTCCAAGAACAACAAACTTTTGAGCTCCTCGGAAGTGATGGACTTGAAATACAAAAATGGCATTTGCACTTTGACAATTAACGAAGTGTACCCGGAAGATGCGGGCGAATATGTATGCAAAGCAACAAATTCAATTGGAACAAATGAAACCTTCTGCAAACTCTCTGTCAAACGTAAGTATTGATATTTTATTGATAGGTGGTGGTGCTTAAGAAAATGAGATTCTTTATTTATAGCAATGGGTAGTATTGTAAACGGTAAGAAGAAATCAGACGACAAGCCTCCTAGAATCGTCAGCCATTTGCAGTCCGCCTTTGTGAAGGACGGCGAGCCAGTGGAACTCTCTTGCAGGATCATCGGCAGCGAGAAATTTGACGTCATCTGGCTGCATAACAACAAAGAGATCAAACCCAGCAAAGACTTTGAGTATACTAACGAGGCGAATATCTACAAGCTGCGCATCGCCGAGATCTTCCCCGAGGACTCCGGTGCGTACACTTGTGAGGCGTTCAACAACGCCGGCGAGAATTTCAGCAGCTGCACGCTGAACGTGCTCGTGCCCGGGGAGCAGCCCAAGTCGCCTGTATTCAAAACATTCCCGATCTCCGCCACGCTCGCCGAAGGCGAGACCGGCACGTTCGTCGCTGAGACCGAGGACGAACCACTGCAGATCAACTGGCTGAAAGACGGTAAGCCCATCCGCGAAAGCGTCTCCAAGTATGGCTTCACTCAGGAGGGCAAGCGCTACACGCTCAAGATCACCAAGTGCGACTCGAACGACATCGGCCAGTATCAAGCCAAGGCGATCGGCAAGAAGAGTGAAACCTTAGCCGCCTTCTCGCTCAACGTCGTTCCCAATGGCGATCAGTAAAAAACATCGCCGTCTCTACAAGTAGATAAGGAAACTCTGTTATACTGATGACACACTTATCGCTCTCGACTTAATCCCAGGTATGCATTGAAACCCATCCGTCTAGAATGGTTACAACGTGGCTGGAATGTCAGGAGTCCTGCCAGCATCCTCAACAATTTACCATCTAAAGGACTCCTGTCATTTTGCAACGTGTATATCACAACGAAAGGGAGCGTCTTGTAATAATTCGAAATTTATCAATCTACTATTGGTATGAAAAGATATCTTTAATTTTTAGTGTGAAAGTGCTTGGGCCATCTTTTCATTGTTTCTTCTCGCACCATACGATTGTGTATTGTCGCGTTGGTTTTGTTTATTTATTTGTTTAGTTACGACATATGTATTTACGTTTTCATATTGCATTGTCGCTTGTGCCATACATACTCTGTATCATATTATGTAAAATAAATTTAATTTTAAAGATAGTGCCATAAAATGCGTTTATTCAATCAGTATACATTAAAAGTGTACAGAGTACACTAGGAAGTCTTCATCATTTGTTGTTACTAGCTAAGAATGTTGGCCTTTGACCCGTGGGTCTAGCTGGAATAGGCACCACTTCCTCAAAGCCGTCAGGAATGAAATCAGGAACATTGTCGAAATTGCCACGGTTTCCTAATACCTGACCCACTTGAGCATCTTGAACCACGGTTGGTTGAGTACTTTGTACTGCTGGACGATTTGGATTTCTTTGGGCTTCAATTGCTTCAGCGTTGATCAACCAGAATGGTCTATGCTCCCTAGGCCAGTCATTAAGACGATTGACAAGGTCTCTATCACCTAGCGCATCAACTGGCAAGAAGGGTTCATTTCGATTGGTGGATCCCTCTCCAAATCGATTGTTGAGATTTGTATCGGTAGTTGTTTCGCCTGCAGGTTCTTTAAAGCGATTTGCTAAATCTGGACGCCCGATGGGACCACTCCCAGCATACATGGGTCGTTGGGCCATTGAGCTCGACGCCACAATTATTAGAATAAGGCAGTGGCGACGCTAAAATTAAATAAAATGTTTCGGTAAATAAACTTATTAACTTGGTTTGGATTTGATAGCATCTTAACCTTTCAGGTCAAAATTCACAACACCAGCACAATATCTTCCAAATACACTCTAAAGTAGTTGTTCACTATTGGTAATTATGAATTTGATTTGGAGTAATTTAAATTGAGCATAAATTGAAAGTCGAATCGAGTTGACTCACCAGCATTATTCTTTATGTGTTTATTATAATTACGGTGGATAATTCCGTGAAGCGTGCTACGCTCGCTTTGAACAAACTTGGTAAACAATGCGAGGACACGAAATGATGGATGTTTGCGGGCAAGATCTCCACGAGCACTGTTTGTGTCTGGTAGCAGGTCGAATGTGACCACTCCGCGTCAGACGGCGCGTCGTAATATTTATACACATTGCGGTTAAGATTGGTCAGGAGGCGCGCCTTGGCATTGGATGTCTCGGGACAAAAAACTTGTACTTGACTGTGAGCATTGACATCACCATTGCGTATGAAGAGCGACGTAATAGGTTCCTCAGTGGGAAAATCCGAATCCAGTCAGCAGTAGTCGGAAAATCATATCTATCTAATCAAACAAAGAAGTTAGTATTCATGTACAAGTATTAATCAAAGTTCAACTAAATATCTCATAATGACGTATGTGACGTATGAGTCATGTTTGGACATGGTACAAAATATTATTGTCTTTTAGTGGTATTTCCACTTCTATATGGTCATATCGTGGGTTTTGCACTTTTTCCCAAAAGGTCCTCGACTTTGACATTGTCTCCATAATTCACTACACATTACCATAATCATTATCGTGTCTTCCAAGATACATGTTCACGTATGCAAATTTATTTAAAATGCTGTAGATAATTCAAATATGCTTGAAGTTGTTTCTTAAAAAACCGAACAGCTCCAAGTGGAAACAACAAATAATGTCTCTCATATAGATCGATAGAATTGTCTATACATGCTTTCAATCGAATAATGTGAGTGATTACGTATGCAAAGACTTATTTTGGAATTCCCCGACCTCAGCTATATTTAGCTAAAGCATAATATCATTAACATAAACTTCCACGACAACTTATCCATAGTTACAGCTCATTAGGGACTGGAATAAATGCATGTTTGCTTTTAATAGCTGTACTCTAGCGGTATCAAGTTAAAGGCTGGAATACCTGATTGATAATATTAGTATAGCAATTAGTGTCAATTAATTAGCATTGTTGTTGCCATGTGCGCACGCTGGCGGACGACCGGTTTGGATAGCGCGATCCAACAAATGGGAAATGTTAATAAATCGGGTTCATGCGCGTTGCGCTCTTGGTATTCACCTGTTGTGTGCCTGGCAAACGGGGAAATGACAAACACACAACAACTTAAGCTAAAAGCGAAAAATCAATCAGTGTTTGCGTGCGCTGCCGAACGAATAGACGCAGTGTCTACCTCATGTACCATCATAGGTCTCAATTAGGTGATTACTGTGATCATCCACCTAATACCCTAAGAAGAGTTAGCATTATGCCAAATTAGCTGGACTTACAACAAGCTGCAATTATTATAGTGATTCGGTAGGTTTCCACGAAAAGCAGGTGCAGCGGAATTTGCGGCCAGTACTGGTCAGCAATTCAACAAAAACTGACGCAAGCGGCGGTTGCGCTGTGAGGCCATACGCGCAGTACTGCAGTTGTTTCAATGTTCAATTATATCAGTATGAGGTAAACAAAGTGCGTGTTGAGATTTGAATCATGGCATTCGTGGTACCATCGAGGATCATTATTGTGTTGGTGGTAGTATTACAAGTAGCATATTGTCAGAGTAAGTTTCTCTTTATATCGTCAACGATTAGCATCTTATGCTAATGTGTCATTCCCAGTTGGCAGTTTCTGCACGTTCCAATACACTGGCGTTCAGGGCACGTGCAAATTGTCGACGGATTGTCCTGAGGCGAAGAAACAAGCCGAAGTTGGTATCAAGCCGACCATATGTGGCTTCCAAAGAAATACGCCTATTGTTTGCTGCGAAGGTACGAATTCAGCATATTTAAGGAACTTGTCAATAACTTTTATCATTTCAGAACTTGGTGGACCTGTGCAGGTCAATGAAAACTCTTTTCTTGATGTTGATCCTCCAAATGGAGCTGATCTATTTACATTTCCGGAAGATAACATTTCTGGGACATCATCAGCTGAATTATGTGCAGAAAGTTAGAACTCAAAATCATTCCAATCTATAAACTAAGATTTTATTTCTTGCAGAATGTCGAGAATATAGCAGTGCTCTCAATAAACAAGTCCAAGTCATTTCCCTGACGGCCCATGCTGAACCTACAAGTTTTAACATCACCGAATGTGACAACGCTGGAGTACCATTGATCGTTGGCGGGAAACCGGCTGAAGATGGTGAATTTCCACACATGGTAAGTGGTTCTACATTAATATGGATCATATGATCATTTGGTCATAGAAATGAACATTGATTGATATTTTAAAGCGTAGAAAACGCATTTATAATAAAACACTCATAGGCTGCGATTGGATTTAGAAACACTGATGGTGAGATTCACTGGAACTGTGGTGGTACCTTGATTAGCGACAAGTATGTGATGTCTGCGGCACATTGTTCATTTTCAAGAGAGTAAGTCAAGATTACTTACCTTCAAATTGCTAAATTACTAGGGTATTTATTGTTTTAGTGGGACACCCGTTAAAATTCGTCTTGGAGTTACTAATCTGGAAAGGAATGTTGATAGCAGACAAGATTTCGACATAAAGCAAATTATTAAACATCCAAACTACGTACATTCGCAGAAATATAACGATATTGTTCTATTTCGATTGGATAGACCTATCAAAAGGTCGAGTTTTGTAAGACCTGCTTGTTTATGGACTGAGAGGGATGTCACTTCAACAACTGCAATTGCAACTGGTTGGGGAAGAGTTGAATTTGGTAATTTGGTAATTTGCACCTGTTTCGATGTGTTGCATACTAATAAAACGTTCGGAGCGTTCTTAGAGCTTTCGGGTTCACAATTCACTATTTTCTTGAAAAATATTGACAGTAGAGATAAACGGACAATAGAAATTACCGCAAATCTCTTTATCAGATTGCTCAGAATAAATTGACTATATACTGATATGATATTTGTCATGTTTAGGTGGAAGTACCAGTGAGAAATTACTCAAAGTTACCTTAAAAATTTTCTCAAATCAACGATGTCAGAATACCTATAGATCAGGTACCAAAGGAATTCCTCAGGGTATAATTGATTCTATGCTCTGTGCAGGTGATTTACAAGGTGGAAAGGACACTTGCAGTGTAAGTTATTTTCAAATAGCATTCTTCTTTTACTGGATCACATATTTATTTCTCTTTAATATTCAGGGTGATTCTGGAGGTCCATTATTGATCACAAAGAGCAACAATCAATGTATCTTTTACGTGGTAGGTATTACATCGTTTGGTAGACATTGTGCTGCCCCCAATACACCTGCAATCTACACTCGGGTGTCTTCATATATAGACTGGATTACAAATACAATTTGGTAATCAAATTGATGTTAGAAAATAGATAGAGATGCATAGATATTCTGATTGCGCTGTTTTAATATACTGTTTATTAATTTCATTGGATATATTGACTTTTCTTGTATTGGAATAAACTTTTATCACTCACTTTTACAAGGATGAGAAACATTTACAAATTCTTCTTCCTAGGCATTAACTTAACTCGAATCTTATCTTTTGCCTTTAAAACAATATCACATACTAAAGTGATAGACTCTGGTGTATCAACGGGAAGCAACACAAAGTTTTTAATTAAAGCAGCTAATTTACATTTCATATTCAACATGGCATATTTCTGTCCAATGCAATTTCTAGATCCAGCACTGAATGCCAAATAAGCATAGGGATGCCTATTCTTGGAATTCTCAATTGTAAATCGCTGTGGCATGAATTTTCCTGGCTCGGGATAAATATGCTCTAATCTGTGTGTATCAAAAATGTTTAGAGTCAGGATAGTTCCAGTTGGGACAATATGTCCTCCTGAACTTGTAAAGTCTTCACCGCTGACTCGGGAAATGATGGGGACACTTGGGTACAATCTCAAGGACTCTTTAATTACAAGTTCCATGTAGGTCATTGATTGAAGATCATCATAAGTTGGTTCCCTGTCATTATCTAAAACATCTGAGACTTCTTCATATAGTATCTGTTGTTCATTTGGATTATTTGCAAGTAACATTATTATAAACTGCAATGCTGTTGAGACAGTATCATGTCCTTCGAACATAAAGGTGTCTACCTCTTCTCGAATGCCATCGTAAGTGATTTCAGATTTATTTTTTGCAGAAAGAAGAAGATCTAGCATTGCAAATCGTTTCTTTTTTTGACCGAAACTATCGATGCCATCGGAGGTATCTTCTTGGGCTTGTTTAAGCTCGTTTTCGTTAAAAGTCTTCTCACGTTTATCTATTACATGTTTGGTGAAGTTTTTTAGATAGCGAAGGAGGAAACGTTCTTCATAGAACATTGTAGTGAAAATTTGAATTATTTTGAAGGAAAACCATGGACGGAGGATTCGATAAGTTATAATTTCTCCCTCACTTAAATAAAACATAACATGTTAAACATGAGAGAGTATTAGATAGCTTTACTTGCCGATGAATTGCATTCCGATATTTTTTCTCTGCACCAGCATCTTTTATTATTGTTCCCATTGCGGCTTCCGTAATTGTATGCAAAAAAGCCTTGTGGATATGCGGAAGGATTGAAATTTCTTCGTTGGCATCATTTTTTAAATCTTCTACAAGATTCTTTCCATGTTTATTAAAAGTACTAATAAATTTTTTTAGAATACTAAAGTGAAATGTTGGAGTTATGATCTTCCTTCGTTGTTGCCATTTATCCCCACTGCTAGTGAGCAAACCTTCTCCAAGCCATTCACTGAGAGTGAGATAAATTACACTCTTTTTGTTGTGTTTCATGTTGGTTAGAATCGTCTAGAAGACAAGCAGTTAATGTGGTTTTAGATACTATATTGGATTGAAGCACCTGCATGTCCTCAGGAGCGCAAATAATTATAGAAGGGAATAAATGAGTAGACCAGACTTTGTAAACAGGATAATATTCTTTTGTCCATTTTCGTAGTTTTCTAAAAATTCGCTCTAAAAGTGGTATTAAAAACAAGTATATTAAAAATAGTTTATTGTTTAAATTAGTACTCACCTGGAGTATCAAACAAATCAGGAGAATTCCCTAAAATAGGAGTTTGTTCTGGACCAGGAATCAAATTTATCAACCTGGCTTTCTTACTAAATCTGAAATTAATCTCAACAGCAATAATACCCAGCCCAGAAAGAACCACCAAAAGCAGAATAACTATCCACAAATAATACATACTGACTCAGGACATAATTTAGAAACGCAATGGCTATTGATGCATCAAGCTATTAAATATGTTGGCTGTTAATTTCTAGGTACATCGAGGTTATCAATAAATTAGATAAATAATGTACTGCTTTTGGAACTTGATAATTATTCTAATTTATTGCTAACTACGTAAAACACATTAACAAAAATCAATTTTCATAACATAGATTTTTATTTTTAGTTATTTAATACCTACATTGGTAATTCACCTTGCTTTTCTTACAATAAATGCCAGCAATTTCAATAAACTCATATCAATGGTTTCCCACTTAAATAGATGAAATGTGTAAATGCTTCATTCATTGCGTTTTATTGTCTGTAGTCTTTCTAGTCATCGTTCTCTTTTGAATAGCTAGTATCAAGTAGTGTAAGCAATTCTAGTAGACGTAGTGCTAGTAGAAATAAATATTTAATACATCTATAACAACTTATACATATATAATATTCTCGATAAAAGCGTTCAATTGAAATGCATCCAAGCCCTACCAAAAACATAAAAACAACAAATGTAGAATTAAGGCGTGTATGGCAAATGTCAGGTTGAAGTGTCAAGGGCGGTGGTTGAGTGCTTTTGCCAAAGCGCCGTAATATTGTTATTTGTGTGGTTATAAATGTAAAGTTTATGTGTGTCGATAATTTATAACATATTGAAGGTAAATTCTCAACTTCTAATGTAACTTCTATGTTCTAAGCTTTTATTATCATATAGAAGAGAATAGACACGCATTAGTCAGTGTTTGTGATTTAATTAAGAAAACTGCCATTGGAACTTTTTTATATCTATCCAAAAATAAGTTTAACATTTCTGGTCATGTACTGATCACACTGTGCAACAGCAAATTTTTGATTAAATTAACGGCCTTGACTAATTTTGATATACGATGTTGGGAAAACTTTTATTTATGATGAAATGTATGAAATCTTAACAGATAATTAATCAAACAAAAAAATTTAAACTGAATAACGGAGACTTATCACATCAAAATTAGTCAAACGAGATAATTTCGAACGAGAAAATAAGTTTAAAATTTGTTGTTTAGTGATTATCAAAAGAAAAGCTAACGAAACTAAACTCACTAAATTATATCTTTAAACACATTTATAGATTTTTTAAAATTTTTACTTATACACCATTTACCTATTTATTTAGTTTTTCTTTATATTATTCGATTTCATCCAGATACTTTTAGTTGCCTTCCACTCAATTTAAATACTTATCGTCGATCGGGACATTCCAAGCTGCATGCAGCGTTCAAATTAGAATGGACAATTCGATCCACATGTTGGAGATATTTGAGCGATTCTCGAGCATCCCGTTGACAAGAAATGTCACCATCGCACATCTGATCTGCTTTGGAGAGAAAGAGGATATTGCATTGGCGTGTAGGTGAAAACCAGCTATTGTCACTCTGCAAAGACACAGAAAAAGGTGCTTATTAAAGTGCTTATTCTTAAGTATGAAATGTGTGATGTTACTTACGCAAAGCATGCACATTTGATGCATATTACAAGCAGCTTCAAAGATGTAGCCATAAGGTGCCAGGATCATTGAGACTTGATGGCATGCATGTTCAATCCGATCACAACCACCTGAAACAGTACAATTTTTGGATGAATTAATTATTATCTGCCTAGATTGTACCACTCTTTGAATATCAGAGTGAGTTATCAGCAGAGGACATTTGACAGAAGGCGGATATTTGACAGGAGGACATGGTCGTGACATCAGTTGCAGACTTTGCCCTTATTGACAATGTAGCCTTCAACTTTTACATTTTTTTGAATTATGACTTAAATTTTGTAGCAATCTTTAACGCAGATCTTTAATTCAGAAAAACACTTTTTAAACATTTTTACTCCAAAGTTAATTAATCACCGAGATAATTCAAAAAGATGCAGAAATCTGACAGAAGCACGTGGTCGTGACGTCAACCGCAGAGCAGGCACTACTTCTATTGTCTATATAACTTCCAGCTTTTTTAAAGAGTGATGCACAAAAACTACTTACAATTTCAGACACCAGATTTAGTTAACCACCGTGATATTTAAAGTAGAATGTCCAATTTTGACAGAACTCTGTGGACTCATCAATATCTATAAATTTATTACTTTATCTTACCTTTTTCAAATGAGGCCTGTTCCATAAACTCTCTCGGTATTGGATAATTCTGCTCTGCGCAGTTTTCATCTTCTCCCGTACATTTAATATTGTTGTCCTCAGTTGCACCCTTCCGGTCTTCATCAACTGCTTGCTTCCTGGCAACAGTAACCCTCTTTTTCTTCTCATTTTCTTCTTCTCTGTCCCTTTTCTCTTTCTCTTTTGGCTCCTCCATTTTCTCACCTTCTGCATTCTCCTGACTGTCTACATCCTCGTCATCAAACCGTCTCATGGCTAATGACTGCCTGTATTCTTTTAAAGCTTTCCTCATCTTTTCAACGTTGTACGCAATAGCCAACCTTGATATAATACTATCCTTAACATCTTTCATCTCTTCACCTCCAATTTCATCTTGGACACTTGAAGCTCCAGTGAACTTCAAAGTATCATCTATAATACTCTCCTCAATTGATCTGAGCTTATTATCGAATGCCTCCATACTATCAACGTCAATATTTGTGCTTGGAGATGATTTGGTGAGAAGAACACCGTTTAGTTTCGGTTTTAATTTGGATTTTTGGAGATTATCAGATGGTTTCTCATTTGTAGATTGGGTGGATGCAGCAATATCATGTTTGTGGAAGGTTTTAAGTGGATATTCATCGGATTTCTTTACTTTGGCAAGTTGAACTGCTTTGTGGTATCTATCCAGCAACCATTCATCATCTAAATCACTCGATTTCTTCCTTCGATCAATCCCGAAATAATCAGACCATTTAACTGACTTTTTGCTCATTTGCAGCGGTTTGTTTTGTTTATCCACATTTTGGTTTGCTGACTTTGATGCTGTTGGTTTTGAAGAAGTAGTTGCTGTGAAAACAACAGGTTTCTTTGTAGTATTGAGGTTTCCTTTCTGGGTTTTCACTTTACCGGAGCCATTTTGATGATTTTTTTCTGTCTTGGTATTAAAGAATTGAGACAACTCTTTCTCAACTTTTGGATCAGTACTTTTCACTTGTTTAGATTGGTCTTTCATCTTCATACTCCGTTTTGTAACAGAAAACCTTTTCGTGACAGGGTAAAATGGAACTCTACGTTGTCTAGCCTTGTATATACCATAAACTTCTCCAGGGTACATTCCTGAATACTTGCCGTAACCATCTACGTCGTCATCATCTTCATCAGAAGATCCTCTTTGGTACGCATTCCTTATGTAGCTGCGCTTCCGTAATCCGACGCCATTGTAACCCAAACTATTGTAGTTATAATAGTTGTAGCGTTTGTAAGGAGAGGAATACAACATTCCACTGGTATCCTCATTGGGATGCCGCTCATTGAGATACTCCACATAATCCTCTTCATTAGGACTCAAAGCAGAAGCAGTTTGTGGAAGGTGAGTTCTAGATGACGAACGTATTTTTGTTTTTCCAGCTACAGCTCGTTCTCTGAAAGGAGACGATGCTGAAAACCAAGATGGAGATGAATCATCCGTGCCTTGAGAATCATGAGGATTCTCTAGATATTCATAGACGAGCTTCTCCAGTTCAGCTTTATTATTAGTGTAATCATTCAGGTTGCCGTAGTTATCGTATCGAGTATATCGGGATAAGTCACGTTGACGACGGTGGACTGCATTTAGTGCTCCTTGAAGGGAATCCTCAGCAAAGGAGGTTGCAATAAGAAGTAGTAAAAGTTGAAATAGTTGTAGTTTTAACATGTTTTATTCTGTAAAAAGAATATTTTATATGCAGCGTACAACTTAATAAGAAAAAAAAGTAGAGAGGAATAATTTACAGCAATGGTATAATAAAAGAAAATGATTAAGATTCACGAAGATATCTGAAGGTGGGTGACTACGTGCAGGAATTTCATTAAATTGAGAAGAGGTCTATGATAGATGTAGTGAAAATGGAAATTGAATAATGCAGTGGTATGAGCAGGAATGTCATTGAATTGTTCCAGAAAAACTATTTTTAGAAAACTTCAATAAAATGTACGTAGTGTTGCCTACATTATTACTACAAATTTAAATCATAAAACCAAATTTAACTTGATCTTAAAAGAAAGCAAATATTGCTTTATGTAGCTACTTACAGTCTCTATACTCATTCGTAATCCTTACTTCTTAATCCAACCAACAATGCAATAGAAATAAGCTCACTCAAATTATTGAGCTAAATTTGATTAAACCCGTCAACAATTACTACCAGTACAAAATACTCTGTAGAGACTAAAACAAACTCTGCTCTTACTTAAAGCCGATCAAACTTCTGGATTTCCCAACTAGGGCAGAGCAGAAACTCACAAGACGATAACAACGCACAGGACGAAGTAAACTTCGGATGGCGAAGCTCGCACATCCAGCTGCGAGATTATTGTAGAAATATGTGGGATGAAGGTGTAGGAGCGCCGGCGCCGTTACTCTCGGCGTCGCAACGCGATGAAATCGATTTTCCACGATATATCCTGTTGCTTACTACCACGACAAAGCACAATCTTCGTTTCACTGTAATTTATTGCGGAAAACGAGAAGCAAATGAAATTACGTTTATTGCTTAGTTGTTAATACTACTAAATATGTTAAATTGATGAATATATTCTTCTATAATACCCGAAACGTATTTAACAAATATTGTTTGTTTAGTAGAATTCTTAAACTGTTATAGCTATATTACAACAGTTTAGAAAAAATGTGTCAATGTAAAATTAGAAGTCCTCTAAAAATTAATATGTTAAAGATGAGTTTAATTTGTTATTATTTGTTTCAAAACAACTAAAAGATTAATTACAGTTGAATTTATTTGACTATAGAAGATAAACTTTGATAGAAATTAAATTATCAAAATATTTGTCTCAAAAAAGTAAAACTTAATCTTGTGTCACTTGAGTCAAGTTGAATTAGGTTTTTAAGTGCCCTAAGGTCAATGTCATTTTAATTCATTGAGTTACTATTGAGAGCATCAAGAAATAAATTTAATTAGTTTCATCAGAGAACTGCATCTTGTTCTATGATGACTTGGTAAGCAGCTTAAAATTCAATAGAAGTTAATTAAGCCTTAAAATGTGAT
This sequence comes from Diploeciton nevermanni, assembly GCA_027575565.1. Classification (NCBI taxonomy): domain Eukaryota; kingdom Metazoa; phylum Arthropoda; class Insecta; order Coleoptera; family Staphylinidae; genus Diploeciton; species Diploeciton nevermanni. Next base: position 7,637,250 of record JAODIE010000004.1, read on the forward strand.
TCAAGTAATTAGAACTTCTTCAAAGTCAAGCTGAAGAAATTTAATCATTTTCTAACGAATTATTCTTGTTTTTTTTTTGGTATCATATTTTTTGTGAAATTGCCTACAATGTTGTTTTGACATAGTTCAAAGAAAAGTGCTTTGAATGAAAAATGCGTCAAACAAATAAAGCATAAACGTAAGCAAATCCAAACAAAAGCCAAATCTACTCAAGAAACAATTGTTTGATGCACTAGCACGGATGTACTAATGCCATCGTCTAATCACCGCAAATAAACTCGTTCATTGTAAATAGATTTGTTGAGCGTCGACGTCGATGTCGACCGGCGGCTAATAGATAAGCAGATAACACGCATGAATACACCAAAATCACTTATCGCAACTACAAAGTGTTTCCTCAATGCGACAAACATTTAGTGGGAGCATTGTAACAGTGTAATTGGCTGTGGATCTTTGCATGTAAATAAAATTCACTTGGTATAGCACTGGAGGAAATTAATCATCGGCGCAAGTTTTCAGCGCTCGATTATGCGCAGCAGCGGGACAAAAGACAAGCCACAAACGACGACGCGTTAAATATCGAGGCTTATCTCAATTGTGCTTCAGTCGACTGAAAAATATTTCGGGAGCTACAGCAAACCTCAACTCTTTTATCAGCAACTTCTAAATGTTTTAAGTACATTAAGCACACTTAAATCTCAGTAATCTTATAGACTGAGATCTTGAATTATAGCTAAAGTGAAATACGCTTTGAAGTAAATGTTTAATAAGTGAAGTGGACAATAAACACATCAACTGTTTAGTGTCAACTAAAATGGAATATCAGGAATTAGAACTCGGGATTGCTAAGAAACTCTCAGAGAAAACCAAAAGCCATTTCAGTTATCAGTTGATCATCAACGGATGTTTCCTCCTCGGGTTGGTGTGCTTCTCAGTGGGCTTTCTATGCCAATATTACCAAATTCAGATGTTGCATTGGCACCTGAATGCAACACATGTGCGCGTGCGCGAGTTGGAGAGATGGCAGAAGCATATGTGTTCTATAAGGCATTATAATTGTCCCGAGGTAAGGATAATTAGATAATTTGTACGTATCATAAACATTAACCTTTAGTCACTTCGGACGTCGGAGTTAATCTGATGAGAAAAGGATTATAGTACCAATCAAATGAAATAAATTGACTACAGTATGTACCAGTGGCTCGAGTGCACCAGCAGAGAGCGAAAGGAAGTAGAATATATTCACATGGACAGCGGTAGTTGACGCTGATTATGCTTTTGTCATCTTGTTGACCGCGTTAAAGACGCTATCACTCGCTTAGTTGAGCTTATCGACTGTAATATGTAATTTTGTGGTCAACATTCATGTGCTTCATTTATAAAACACATAAGAACATAAAACATTACAATTGACTGGAGCAGTGACAGCGAGGTGCAAATTTGGGATACATCCAATATAATATATACTTTCACAGAATTCAGTCCCCATAATTGCTAATAACCCTCTGGTAGTTAATGCGTACGGTGTCGGTATCCCCGGTAATGGTCGCAGTACGCTTCAAAAATAACAAACAAATGTGTTTAACTAAAAAAAAAAAAAAGACAGAAAACGTCAATTTATCAAACATTTGTAACAAATATCTATAAAACTTAGATTTTACTTTCTTAATCAAATTAAAGTCAATTAAAATCAAACCAACTGGTACCAGAAATATCACAATTTATACAAAAAATAAACATTTTACTTCTGATGGAATTTATGTAGAAGTTTTATTATTTGATATTTCAACACCAAAAATTAACTTTTATGAATTCCACCAAACAGTTACACTATGCACATTTTCTACAAATTAGTTCATCTATTTATGTCTAACGTTCAACTTGCTTCACGTCTCCCTTTGATGTTCCTTTGCTTTACACCAACAAAATATGTAATATTGAATGTATTACTCATAATATTCGCTGAAGTTCATGACTTGCTAGTAAAGCATCCCGGTACTTATTTGCTTGAGAACAACAAAAGAGCATATTTCCGTCAGCAACTACCAATTAAAAGCCTTAAATATATACCACATGCAAAGCAAACATTCTTATCAGGAAATATTTTTCTAACTACATAACGCATTAGAACAGTATATTTAAATCGTACTCAAACTTAATAAACATTCTACTTGTTGTGCAAGGACATTGAAACGCCAGAATATGTTGATGACTGGGACTGGGACAATTTCCCTTCAATGGACGACTATACCTACGATAATGGAGGTGTTGAATCTATTGCAAAAGATGCAGAAAGAAGAAAACGAGAGATTATTGCTGAGACTACAGATGGAGCTGATGCAAAACAAGTAGAAGAGACGAGGCATACCAAGATGACAACAAAAAGACAGAACATTAGTACACCACCGTCAAGCCATGCTGTTCCTGTTGTTCAAGCTGGATATCATAGGTATAATATATCTGATTTTATGTAACAGGACTCACGGTTCTTTTCGTTTTTAAATTTTCTTATTTAGTTAGAAGGTATTGATGATAATTAAAAAATGAATAACTGATTTAAAACTAGACTTATATTCTCTACAAAATGACTTAGAATAAGTAAGTTTAAATAGGAAATTTATTTTTTGTTAAAAAATCTCAAATTTCTATTGATTTTTGCAATTATTTTCAAAATTCTTTTGTTTTAAATGATCATATTTTATTATGTTAATAAAACTTTACTATAACACTTACTTAGTATTGAGAAACACTTACTGAAGAAGACAACATGCCGAAAACGTTTTAGATATTAATATTAAGTAAGTTATAGTAAAGTTTTATTAACATAATGAATCTTAAACAGTTTGTAACCACATTCAACAATACTCTGGGTCATATTTTAATAAGTTTTATGTAGAAACATGCTGTAATATTAAATCTGTAATATCCTTTTGCTTACCGCCTCGTTGTGCACTTGGTAACGCGCTGGCTTACGGGCAGTAGGCTGCGTGTTAAAACTACGCTAGCATCCATGTTGCGGGTTTTGTTGTTGAGACTCTTCCTGGAGGTTTTGCATCTACCCAAACAGAAACTCTGCTACCAATAATGGGAGTCTGCTCAGTAAGAGTGTCAGTCTATGATCGGCGTTGTTGCGGTACACCGCCCGACGTAAAAGTACGAAAAAGTTGGAGGCAATCTCAGCTTTAGTGTATGTCTACCTAAGCATATTTGTAGAAGATAAAGCTTGAGTTTTCAGCTCCTGATTATCTCTAAAAAGCCTTACTTAAAACAAACAGTAAATATAAAAACATAGTCTTTCCTTCTCATAACACGCGGTTACATTCAGGGCATTTTCTATCATCAATACCTCAACAAAAAAAATAAAAAAAAAAATGTAAAATCGTCGTAGTAAATCACTATAATATTAAATATAATCAACTTATTTCAGTTTGGCATGGCCAGCAACTAATCAAAAGCCTGAACTGAAACTACACCACGAATTAAACAGTAAAATGACCATTACATCAAAACCAATCATAACCAGGACATCTAGAGTGTCTCTAGAAAAAGATGACAAAGCACCCGAACAAAAACCAAAAGCATCGCCAAGAGTTAAATCTTTAGAGACAAGAAGCTATCCGGTAATTGCCTTACTCACATAAAGCAATGTCTGCAAAATTTAGAAGAAGATTAAGAAATAAATTTCAGTTTCAATCATCAGATGATTACAACTCCTATTCTAATCCTCGCCCAACTCACCGTCGGAGAATACCAGCTACACAACGGCAACGTATCTCGGAAAGCTTCGAAGATGATGATGTTGCTCCTGTCGTGCCCGCAATAGTACGTCCTGCGAGGCGTCACATGCCAGTTGCGCATTTCCACGGAGATACATCTAAATATGCAATGGGCATCCATCAGAATTATCATGGTATGCTATTTTTAAACATTCAATTTATATTTAATGTAGTTCTTTTTGTATTGCTCATTGTTTTTCAAGTCGGAATATTGGTTCTTACGGTGAGGAAGAAGAATATTGGTTATGAAGAGTATAAAGTAAATTGTGTGGCAATTGCAGGAAATGGACACTTGAAACATTTGGATCGCACTTATGTTGATTGGATTTCTAGTGATTGGATGGAAGAAACAAATCGGGATGGTATCTTTGATCTAAAGAATGGTGTATTGACAATTCATGAGGATGGGTTATACTTTGTATATTCACAAGTAAGATATGGAATAATTTTTTAGCAATGTTTTTTTAATATTGTCGGTTTATTTCAAATTAAAATTAACGATTTCGTGATTACCAATTCAACAATTCAATATGTTTGTATATCTACATCTGTTTGTTAGGCAGTTTTCTTAATTTGCTAAAGAAAACTCAAGAAATGATAATTTTTATTTCTTTTTTTTTATTGGATGTATTGAGTATATAATTTCATGTAAAAAATCTTGTTTGTTCCTCTTTGGTCCGCTCTGGAGTTCAGTCGGGAAGCCGTCTGACTGCAGCAGTCTGGGAACACGGGCGGAAATCTCGCTAAGAGTGTGTTCAATAATATATATTCTCACAGAATTCAGTCCCAATAACTGCTAATAACCCTGGTAGTTAATGCAGTATAATGAAGAAGAGGAGGTTAAGTGTCGGTGTCGGTATACGACATGGTTGCAATACGCTCTAAAGCTACTTGAAATACTTTTTATCGATAAAATGCAACTAAACTTATTTTTTTATTAATAATTTTAGATTTCAAGTATTGAATCACTTTGAAATACCTTGAAAAATTTTATAACAAAAAATAATCCAATCAATTCAATTCTCCAAATTTTTCTCTTCCATTCAACGATTTGCTTTAATTTCTATTTACTATGTGCATTCTCTGGTCTGTACAGATTTTCTACATGGACGATCATGACCTGAATGGTTACCACGTCTATCGCAATCAAGACATGATTCTTCAGTGCACCACCATGACCCATTCCACAACAAGGGTGCGCAAAAGCAACACCTGCTACACAGCAGGAGTGGAACGTTTAGCATCCGGTGACAAAATCTACGTGCGTGACCTGTCCAACGAACGTTTCTCGTTATTCGAAAAAGGGAAAAGCTTCTTTGGCGTGGTGAAACTCTCTGATATGCGTGTTAAATGAAAGCCAAAATCAAAGCAAAGGAAACAAACATATCGAGCACAAAACGAATAAATAATATTATGTTTTCGAATTCAGTTTTGGAACAACGCCAGAGAATGGTAATATTTGTATAAAACATTGAGGGTAACTTGTATTAATTAATTAATTAATTAATTTAATAAACAGTATTTTACTATTTTTGCCTTGTTGTTGAATATTTCATTACTTGCGGTAAATTGCATTTGTATCACATGTAGTTGAGCATGCTTTTGTAGTTTTCCTCTATACAAAGTTTCCGGTTCTCCGCTTAGCGTAGCATTTAAAGTGGCACGTTAATAAAATCCCTTAATAAATGAATTAATTAATAAGCAGCGAAAGATGCGGTTGATGCTGCATCCTAATTAATTACAGTCAAAACAATTTCTCTCTAGTTTTATATACAGTACGTTCTAGAAACTTTTTATTCAAAAAAGTAAAAAATTACACTCTAAAATACAACGAAAATAAAAATATATTGACTTACGCTTGAAATACTTCTATTTTTGGCATTGAACAAAACACTGTTGATTCTCCGACACTTTTTGTATACTATCTCTCTCTGTCTATTTGTTCATACTAGGACATACTTTAATTTCCTTCCTCTTCTCAATTCACGCTTCAGTGTGAGTTTGTGAGCAAAATACATGTGAAAATCATTCACGCGCAGTCGCAATAGACGCAAGGTTTATGGGTGGCAACTGTTGGCGGCGGCGGCTGCAGCCAGTTGGTGTTTGGGTGATGTGCCAGAGGGCGGCTGGCGATCGATCGGCGGCCGAAACCCGCGGCCTCGCGTCCTAGATGCCAAAAGGTATGTGAGAGACATAGTCAGCTATTGGCAGAATGAGCTTGTGCCTGCAGCTTGTAAGATTTCAGTTTTGGACTAATTTAGGATCAGCGGACACGACTCTTGAGTAAGCGTAGAAGCATGAAGGGATGTTAGAATTCGTGATGAGAATTGTAGACAAAGAGAACGTATAGGAATTTATGGAATTGATAAATTTGGCAACAGCGTAAACGAATTAAGCAAAGCAGAGAAAATCACCAAACAATTAGGAATGTAAATAAATTAGTCCAATTAATATTGGATGCCCATTAATTAGGTTTCGATGGAATAAATTCTGGTGTCATTGGAACATTTTGAGATCATTTGTCGTAGAAAGGTATCGGTGAAAAGTTGAAATTTGACAGGGTAGAATAAAATAAAGAAAGAGGAAGGTAGTTGATACTAAGTAACAAGATAGGGTAAAACCAAAAAGGGAAAAAGAGAAGAAGAGACCACTGAAAGCTATTTTTTGTACAAGTGCTTTCTAAATTATCACATCTTAATTGCTAATTTTAAAATCCAACACAAAACTTTACCAACAGCAAATGGAAACAATGCAAGCAATCATTTCCGCCCTTGTAAATTTACATTAATTTGCTTCTTTAAGCTCAGTGCTTAACATTATTCCACTTAACCTTTGTAAGATTGACTTGCCCTTTGAACTGGAAAGACACCTAACAATATAATAGAAAGTGGTATTAAAGAAGTTTAAAGAAAAAATAACAAAAAAACATATTTAATATTTACTTCAACACTGTGCAGCAATGTCAGCGTTGTGCTGGGTTGCAATCGATTATAATCCAGGTTTATGCTGATGAACTGTGCACGTGTGTTGCACGTAAAACTGATTTAATGTCACATAATTCTGCAGTGTCCATGTTTAATCAACAGTATCAATATTATATGATAAATTCTGATAAAATACCGCAGATATATTTGGTATTCAGTGCTGGATCAAGATAGATTTAATAAATGAAATATTTACTTGTAACTTTTAATTACTTCCTAATCTATTCCTTAATACTTTGAATAGACTTAGAAATTTAATTGTAATCCTCAGAATTAATAGAAGTAGTAGGAATTGATTTTAAAATTATAAAATTATTTTAATGTTTTTTAGGCACTATTAATGTAATAACAATGCTAATTGCAAGCAAATTATTTCCTTACATAATGCAGCGTAAACTAACTGGTCTATAGCAACATCGATAACTGACTATCGATGTCACTAGTCACCATCTGTTTCGTCTACTTCAATTTTTGAATCACTCACATATCACTTTCATTCGCACATACCGCATTCTGCACATATCTTCACTCCCCGTAAGATACTATTACTTTTCCCTCTTTAATCAACTACTACCTACTATTTGCTTGATATCTTTTGCTTGTGCTTGGTAAATGTATCGCGTGTGGTTGTGCTGATGCAAGCTGGGAGTGTGTCTCGTCATTGTGTCTAAATTCCAGGATATGCCCAAGTGAGAGTGTCCATCGTCTACGCCGCGAACGAATGCGTGTATTAGGTGTGGTACTGTGGTATTTGAAGGTGCGCACGATACCCGGTCGCGATGGACGCTGAACCCAAGGAGCGCATCTACAGGTAGGCCCCACAACCCTATTGCCAGTTGGACGCTTTCCAGACTCAACTGGGACGGTTGAATTTGATCTGAAGCCTGCTCAAGTGTATACTAAACATCACTTGGTGCTTACTTGGTACCAATACGATGCCTGATGATGACTGATCCAATGTTTGGCTTTGTTTGTTTGCCTTGAGGTACATTTCATCAGACATACCTAACATAGTATCATCTATATTGCACACATTCAGGAAATCATTGCTTGCCACGTTAATTAATATTGGTTTATTCACAAAGCAGGTGGTTCATTGAGAGTTGTTCTAGGCAAGTTCTCCCAGTACCTATGTACCATAGTGACTTCAACATCTGGTCTGTGCTGAAAAACTGCATTGGGAAAGAACTCAGCAAAATCACCATGCCGGTGGTGTTTAATGAACCTCTCAGTTTTCTGCAGAGAATGGCTGAGTACATGGAGTATGCTCATTTGTTGCGAATTGCTGCCAAAAAACAAGATCCAGTAGAAAGGATGCAATATGTTGCAGGTAGCTTCTATCACATTCATTCGTCTACTTCTCAACTTAACCTCTTCTAACCTCTTCATAATTGCTTCCAGGCTTTGCTGTTAGTGCATTAGCAGCTAACTGGGAACGTCTTGGTAAACCATTCAATCCCCTACTTGGCGAAACCTACGAACTGGAACGTCCTGAATTCAAAATCATCTGCGAGCAAGTCAGTCATCATCCTCCTGTATCCGCTTTCCATGCAGAAAGTGACGACTGGGTCTTTCACGGATCAATTCATCCGAAATTGAAATTTTGGGGAAAAAGTGTGGAGATTTCTCCGAAGGGCACTGTCACCGTTGAGTTTCCAAAGTGAGTTTTCTTGCTTTTAAATCTAGGAATAGGATTGTCTAGGATTGCGGTTGTTTCTAATTGTTTACAACAAGCTGTTGTATATCTCTGATATACTCATAGCAAACGGAAACAAATTGACTTCATCAAATCACACTCATCACCAATCCAACCTACACAAAATCACCTAAAATAAACAATTGCATCTTTTCTTAGATTGAATGAATCCTACACATGGACCAACGTGCTTTGCTGCGTCCACAACATTATCGTTGGCAAATTATGGATGGAACAGTATGGCAATATGGAAATCATCAACCACTTAACCGGGCATCGTGCAAACTTGACTTTCAAGTCTGCTGGAAGCAATTCCAAGGACCTGCACCATGTCGAAGGTTTCATCACTGACCGCAATAAACGTAGACTTCACTTCCTCTATGGAAAATGGACAGATTTTATAAAATGTGTAGATTACGCTTCTTACGAAGAGCATACTAAAGATAACCCTAAAGGAAAGAAAGATGGCGAACGTAGTAAAAGTCCTCATGATTCGCCATCACATGCACCGAGGAGGGTGTTGCAGAAGTTTAACAGTCTTAAGGTTGGTCCCTTCAAGTCGAATTCAATGCAACAAGAGGTTAGTGGAAAGAGTTACAAAGTAAAAAAATAGAAGCTGATTCTGTTTAATTGTAGAGTATTGATGAGGCAAATTTACCTGATATTGGAGATGGTGAGATGCCGCAAAGCAATTTGACGTACTCACTAGAAATTCCCAATTCCATTGAGATATGGAAAGTGAAACCAAGGCCAAATCAAAGTGCAGATGTAATACTCCTAACCAAGAAAGGAAACAAACCCTTCTAAAATGCTTCTTGTTCTTTGCAGTACTATCAATTCACAGAATTTGCCATGTCCCTTAACGAATTGGAAGTAGGCATGGCCGAATACCTCTGTAAAACGGATTCACGCTTTCGTCCCGACATTCGCAAACTGGAACAGGGTGACATAGACGGCGCTGCCATCGAAAAGACCCGCTTGGAGGAGAAACAACGCGATGCGAGTAAATCTCGCAAGAGTAAGAAGAGCATCGAGTACGCCTCTCGATGGTTCCAGCAAGGCATAAACTCTGCTACCAAACAAGATGACTGGATCTACACCGGGGGCTATTGGGACAGACAGTATCAGGAAGAGGAGGATATTTTCTAACATGGCAGACTTAAAACGTGCTTACTATGTCAATATACACACAATAACAATTAAATAAACATACAAATCGTAGTAGACATTATTTACTACCAAATACTCAACAAATCAACTAGCATTTCGACACGAAATACGAAAATTTAGATCTAAAGTCATCTACTGAACTTTTAAAACATGAGTGTTGTCAATGTCAACTGCTTGAATCGAATCTCTGGAGCAATAACTCTTCTATAGAGGCATAGAAGACGCGAGTCTAGTGTGCGTGTATAGGTGCTAGGAATAGGATTTGACACTCTTAGGAGTATGTTACTTGAAAGACACATTGATCTATATTTGATTTACAATTAAGTCGGTGTCAATACACACACAGGCGCAGAATATACAAAAACAGTATTTTTGAAAATAGAAACATCATTATCAGGAATTATTAGTACAAGTAATTAAGCGAGAGTTGTTAGTTGAATGAATTTACTTAAAGAAATTATATTAATCTGTTGATTTAGATTGTATTGTACTTGTTATACTTGTTAATGCAAGTTGTGTCGATATTTTTTAACTATCTACGATCTATAGTCTCAGTTTATTCGTAGCTCTTGTATCATATTGTTGGTTTACTAAAAATTATATTGAAAACGTACTTAATAATAATTGACAGTCAATATTCATGGGGATCATTAAACATTTAAATGTAGTCAGATATAATGTAAGGCATACATATTAGAGCAGAGAAGTAAGGAAGTCGTTTAATTAGAATGACTAATTTTATGTTTGATTTGTTTTACTTCGCAGAAAGTAATTTATTGCATTGAAATGTACATGATTCATGTGCTTCAGATCCTCTATGTGTGTAATATATGAAATATAATTATTAGAAGCAGTAGAGGTTTTATTTCAATTAAGTCATACTTAATTTGCAATTCAGAGTATTGTTGAGTGTGGTTACGAAGTGTTTGATATTCATTAGGTTGATATGATTTCACTTTAACACTTACTATTATTCACTTGGTAAAACGTATTCGGCCTTCTTTAGTTTATTGCTTGATACTGAAGAAGGCAACAGGCCGAAAACGTTTTATCAAATGACTAAAAGTAAGTGTCAAAGTAAAAACTTATCAACACAATGATTTAAAATTAAAGTTGTGCGTATTTCGTTTAAATATTTTGAATAACAATAGAATTTATTCCAAATATGGTCGACTGTATGCAACTTTTCGAACACAGAATGTCAAGTTACATTGTTGCTGTTGGGTGTTGATAAACTGTTGATTTGATCTAAATTAATATAGGTAATTTAGTAAGAAATTGAATTTACTCTATATTATTAAATTAAAAATTGTCAATATTTAAAGAATAAATTTCTTGCTGTTAACTTGAACGGGTGCGCGTTTATGATCCATTTTTTTGCGTTAGAGATAGCTCAACATACATTTTAAAAACTGCGGTTCAAATCAGCATTATAAAAACGACTTTTTTTTATAAATAATACTCATTTTATAAATAGTATTATATTAAATTGAAAATAACATTAGAATACATGTAAAACGCCAATTTTGTCTTGTACAGCACATAAAAGAATGGCATTTAATGAGATATTTGGGGTCAAATTCAGGGTAAACAATAAATTACAAATTAATTTGTATAATATATTTAGAATATTTTTGGTTGTATTTATTTATTTTTGTTAATATTTATAAAATTTTCTTCACCTTCTTTCTCTTACCATGCCAAATTTAATTTCTACCGTTTCCATTTCGCCTCGATTTTCCCAGAGATCCAAGAATTCCTTCCTCTGTCAACCAAGCAATTGCGTACAGGATCATAAAACTTTCTGTGCAATCCCACTAGTAGATAATCCGTCCTAAAATAAGGGCACCTTGCACACAATAAGATAATAACAATTAAGATAATATAAACTAGCCGCAACAAAAAAATCCTAGAATGCTGTAAAAATAAGCAGAAAAATATTGCAACTAAATAGAAAAAAAATGCAAGAAAATATTGCAGTATATAAAAAATAAATAAAATAATAAATACAATGTATATTAAATGCATGGTTATTGATGTATCCTGAGATCTATGGGCTTTCTAGATGAGCTTTCCTGTCGTGAAAAAAACACAAAATAAATGTAGAAATTGAGTAGAATCCAAATTCCTATAATACTGTAAATAAAAAACACAAAAATATTTATACTAAATGCAACAAAATACATAAAAATCAATGATATCTAAAATATCATGTATTTCCACCACAACATTTACTACGTCTACACATATATACATGCCACATTGAAATAAATAAAAAAAAAATTCTTACCATTCAATGGTTTCCACAAAACGATGCTCCCTCGTTGCTACCTGGAAGCGACCGGTAGTAAACCTGGAACTGCTGGGCGGAAACTGGACCTTCTTTCTCCATGGTCAGATCTGAAACATTAAACAGAATTATATAGTATTATTGTCAGCGTAACCTCACCATTGCATGCATCCCGCGGCGGTTGTGGTCGGCTGTGCTGTGGAAGAAC
>JAODIE010000004.1:7649473-7787120 GCA_027575565.1 Diploeciton nevermanni
AGGATTACGATCAATGCAATTAACAACATCTTGTTAAATACTAGTCGTAATTTTCTCTTGCATTTATCAATTTATAGTATTCGGTAAATAAACAAATTAATACCGTCCACGATGTCATTATATTTACTAAGAATTATTTAAAATTAATTAACAATTTAAATTTGTTTGCAATCAATTTGCAATTGATTGTCTATAAGTTGCGATAATTAAATAAAAAGATTTGATAGTGATTATACTTTTAACAATTTTATTTAAAAATAATAATAGCTTTGATTGTGTAAACTATAACTATTTATAGGTACAAGAGTCATAGTTGAATACTTTCACAATTAAATTATCAGGTTATTTTAAATTTCCAGTCGCCTTGAGAATAGGAATGGAAATAAGATACTAGCAATTAAATTCTCATTTGAAAAATGCTTAACCTTGTTTATTTGTTAAATTTATTATTGCGACCAAGTGTTTTTTATGATTAACCATTACATAACATGCTCAAATCTTTAATTACACTGTGGAACAGCAAATAACGGCATTCGATCAATCATAATTTTCTAGGAAAACAGGTTTTTCAAATTTTTTGAATCGTGGATAGTTTTTTTTTTTAATTTTGATTTTAGTGTTTGACCGAATTTTGGTTGCAATTTGATATATTGTACCATCGGCGCTGCATCGCCTGTAACAATAGTGTCCTTCTACGAATTGTAGGCCACATTATGACCACATGCTGGACTTTGGCTGGGTTTTGTTCCCCTTGTGATTAATTGCATCCCTGTTTGGGCTTATAAACATATTTTTACATCTCTCAGTGTTGTGTTGGTTTCAAGTAAGTAACCTCTGTAATACTAATTTAATACTCAAGCATTGCTGCGCGTGTTCACCATTGCCTCTGTCAATCCATATTTAAGTTTACCAAATGAATCTCGTTGCTTAAATCACATAATTTTTCAAACCTAAATTATGTTGTCTTATCGAGTGTACCATCTCAGCCGTGTTCTACACGACGGCATTTCTCTCGCTCTCATACCCGACAACGCGACACTGGGTTGTGCACGGCTTCAGTAATATGATGCCGCCCTGGTTCTTGCCGCTTGTTTACAAAAGATAAGTGACGGAATAGTTTTCGGTTGAATGAGACAGTAGAGAATAAAATGCAATTCGTGAGCGAACGCATTGAAGTGCAACGCAAGCAAGTTGCAATTGTATTTTAGTTTCGAATGAGAATTGACAGAACAGATAATGTAATGTATATTCTTAAAAACAATTGCTGATAGTATCTTGGTAATATGATAACGTAAAAACAAAGCCAATGAAATTTAAGTTAATACTCGGAATTTCATTCCTAGAATTGACGGTATTAAATATTAATTCTGGATAATCTAAAAAGTCTTTATGCCTTTTCGCAAGCAAAAAATACAGGAGACGCGTGGAATACCTTAAAAAAACCCGAACCTTTTGCTAAGAGAGGACACATAATAGATTTAAATGAAGAGTAATCTAAAGTCTTTAGAAACGATGCGTCTTTAGATTTGAAGCCCGATTTTTGATTGGAAGAGAAGTTATTTGTTACTTGTTGGAGCGTATACTGCAATCATGCCGGGATACCGACACCGTACCTGACCTCCATTCCATTATACTGCATCAACTACTTACTACTATGGTTATTAGAAGTTATTCGGGCTGAAACCGGAGGAAATACATATTATATTGAATCCGTGTCCCCAGAGTAAGCACCCCGCCTGTAACTGCTACACTCAGGCGGTTCACCGACTGTGCTACGGAGCGGGGTCAAACGGAATGAGCCGCAGCTGGCAGGATTCGAACCTACGCTCCCAGAGGGAATCTGATTTCTAGTCAGACGCGTTAACCGCCCGGCCATTGCTTTATTTTAAATTTATTAATTTTAAAGCTATTATTCAACTTGTGACCACTGGTCTCTTTGTACAATTAGCTATTGCCACCAACATTCTCAATAAAAAAAAATAACTATCATATTCCAGGCACCAATGATTGCAGTAAATATTGTCACTGAGCCAATCATCAAAATTGGGAATAAATTGTTTGACAACGTAGAATGCTCCGTTCCAACTGATGGCCAATTAATGAAACCACCAAGAATGAAGAAGTGACCACAACTCCTCCAGGCATCTAATCTGGTCTGCCCATATTTGTATCCTGTGGGTGAAAATAACCATCTGCCCTGTCGAATGTCCGTCATTGTGCAAATGACGGCAACTATATTAAAAATTGCCCAGTTGGGCTCCACTTTAATCCTGTTTTGGAAGTCTGCACTTGGAATCAGCAAGTTGTGAAGTCATTATTCCTACTACCAAGACCCATTCCACCAACACTGGTGATTGCAAGAATACTGCGATTGTGTGACTATAGAGAAGGAGTTGTCAAATAACCCGCTATTGGCCTACACTTCAACAATGTGACTTCCCTGAAAACACCAAATGCGAGGTTCCTGTTCTACCAAATGGATGTGCGTATGCCAATTGCAATGAAGATGATTGCTTCAAAACCGACAATGTAAAAATAACTATCGGGTTTTCAATCTCTGACTGGGCCGTCAATGCCAGTTGCAAATATGAATCTGCATCACCGAAATAAATAACTAAATCTATAACTACAATAAAAATATATATTATATCTGGCAATATTTGTGCCATAATGTTCAGTAATCTTTTATTATAATTACAAAAATGTGCTGAACATTCGTCCTGCTCAATTACGCAGCATTTTAAAACATTATTCATATACAGCCTAATCCCAAATTTTGCCAAAGCTTAGCATCGTAAGTGTTATTATTATTAAATTTGATATATACACAATGAATAGATGTGAATTGAAGTCGCGTTTTACGAACTCTAAGCAGCTTTTATATGCTAGTCTTTCACGCTTGCGCATTAATTTGTCCATAAATCTCCATGATTTGCTAAATTTCAGACCAAACAAGCACAACTTTTGAAGTCAAATAATATAATTATACCTAGTGCTGCGTTCTTCAATTAACAGTTACATCTTGAATTAGTTACTATTACAAAGTCATTTTACCGGTCGTGTGGTGCGAAAATGTAAATTATTTAAAAGACTAGATGCCTGGAATAATTCTCACAGTGTGTAATCAATTAAAGTCGTTACTTATGATAGTAATTAAACGGCTGCTCTCTTTACAATACTCATCCAGTCTCCAAACCAAAACCTCGATTCGAGATATTCACGGGGAGTTGTAGTTTAAGCCACGTAGTTGTATTGGTTAGGGTTGTCCTTATCGCGCTCCATGTAATCTCGATCGATTAGGGATTCGATACGTTTCTTAAGGTCCGCAGGCTGGAAAACAGATATTAATATTAACAGTTATACCAAGTACGCTGTACAGAAGAAAATTTGTCTTTAGCAGTCGAATAGTTTGCTCCGATCAGTAAACCAATTTATTAGTCTTCCCTAACATATTCTTACTTTGAATAAAAAGGGCTAAACAATGCATCTAGACTCTAAATTGCTTTTTTAAGTGTTAAGCGACAGCGAGGCGAATATCGAAGGAAATATCGGGTTAGAATTCTGCTAATACCAAGGTTAGCAGGATTCGAATGTCGCAGTACAATGAATGAAAAAAAAAAGAGCAAATAAAATATCAGTCTAAAGTTCGGCTGGCAATAACAACTTATGGGTTTAACTTAACACGTTGGGGACGGCGCTGAATTACCAGGACTGCGAGCTCAGCGGCTTTCCTCTTTCACCCACCCAAATGAACCATTGCAGTCGCTCCGTCGGGTGGAAGAGAGCGAAAAGCCGGCACGTGCGTAGGGATGTGTGCATCACCGGTGATGCACGCCGTGTCCCCAACGTGATAAACCAGTTTGAAAACGCATAAAGTAAAATTACCATAAATGTGCGTGCATCTCGCATCGCTCTTATGTGTAATTTTATACCTATATATTTTTTATCGCACGTTTATATATCAACATCGTCATTAAATGTGTTGCATTGTGCTCTTAATCTGCAACAGAAGTGCGAATAAAACAGAATCTAAAATCTTTAGAAACAATGCGTTTTTAGATTTGAAGTCTGCGCGTCCATTTTAGTCAAATACCGCTAATTTCTGATTGGAACAGAAGTAAAAAGAATTCTGTATATTTTCCATTACTTTTCTTACCTTCACAGGAAATTTAAGTTGAACATACAACTCGCTAATTAATAAATTATGACTTAACGTTTTCCGCATCTTCATGATGCGAACAATTGCTGCGTCGATTTGATATTGCCGATCTTGATACACACGTTCTTCAGTTGCTTTTTGTTCTTCCATCTACAAGCAAATACGTTTACAATTAATTATACAAGAATCATACCCTGACTTACCGTCTCTTTCATTTGAATTTGATTAATTTTAATCCTATACAACTTATTTGTAAACTCCGAATTAAATTTAAACTTGTCATCGTCAGCGACATCCCGTCCCTTGGGATTTTTATTGAGCACACGCGCCTTGCCACACGCCAAACTCTGCAGTGTCCGTTTCAATTCTCCATCCTCAATATTCGTTGCTGTCTTAATGAAATCAAAAGCCAATTCATCCGAACTATTAAATAGCAGCAAGACTAACGATTGAAAAAGCGACACTACTAACTCCTTTTGTCCAGTCCTAAATCGTGCCTTGAGTACGCAGTGTCCCAGCGTTGGTTGCCACTGCAACTTCCTTCCACTATGCTTACTAAGATAGAACTTATTAAACACATCCTGGAACTGAACCATCTCCTCGGGCACATTCACCTCCATTGGGGTATACGTAGGCCAGTATCCCATAGTGAGAATATTAACAGTCATTTCAAGCTGAGCTAATTTACTACTTGTGTTTGTGATGTGTTGCTTAAAGGCAATGTTTATGTCTTTGCTCAATTCCATGTCTTTGAACATTCCTTCTAGCTTCGAGGTGAAGCCTCCACCACACTCTTGTTTTAATTTACTAAGCATGCTCTTTTCAGCATCTACACTAGCTGATTTTCCTACTAATAGACGTTTGGCAAGATCCTTTTTGTAAAACGCTTCAAATACGTCCTTCCCATGAATGAATCTAAAAAGAACCATGATTTTATCAAGGAGTCGTTCTAATTCTTCCTCGGTGGCTTCTTTATTGCCGGCGCGAAGTTTGGAATCAACGAATTTAGCTAAAAGCATTGATAGGAATTTAAGAAATACCGAATTAGAGCAAATATTTCATTATAATGAAAAATAATTTACCTATGAGTTCAGCAGGTTTATTCGCACGTTGATTGATGAAATATTCAAAGGCCTCCTTTAGAGAATTACTAAACTTCTCATTGCGATAAAAACACGTCTGAACGACATTGTCCATCGAGTCTTTAAAATCTAGCAACTCTTGTACCATTGTCTTATCCTTCTCTGGTTCAATGACAATAATTTTTCCGCGTTTCTTGATATATCCATTAAAAGCGACGCAAAGCTCACTGTGGCCATTTTTAACTCTTCCGAATAAATAATACAACATACTTAAACAAACAAGACGATTCTCCTCCAATAACCCATCAAGCCCTTTCGACAAAATATTGGTAACATGCTCACTAAGCAGCTGCTTCTCCACAACATGGATAAGCTGATACTTGGAGCTCGAGTCTAAATAATGCAAAACTCGTTCGTTTTCTTCGAGGATTCTTTTGTCCACATGACTCAGATATTCAGGCACTTCCATCTCTTGCATCAGGCGTTGTCCTTCAGCAGCATAGAGCCGCTCTGTCGCGGTAAGAAACTTCTGTTCGAAGGCTTGTTCATAAATTTGAAGGTCGGTAAGCATACGAAGCAAAGATTTGAGCAAAGTACGATCTACAGTTATACCACACCTCTCCTTCTCAATGAGCATCAACAGACCTTCCACGATTCGCGTCTGTACCAGGGTATATTGCAATATATACTGTCTAAACAGCTCAAGTCCCATATCCCAAATTGACAGAATGCTAGGGTTTTGTAGGACATAAGTACGGTCGAGAAAGAGGAATATACTTCTGATCATTATCATTTGTTGACAGTGTGCTTGCCAGGTGTCATTCATTTTCTTAAGAAACATAAGTCTACCTATGGAAACAGAGATGAACTGTTCAACATTGGTTCTAACATGTGTTTCTATTATAGCTCGAAGGTCATTGTAGAGTGTACTAGCCATCTTGTGATTACACATGTTCTCAACAGCTTGGTATAGCTCTTCAAGAGAATATTTGTTTGGTTTTGACAAATGTATTGCAAGTACTGCTTCTTGTAGCTTTTCCCATGTTTGTTCACGATAATCATCAGGAAGTTTAAATTCACCTTTAAACAAAATATTAACCCAATATAAACAAGCAAGCAAAAAACTAATATTTACCAGCAATTTATTATATGCTAATAAACTTACTTTTTAGATTCTTTATAACAAGTTTCTTTGTTGCTGTTGGCTTCACATTCAAAATATTTAAATTTCGATTAAGGCCGTTGGAAGTAATCGCCGAGAAGTTGGCCCGCTTGCTGCGGTCCGCCTGATTTCCGCTCATGTTCTCAATCTCAACGCGTTTTCGTTTGAGCGTCGACGAGTGGAACTGTTCTCTACTCGAACCCCTGTCCTCACTTACTTTGGTGTATCTGGACATAGAAGCACATCACCAGCGGACTAACCACAAAACGCTGTACAAACACAACAAACGACACGAATGGAGTTATTAAGAAAAGTATAAAGTTATTTAGAATGAAAGTGTTATTTCTTAAATACAAAGCATCCGAGCAGCCAAGCACAGCTTCTCGTCCTCTCTTCCGCTACAAAACTCACGGTTTTCTAAACTGTCGATTGTCAAAATTTCGGCTTGTTCATCCATCAAGGTTACAACCATACCGGGAAAAAATAAATTTCAAATGAATAAATTGAATACTTGTATAACTTATACATTTCGCTAAAACTGTTATTTTAATATATTTACGGTAGATAGTATAGAATACTACCTGACATAGTTACCGACTTCAATATTATATATTATTTAAAATAAAAAATGCAGAGTTTGTAGAAAATACAACCTACTAAGTTGACTGCTTAGGTTTTAGATTAAGATATTTTTGGAATGGCATGGAAAGTAGAATGGTCTAAAATAACGCGATGTACCTGATACATAATTAGATTTTATCAATGTTTTACAATTGCTGAAGTAATCAATATACCAATGCCAAATATTCATTTGGCATTACTTAATGTATTGTGATCAATATTTATAAAATTCATATCAAACTAACGACTGGAAACTTTTTCTTTAAAAATATAGTTTAACAAGGTTTACGAAAAAAATTTTGAATATATAATTTTTTATAATTGTGCAATTTCATCACATTATTTTAATCTTTTACAATAAATAAATATAGTAGTGTCCTCTATAAGAATATTCTAATACAAAATGTTAAATTGTCAAAAGTAAACATTTGACAACATGCAACAGCTGTCAAGGAAGAATCTACCAAAGTAACGAAAATAATTGATGATCGCACATAATTCTATTTATATTGTAAAAATAATTTAGTTAAGTTATTACTTTATCTAATCTGTTGACAAATAAGGTATGGTATATATCTTATTCTAAATACACTAATTTGAACACGGTAAGATTTTTTGTTTTACTAGAGAGCTTTTGCAAAATCATAGTTTATTTTAGTTTGGTTCTGCAAACTAGAATAATTATGGAACCATCTGAAGAGGTGTGCAAAAGTTTAATAGTTTGGCTTCGTTCAATTATATCGGAACGAACGAGGAATATATCAGAAATATCTGATGGAGTAGCCATTCTTCAGGCATTGATACAAATGTCTCCTGAAAACTTTTACAAACTGAATGGAAAAATTATTGGAGATGTTGGAAATACGTACATAAAACATTCAAATCTTAAGAAGATACTTGCAGCCATTATGGAGTTTTATAATGATGCTTTAAATTTGCAAATTATGGAGATTGGATGCCCTGATTTGAACAAAATTAGTGAAACTCAAGACCTCAAGGAATTGGCGAAATTTTTAAGGCTGGTTTTGGGTTGTGCAGTTCATTGTGATAGGAAACAAGAATATATCACTCAATTTATGGCATTGGAGGAGTCTGTACAAAGGTGTATTATGATAGCAATTCAAGAATTGGAGGAATTGACAGGAGGTGTTGGAAAATCTGGCATTAGTTTGTTGAGTATTGATTCAGAGACTAGAATAATGAAACTAATGTCAGAACTTGAGCATGCCAATGAAGCCAAAGATACTTTGGCACAAGAATGTCATAATCTTGAAGCAAAAATACAGACTTTACAAGAAGAAAGGCAAACGTTGCTGTCTGAAAATCAAAACCTTGCTATGCAAATCAAAGAAAAACAAACAAATGATTTTCCACGCGATTTTGAAAGTCGTAAGCAAATTGACCATTTTAAGGAAGAGATTTTTCGTTTGGAAGTAGTTAGGGATGATCTAGGAGCAAAGTTAAAGGACCAAGACAAAGCTTTACAGACTGCTCAAGAAAAAATAGCAGACTTATTGCGTGCTGCAGAAGTAAATGCTCGGCTGAAGGATGAAGTGGATGCTTTGACTGAATCTGCAGAGAAAGTGAAAAATTTAGAAATGGCATTGGTTTCATACAAGAAAAAGCTTGAGGACTATGCAGATGTTAAAAGACAATTTAAAATTTTGGAGGAAAAGAACGTAGAGTATCTTCAACAGAATTTAAAGCTTGAAGAGGAATTGAAAAAACATCATAGTTGGAAGAATTCATCCGACTTGTACAAGACTCAAGCGTCAGAGTTGGAACTCAAGCTTGATGAAGAAACGCAACGTTTGGACAAAGCTAGGTTTCAATTCAAAGGTCTAGAATCCAAACTAGAGGCTCTACAAGCGGAGAGAGAACGCTTAGAGCGCGAACGGGACACTTTACGAGAGGAAAATGAAGAGTTGCGTCTTCATACTAACAAAGGAGTAGATGGTGCCGCAATGGCACAAGAATTAACCCCCACTGAAATGAAGGAACGTCTTCGCTTTCTTGAAAAAGAAAATATGACATTGCGCAGCGTCAACCAAGACGCCGAATCACATCAAATGCGGTTGGAAGACGCCACTGCCAGGTTAAAGAAATTGACTGACCAGAATAGGACTCAGAATTTACATATACTTGAACTAGAGGCTCAGCTGGAAAATACGAAGTCGGAGGACAGGAGTGGAGGAGACGACAGTATCAAGGAGTGCAAGGCCAAGATGGTGCAACTTCAGGAACAACTCCAGGGAAAGGAGCAGGAGTTAAGTATTATGCAGGCAAAATACGCGAGGAGTGTTGATAAGGCTAGGGAAATCTCAAATTCCTTGCATGGAAAGAGCAATGGTAGTATTGAGTCCCTCACAACCCCATCTAGGCATCAACCCGGGAAGAAGGACATGAAAGAGGAGGAAAGTAGGTTGATTACTACGGCATTCTATAGAATCAGCTCTCAGTTACATCGTGATGCTGTTGATGAGAGATTGGCTTTGTTGAGTGCTGGACAAGGGCAATCATTTCTTTCTAGGCAAAGGCAGCCTACTCCGCGGAAACCAGTGACTCCATTCAAGTCAAAGTAAAAGGTATGATTAAATCTATAATTCATTTTAGCTCGAGTCGTACACGATAAAAATCGACAAGTTAGTCAATGTGGAAGACTTTAAAGTCAAAGTTGAAATGTTGCAGGGTTATGGGCAGTAATTGATTGTACAATATTAGCATAGACTGCTATAAAGTAGAGAACAAAAAACAATTAGGGCAATGTTTATCAAACGCAGGAGTCGAATGGTTGAATTCTTATAGATTTTAAGAATGTAATTACATATTTTATCTATAGTTTTTTCAATATTTATTCTTTCACTAATAAATAATTTTTGCATACCATATGGGTTTTTTAAATTTAATTTATATTTTATTGAATCATTTTTAATGATGGTCTCTTATTATGAAGTAACATTTGTATAATAAAAGAAGAAAATTAAGTTATTTTAAGATATTTTTATATTTCTTCTTTCAATAAATAACTTTCTTAAAAACATCAACTTCTAACTGCAGAATTCTTTCATTTATCTTGCTCCAGATGAGTCTTAAACGTGGGTATGACAAAGTGGGCAGAATTTCCGAAAATTCATATAACGCTCCTGGGCAACATGATGGCAAATCTTGCAAATCCACTGACTCGACGATTTCTCATGCAACGGTTCGCCCGAAATCATGCAGGTTGGAAACGTGCTGTTGCAGTCGGGACATGTGGTGCTCCTGAAGCGAAAACAAAAAATATATATAATTTACAAGCAATGCAATAGCAGCCTAAGAGCAATTACCATTCGTACAAAGTTTCGTGACAGGTCCCACACCGCTTCTTCCTAAAGTCATCATCGTTCGGTTCGTGGTCGAGAAAAATCTCATAAGTGAGTTTATTAATCTCCGCCGATTCGCTTTCCGAGAACTGCAATGGGGGAGCATGTCCGCAAATGCGTTGAATATCTTAAATCTGACTACACTTATGTGATTTTATAGAAAATATACAAACCTCGAGTGATTTTAATTTAATAAACGCTGTTGAACAAACACCGAACGCTTGATACTGACAAGCAATTAGCGCCAGAAGTTTGTAAATTTCCATTTCATCCAAATACGACGCGTATTCCTGCAACTTGAATGCGGTGTTCATTGCATCGCGAAGTTTGTTGGCGTAGAGTTGTTCGTGCGCCAGGAGGAAGTAATGATATGCCTCGGCACCTTTCCAAACGTTATCAGTGTAGTGCAGATTAGTTTCTGAAAGGCAGAAACGACAGTTAATAAATAAAATTCCCAATCCCAACTGACATTTCAATCTGCAAAACCATCAACGAATTTCTTATTCTCGTGGTTCTTTTAGATTAGTTGATAGGATACGAACCAGATGCGCTATTACTCGCCAACATTGCAGCATACACGAATAGTTTCTTCACTTTGATCAAATTTCGCTTCGAACGTTTGGCTTCCTGCTTGGCTAATTTGAAAGCAAGCTCCGCGGCGCTAGAGAAGTGTTTCGCCTGCACGTTGATTTCCACTGCGCTAGCAAGCATGTTTCGCTCGACCAGATGAGACGTGTACTTTTTGAACAATGCGTTTATTTGCGGCAAGTCGTATTCCTTCGCCAATTCAATTGCTTGATCCCACTTATTGTG
The DNA here is from genome assembly GCA_027575565.1 of Diploeciton nevermanni. Lineage (NCBI taxonomy): Eukaryota > Metazoa > Arthropoda > Insecta > Coleoptera > Staphylinidae > Diploeciton > Diploeciton nevermanni. The sequence continues at coordinate 7,660,673 of JAODIE010000004.1, forward strand.
GAGAATACACAAATCCACCGCCGCTTTGACGTTGCCCAACTGCAGAAAAATGAAAATGCGCTTTCAGCACGATCATCAATAAACATCAATACAATCACTTTGGGTATCATGCGAGAATTGCGCAAAATGCACGAAGGAAATGGAAACGAAGATACGTACCCGGATAAGTGCCTCGACCGCCACGGAATACACAGCGTCGGCTGCAAACATGTCGGCGATATTTTGCAAGAGCGGATCGCCGTCGGGTAGCGATTCAATCATGTTTTCCAAAGCGGCGTAATCTTCCAAGTGATAATAGCATTCGATCATCTCGCCGCGATTTTTTGCCAACTCGTAGTACTCGACCGCAGCGGGCCAATTGTTGAATTGCGCAAAGTAATCTGCTGTGGAATTATATGCGATTTCAAGCACCAAATCAGGCGCGGAAACTCCATTTTTCATTATTTGAATCACCCGGAACCAGTCGCCCAAAGTCTGACGCAGAATCAAGGCCAGATCCCTAAATACGCACAATTGAAATTGATTGTGATGGATACAAAAAATTACATTCCCACTTATTTTTTGCTTTACTCACCGTCGATCCGAATCGATAAACAATTTCTCGGACTCGTCGAATTGCTTGAAATAGGTTGCAATGTACGCTTTCCTAATTGCCTCACTGCTAATGCCGTGCAACTTCTTAACGAACGAAATGCCGCGGTAGTCCAGCGAGCGTATGAAGGCAGACTCGGCGACGGTCAAGTTGACTTCTTTCAGGGCGGCCTCCGCCAACAAGCGCCAGAGACGCGGGTGAGGATTATCTTCAATGAACTGCGCCGTTTCGGCAATGCCGACTTTTTCCAATAGCACTCGTGTGTCCCGCAAACTTTTCACTTCCAATTTGAGTAGATGTTCTTTAGCGGGTTTCTCGGGTTGCTCCATAACTTCATCCAGAAGGACCGCGACTATTTCCAGGTCGTTGAAATTGCATATGTAACCGGAGCTCGATATCGGCTCTTCGGGATTATTGCCTTTGAACACGTACATGCGGGTCTTCTCCATGATGGCCAATGATTGAGGATTGTCGCTCGCCCAGCACATCGCCCACACGTCTTTACGCTCGAGTTTCCCGGAGTCGGGCTGATTCATGCGCAAACTGTTTTCCGAAATGTCCATTACTGTCATTACACCCGAGACGTCGATTATGGACAATCGGCTGAAATTAAATTAGCCTTGAGAGCACAAATAAAACGCAATCAGCTTAAAATTAACAAAATTAATGGAATATGCACATGAATTGCGCATTTAAGCTCCCAATTTACGCAACGCAAAAACATTCTACATACGTTGAATTGCAGTTAATCGCAATTTTGTGGGGGCGCGTTGCGAGTTTGTAGCGATTACATAGCGCCGAATGTGGGAGCGCGTAATGCTGCAATGATCCCGATTCCCTGCCGATGATCAATGCGCGATCACTGGCCGCAATCGCACAAATTGGATCGGTGGTCGCATGCGTGCTAATAGTTATTTCAGCAGTTTGCTCCAAATCGTGAATTACTTCCACCGCCCCGGATGGATTATCGTCAACGTGGTAGATGCGGCATTTCATGCGATGCTCTGCGCCAAAGGCAAATAAAAACATTATACATTGCGGTTAATTACACCAGTCAACGCCAAGCCCTTGTATGGTCAAACTATTGCAGTATTGTATGCAATGAATTTATGCGGTTGAATGTGAGAGACATACTTGGAATTCCGTACGACTTGGGCGTTTTATATTGCCAAACAATAAAATTATTCCTGTCTGCCGCAATGACGTGCGTGGAATTGATTGCGACGAAAAGCGGCTCGATGTCAACGTAGTTGCCGTCGATTAACGTGCCCAATGTATTAAACAGTAGTAATCCATATTGGCCGATATTGGTCGAATCATCCTGGTCGTTTTTTGTCACCAGCACGCAATGGTCACCAAATGCAGCGATGCCCAATAAAACGGGGACATATCTCGTGTGGCACTATCATACAGCCATCAAGAAAATATAAGCAACATTAAAAGAATAAACGATTGCATTAGAGATAAGTGACTTCCTCCATTAAATGACATCTAAATATCATACTTGGTTATTGGTGATGTCCCAAAAAGAGACGCACACTCCAGCTTTTTGGGGGCGGCAAGATGTGTAGACAATGGTCTTCTTGAAGTAGCACCACTTGTAGTCCGGCCGGATATTGGCAAAATACACATAGGAGTCAATCGCTAAGGCGACTCGCAGTGAGCCACCCTCCCATACGCAGCAGGAAATAGAATAACCGGGCACTCGCAACGTTCGCAGATGCTACAGAAACAAAGGATGCTGCTAGCGGATATTGTGCGAGATAGATCAGCTCTGATTAGGTTTGCTTACGTCTCCGAAGGGACTGTAGAATTGCACGACGTTGGATTCCTTGTCATTGTCGAGCTGCCTTCCTGCGACTGCTAACAATGTGCCATTGTGATTCCAGCTGCAGTAAACGGCTGCCATTAATGTGTCAACTATGACTGGATCTATAACATAGGCGTCCAAATATGCCAAGATTAATACAACACGTTGTTGAATAACAACAAAAAGATGCAGTAGTCTGAATTTAAAGTCTTATTTCATAGTTTTTAAGTGGATGTCGTTGCTATTACTTGGATCTGTCTCGCTATTCATGAGTTGCATGCGTCCATTTTCGTAACAAATTGCAAGACATGGACACAAAGCATGCATATATCCATTTTTGCCATTGTACCAATCCAATCCTACAATTGGCACACTCATGTTGCCGTCCATAGTCTGAATTTCCAATCGCATCTGAAAACACAACAATCGTCCATTTTTAACTAGCATTCAAATGGGGTTATGTGAAATACCTACAACGAAATTTCCTTGGTTGTCATATAAATGCACCTGTCCATTTTGTAGGCAAAACAACAACAACTTGGCGTCTGGTGACCATTGTACGCCCGCAAGTTGCACCCCTTTCAGCTCTTTCCCCCATATGCGGTTTCCATCCACCGAGCCCACAATAACCGCACCATCCTCGTAGATAATGCATATTTTAAGCCCGTCATAGCTCCAGGCCATTCCAACCACGGTGGACTTTTTCCGATTGTTAATCATCTCCTCATACCACGCGCCCTTGTATAGCATCCACACGATGATGACACCATTCTTGTCGGACGTGGTGAGCTTCTTGTGTGCCTCATTCCATGTGATCACCTTGATACTGTCCGAGTGGCCCTCGAGTGTTTGATTCATAGAGAGATTACTGGCGGCGGCCAAACCTCTTGTCTTGCCAGTGCCGCCGTCCGCATCTGTGCCCGCGTCCAATTTCAACACCTTCAGCAACCCTTCCTCGCCGCCGACTGCGATGTATCCGTCTTCTCCGTTCCACGCGATGCTGTGGAGTTTTGTGTTGTTGGGAATTGCAATCTAGCAAGCGTTGCAAAGCGGAAGCAATTTCCAATTAATTGTTCAGCCATTAATAAAACAATGAGAAATTTGGACAATAACAACAATTAATTACAACGGAAATTGATTTTGAAGAGGTATACTGCTATAATTACCTTTTTACTTAGATAGATAAACATTTTGAAAGCTTCCTTTTGATATTTTATTAACTTAAACGCTATAAATTGTATTTGGAAACAATATGCTTGTTTGTGGTGCACTTGTTGTCATGACAACGAATTGTTTGACGTTTTATCCGCAACAATCACCGGCGTGTAAAGGCAAACTGGCATCAACATGCATGTGACTACTCACAAATTACACCTGCTATTCTTCTACACTTGGGTGTAGAGTGAGACTGGTGAGACCAGGTGTTTTGAAGCGGAAGAACAGGTTTGCACTTATCGAAACAAATAAATGATTAAAAATTGGGTTTCCATTGTATACAAAAATAAATATAACACAAACGCTCATAAGTTTCCTAGAGCTAGCACCACTAGTTGCGAGAGTAAATATATGCCATTAAAAATAGCTAGTAATAAGTTTAATTAAACTGTTTTTTTATGTTGAAAAATTGCACTATAACACTTACTTATAATTGATTTGTAAAACGTTTTCGGCATGTTGCCTTCTTCAGTATATTTTAATCATATATTTTAATCATACTGAAGAAGGCAACATGCAGAAAACGTTCTACCATCTGAAGAAAAGTAAGTGTTATAGTGCAATTTTTCAACATAATGAATCTTAAACACTTCGTGACTACACACAACAATACTCTAAACTGTTTTTCTAACTATTGAAATCCGGTTTTGGTTTAAAATACTGCCTGGCAGTTGGCTCCTCCACACAGCTGACTCAGATAGTTCATCAAAGCACCACGTCAAAGTTATTGTTATGATCCATCATTTCCATCTCTCTCTTTCTTGGATGCTTAGAACAAGATCGCAACTGTTTGCTCCAAACATCATTGATCCTGACTGTGCGTGCCCGCTTCGTGGAAGTTCTCCAGGCGTATATGTTGGGAGCGTCGCTCGATGCGCTGTGTTAGCCCCTGATTCTTGCTCATGCCCGCATTGGTGGCTGTGGGGATCCAGCCTGCGTGAACTTCGGCAGCAGCGGCGTTATCTGCGATCCGCACACAAATCAAAATAGTAGCAACTAGTAATGAAACAAAGCCGCGAGTTCATTGTTGTTCATTAAATTGAGTCGTCGATCTTCCCGCTGATCAGCACTACTTCAATCGCGTAAGTCGCAACGAGACGAGCTAAATTCCTTCACTATGGCGAAGATGGCATTTCAGCATCAGGCCGGCACGGCTATGGAATGTTTAAGCGTAAGTAAAAAGTCTAATTATGACTAAACACTGATCAAAAATCTCAAATCATGAATCATTAAAATATTGTGTTTTATTTGCAGATTCCTATTACTTTGCACAAAGAAATTGAAGGTGATAATCATAGATGTGGATTTAAAATAGGTGGTGGAATCGATCAAGATTATCACAAAAGTCCCCAAGGATACACAGATAATGTATGTATTGGACTATTTTACCTAATAATTGAGCAATGGTGAAAGTAAATTCAATGATTTCTTTCTAGGGTATTTATGTCACTGAAGTTCATGAATCATCTCCAGCATCAAGAAGTGGTTTGCGAGTTCATGACAAAATCCTTCAATGCAATGGCTATGACTTTACAATGGTCACTCATAAAAAAGCTGTTAGTTATATAAAAAAGAACCCTACACTCAACATGTTAGTTGCTCGCAAGGGTGTGACATCAACATAATAATATCTCACTACATTCTCATGCACACATTCATTCCCATCTACAGTATTAGCTACAATTTTGATCAAGTTACCAAGTTATTAACCTGCATATTTGTGAATGTATATTCATAAAACTCTACCCAAATTAGTGGAATAATATAATAGTTTGAAATATGAGATGTTTATGTATGGTCATGCCTCATTTGCACATTTAGCTATTGTGTGAAGGATGGTTTGCAATTGATTAGATTCTAAGTAGATAATTTCGCATTTGATGTGATTCACTTTATTTACATATGTTGTTTATATTTTCATAAGATTAATATATTGTTCTATTATAAATATGCTTGAAATAAATATTAAGTTGCACATGTTGATCAGAATCTTTGTACATGCGAGTATTGGGAATATCTTTGAGGGATTCCTTTCAATGACATAAATTTAAAGCACCCCGAATAAGTTTGAGGGACACGGGCTCTGAATCCTCTTGATAGTATATCCAATATAATATGAACTCCTACAGAATTCAGTCCCAATAACTGCTAATAACAATGGTAGTTGATGCCGGATAATATTAGGAGTATGTTGTGAAATTTGCTTTATGTCATGTTCCTTAAAATGTTACATGTTTATTACTACTTATGGGAAACGAATTTATTTATTGAGGTCTCATATTTTCTTTGTTCCAGTTTCAATCATCAATAATAAATAACATTTATTTAGATGCATCTTTAAAGACCCAAAGAAAAATGTCTATCGAAATATGACGAAAATTCATTTTAGGAAATGGCGTTTGGATCTAGCAGGTATGCGTTTGATTTTAGAATCTTGCGCTAGGTAAAGAATATTCATCATTCTAGATGATTTTATCCTTTTACAAAATTTGCCTCAATCAGACATTTGGAAACTGTAAAAAAGACTTTATATTTCTATATCTTCATATCTAATATTTATTGAGATGTTAAAATATCCAAAGATAACAAACAGAAAGCAAAGAGATTGACTAATTAGAGTGATGCAGTTTTGTTGCAATAAATGTAATTGAAATATTGCTGTATTAATGCCTCGTTGAATGATTTAATCTCTAATAAATCATAATGCCCGATTAAATTTACAATTTTAGCCTTAAGGAAAACTGACTTTCTTGCTTGTATCAAGAATGATAAAATTAAAAATCGGTGCCTTCTTACAAATATCAAGACATATATCATTTCTTGAAGAAAACCTTTGATTTTAAAGGATATTACTATTCATTTGATACATTATATTTCCTTGGTTAAATAATGGAAGAATTCTGAATTAGAAACATCCGTAAATTTCGAAGAAAACAAATTTATGTGTATACAAAGTAAACATTTAAAAATTCAGTTTAGAAGAGGGCGTTGAATGCATAGGCTAAAATTAAAGCAATTTACATACGAATGTTCCGCTCATTTTCCGGTATTGTGTGACCACCGAAAGGAAAAAAATAATGCTTCATAAATCACGTTGAAAAATGACTTCCATTTAATGAACCTCGCGACATCACGTCCGTGATGACCATCTACACGCCACAAAATGAATATCAAAATGAATTTACAATAAATAAGAATAATGAATTTTCACGAATGTGACATTTTGCTTGAGCCTCTCAAGATGACTGCAACCTGCCCATCAAAATTTAAAAATTGCAAAATGTTTGATTAATAGGCGTTGATGTTTTACGCAACATTTTGAGTTACACATATATGTTAATTGAGCTGAGCGTACAAAGTATGGCAATTTGCATGCAAAATTGGTTCACCCTTTTCTGCGCCGCATCTTTAGCAGTGGTGGCTTTATAATTACTCAGAATACCTAATTCCACATAAAGTATTCACTTTGATCGCCGGATAATCAACCATAAACGTGTAGAACGCACGATGAAAATAGGAAAATTGCAAACTTGGGAAAATTACGAATTTTAACAGCGCGCGGACTGGAATTGAAATCTGATGGAAAAAAATGTTCCTTATTTTCTACGTTGATACGGGCGGATAGGGAAACAAAACAACGAGCGATTTGTGCATGACGATAGAACCTGGTTTGCGTGTTAAAAAGTTTTAGACTTCCTTGAATCCAGTCTTACAAGTCTACAGACTGGCCATCAAGACAGTGCGGCTTTTCTTTTGAATGTCGTGACTTGCCGTATTTGTCCCTTAATAAGCTTATATTTTTCTAACGAGCTATTATATTAATGTGTTAAAACACGGAAATTCATATTTCAATACTTACTTAGCAACCGGTTTGTTTGATAATAATTAAAGTGGTAAAATTTTCCATGATGTGCAGATGAAACGATGAAACCTAACCTTAATAAACTTCCCGCAATTAGAAGTTAATTTCTGAGTTGTTTGTTTAACGATTGTTGTTTCTAATCTCAATTTCAAATTTCCACGCTCAATTTCTCAAGAAGAAAACTGTCAATTCTAATCACACTTGAACAATAAACCATTTGCAATTAAGAAACAAATCAAACCAAAATTAGGTCAACAATTGGTACTATTTTAGTGCTATGTTCAGAAACATGTCACGGCCGTAACAAAACCAATCTCATCAGTTAATAATTATTTAATAGAAGAAACCTTAAATACAGAATGTAGCGTCATTATCTCAAAATCTCCGATTGCCTCAGAAAATACCAATTTATTTGAATGAGTAAATTGAGACGTTATCAAAGTCAATGTTGATTACGTATCAGATGTTATAATTGAATTCCAACTTTATTACCTATTACAAATCTGCAATCTGGTGGTAAAAAGTTTATAAATTTATGGCGTCGCAAATAGTATGTGCATATCAACAGAACCAAAAGTTTATATATACAAGCGCAGAATAAGATAAGATAAAGTAATTATATTTACTGAATGAAATATCATTCCGTATTTGTTGTATTTCGATTAGAAAAAGAAAGTAGCTCACTGTTATTGACTCTTTTTCTCACGTACGCCCATGGGCAAACAAGATTTAACGGTTTCATTTTTTACCTTCCATTTACCTGCTTCTATCAGCTACAGTCATTTCTAAGAACACACTTTGTATAAATTCCTCATATAATAGGTTGTAGGTAGTTGTAAAAAAGAATAGTCTTCTAGAATGACAAAACGTAGATGACAAAGAAAGTGTAAATAATTTATTGGAAACTATGCATACGTGATAGTACACAAAGATGATGGTCTTCGCCTTGATGTTTCGTTTGTCGTCTGAGAATTGTATGCTGCCTTCACTATTACTGAATTTATTCCTTTTCCATTCATGCAATTTCATTTATTCTATATTAATACGTAATAACCATTAGGAGACAGCGTTCGTACGTTTGAGTTGTGTTCATTGTTAATCATGGTAGGTAAAATTTGTCTTGAAAACACTCTCATCACATTAATTTTGCAATGGAAATATTCGAGTGATGCACCTATGCGTCCCGTAGAGCACACAGTTGAACACGGCCCGTTGGAAATTAGGTTCGGAGAGGGTAAGTCGCATACAAAAAGAGTTGAGCGTACGAATGGTCTCGAGACTCAATTTCAACCTGGCCGTCCCGGGATAATGAATTTAACTCATTCGAGAACCAGTGAGCAAACTGATTTCCTTCCCGGTACATTTCAGCGCTCGCGTGTTCAGCGATTAACTGCCAATAGTCACCGAGTCATCAAAATAAAAATCGAGCAGAAATTAAAAATTATCACTGCGCAGTAATGAAGAGCGTGACTTGTGTAGAAGAGCAAAAAGCTTCGCAGCTAAGTACAGCTACATTAAGTAGATTAATTGTCCCTTTTATTGCGCGCTTACGAGCACAATTTCTCCTCGAGTTACGTCTTCTGCGGGCATCCTCATTGTCGCGCGGGAGTATCCCCAGGGACGCAAATTGGTCCGAGGGCGACACGCGAGGACAGCGCCTAGGGAAGAGTGGTAGGTAGCGGACGTGCAGCAGTGCACGTCTGCGCTGTGGGACATTCACATTGTCACAATGAGTCATTCGTGAACGTTTAAAATTCGCGAATGTCCTCGATTGGTAACGCAAACGTCATAGGCGCTACTGGATTAAATTACGCTTATTACATAGCAATGGCTACGTGCACGACTAAACAATTCGTCGAATGCCATGAGATATTTACAAACATTCCATAATGTACATGACATGCATGCATTTCAGACCTTGTATGTCGTATCGTATGTTGAAAGCGAAATTACTTTTATTAAATGCATTTGCCACAGATCTATTTCCAAGTACATGGTTAATTCCTTATGGTTAGTAGTGGAAAATTCCGCTCTTAAAGCTTTTATTTTTCAGAACGGAAGTAATGCTTCACTAGTTTACAGCTAAGCTCAACACTTTATTTTTAAACGTAAACAATGAGTTCTAGAAAGTTGTTGAAGATATTGTGAAAAGAGTGCGATAATTGTGTAAAGTTATGTAGAAAACAAGATACTAAGTTAAAACTTTTCGATTTTTTATGTTTATGCTTGGGAGACAAATTTATTTGACTTGAAGCATTCCTTTCGAGAAAAGTGATGTTGACGTGATCTTTTTATGTTTCTGTTTTCAGCTGGAACAAGTCTGCAGGCTAGACATATGGAATGAAACAACATTTTGTTGAGTGTTTGTTAACCAAGTACCCAGTTATACCTAGACCAAACTATCGCACGTTGTTTTAAAAGTTTCCAACTCTAAACCCCACACTTTTCAGCTCTATCTATTTCCAATTAACACGTTTATAATTGTCAATGAACAAGATCATTTTGTTTGGTTTAACCACATTTTAGGCATGCCACTAAAAGAGGACTAGATTTGCATTTGCATAGTGATTAATTATCTTTTCTCACATCCCACCTTCACATGCAATGTTCAACGATCATTGTGAGATAGATCACATTATCCAAATCATTTATTTAAACGCGTCTCTGGTCCCAGTCAAGAGCAGCGTCAACCAAATGGTTACCCCAGTGACCCGAAGTGTCTGCCACTAGTCTAGAATAACCATCAATCATGCTTGGCTGGTAGTAGAGTTTCATACATGCTATTGTTGTCTAAACAGTGGCCATAAAAAACACAATTGCCTAGGCATGTCCAACTACAGTGCCGGCACATCTAGTGTAAACTCAACACCCACGTCGCGCTAGCACGCCGCCACACCAATCAGTACCACAACTCGTCATTTGATACTCGAAGCACTTTGGACCGTTCGCATTGCGGCTAAGCCAACTTGGCGGTAGGTGGGGGACCGTAACGTGCCGCCTGCATCACTACAAAAGAAAGTCACCCCCGCGGGAATCACGTAGTAGTACTTTGGAAGTCTTCGGTATTGCGCGGCTGGCTACAGCGAGCTGCACTCTGGTGCCAGTCGTAAACCGTAGTGAGACATATTTAATTACCAAGATGTGCGTGCCTAATAGAAGCGACGAGAAGAAGCTCGCCAAGTATCAATCACGTTGGCTTAAACGCGCGCGAGCTGCAGCCCCTAACGACGATCATGCCACCGCAGTTGAGAGTGATGCAAGATTCAAGGATGTTCTTTCCTTGTCCACGGACTACACCAAGTCTTGCATCGAATATGTCGATAAGCAGATTAGACGCTTCCAGACAACAAGAATGTTCAAGTAAGTATATATTGGCACATTTTCTAGCAATAATAAAAGGTGGTTGGGGTAAATAAGTGAAATTTTAGTTGCTTGCTAAAACTTAAAATAGTCGAGTATTCTAGAATGTCATTTGTAAATTGTCAGCCTGTTGAAGCGGAACAGTCGAGATCTATAATGCAAACAGATATTCGGATTGATTAAATTTTTATCCAGAATTCTCTTCGGGACGACGCAACCAGCTCATGTAATAATGATGGTTGCCGTAGCGACGGTGGCTTGTCTTTGGCATCCGCGCCGTGAAGACGTCCCACACTCTGCCGATCCTATGCTGCAGCCGAATCGGCTGGTACGATTCGCCTACTTTGGCTCTTTCTGCGTGCATCTGGGTAGCCAATTCTGGATGACGTTTGTTTCCGGCCTGGCGCTCTACTTCAACCTCCCGAGACACCACTTCGGCGACGTTCAGCGCGTGCTGTTCCCGAAATATTTCGCGCTCAACAGCGTGCTGACGTTCGTCGTGCTCGTCATATTTACGCAGAGTGCGCTGGAATTGAGTGGCTGCAAGTTGTATCAAGTGAGTTGACATGCAGCCGCCTCCCAGGTTGCGAATTCATGTCATCATTATGTGCCTGTGTTTGCAGATGATCGGCATGGCAGTCTCCTTCATTATCAACCTCGGGATCTGCTTGTACTTATCACCGCCACTGCTGCGACTCATTTGCATGAAGAACAGGATCGAGAAGGAGGTCGGGCTAGGCATGGAAGTCGGTGCAGCTGATTTAGGTCCCTTACGACATTGTCCTCATTACATCAAGATACATCGCATGTTTAGAAAAGTTCATATGTCAATTGCCATCGGGAACATTATCAGCATGGGATGCACAGTGTTCCACTTGTATTACTTATGTGATCTCTCATGTTTACTATAAGATTTAACGTTTTGCCCTTAACTGCAGATATTGATATCAGTAATTGAAACTTACTAGAAACGCTATGATCAGTTCCTACAAGCAGTGTCGTGCTCGCAACAAAGTAAACATATGAAGTTAACGAAGGTTCCTTAAAGCGCATGAATCACTTGTTGCCTCTTTAGTTTGCCTCGCTTTGTTTTAGCAGTTTCCACGGTGACTGAAAATATTGCATTAAAATGAAAGTACTACTTGAAACTCCAAGCCATATCTCGATTTACTGCGTATATTAAACTTCGCGTACAATTTCAGGTAGACGGCATTTATTGGAAAGCTCTTAGAGCAAATTGAAAGTCATTTGTTAGGCGTAAAGAATATGGAGGTATTAGAAGTTCAAATTTTATTGCCTCTCGCGTTTTAAGACAACAACATCGAGGGTGGTGCGCGTGCCGGTGGAAATTTGCTTGGATGGGTTGGAATGTCGGTAATGCAGTTCGTTGTTTGTAATATCCCTCAGGAATTCAGATGATTCAAATGCATTCGAACTGCCGTCGAAGCATATGCCGCACATTTGTCAGTGGCAATAAAAGCACTCCAAAGCAAAATTCGCTATGAAAAATATTGGTGCTGTTTTATGTACTTATGATAACGGCTGGGATCAAAGTAGACATTCGAGAAAGCATTAAAACTACTTACTGTGGAATATCAATATGTAAATAAAGTACAGATAGATAGATAGAAAAATCAAAAGTGAGGAAAGAAGTTAATTGTGCGATTATTGATTTAGGATTTATTGTGAAGTTGGTAGAAGCCTAACATCAATCAATTTGTGATACTTACCTCAAGTGGGATATAGGTGTTGGTCCGTTTAACTTGCAACTCACTGTTCAATAGATTCGATTAGGATTGAATCAGAAAAGTATCGTACTTTTTTCAAAACATTTTTCTTACTTGGTAACAACATACGTCATATAAAGCTCTACAAGTTTAGGTCAAATATTCTATAAATGGAAAAATCTTATATAACAGTAAGTTACGCGCTTTTTACGATCGTTGCGCAACACTAACATTTTCCGCATTCCGTCATTTGCTCTAAGTGCTGCTGTTAAATCTAGTTGCTATCTTAAATATGCATGCGATCAGCCTTAACTTGAATGAATAAAAATGCAATAAGTTCCTTCACAGAGTCATAAGTGCAACGTTTACAACTGTATCTGCATGTGAACGTGCGTTCGTGTGCACGTTTACACGCACACAAAAGAGGACCAGCTAAAGTGGTAGGCCTCTGCAGCTGACTCGATTATGACTCGTGTCGGATAAGTTGATAATCGCATTTTCAATGGACCCCCAAAATTAATTAACAGTTTTAACCTTAGGTACGCTAAGCCTATAGGTACGTTCATCATATATATTTACAAAGAGACCGCAATCCCCAGGGCACGTTGGACATGGAGATATGGGCACGGGATTGGGTAAAACGTTGGTAATAGACGCGCACTGTGCGCGAAATGGTGGAGTGTGTTAGAGGTTATTGACGCTGATGATTTGATTTATCCAGCCGATGAACGATGATACTTTGACATAGACGCCGGGCACGTCCACTCGGCCGCAGCCAAAGCCCCAAGAGACAAGTCCGGCCAGCTCATAGAAACCGTCATCTTGGCATACCAGTGGTCCACCGCCATCACCCTGAATTCATAATTGATGCGCTATTAAACAGTAATGACGTTCGTGTTGTGGAGTAGTGCAAGCCTCAAGATGGTGTTGAGAGCGCAGTGTGTTTTGCTGGGAGAGTGCCTTTGCCCGCCTGTTTGGCTTTATGTTCACCTCAAAAATTAGTAATTGGTTGTAGATCGTGGCGAAGAAATGAAAATAATATTGGCGAGCGCCATGACTCAAAGCTAGGCAAAGCAAAATGAAACATTTATGCGACTGCCGCCGTCGCCGGCCACGTAGGCAAAGTCGGTAATTTACCAGAGTGGTTGCCGACCGCAGACCGCATGAAATATCGTGCGAATGCCGTCGCGGAGCAAACAGCAGCAGGCGTAGTCGCAACAAACAATGCAATAAAACGAGCCAAAAATGTGCCATCGGAAGAGACGCGACTGTATGCCGCTGCAGGCATGCATACAAAACGTACCTGGCAAGCGTCGTTTCCTTCCTCGCCACCGGCGCAAAAACTGCTCGCCGGCAGGATGAATATCTTCTCCGTAACTGCATTCACCTTGCGAATACATTCCGCGTCGCTCACAATGGGAATTTCAGCCTCGCGCACCCGCAACGGAATGGGACCGGCTGAAAAATGAACGAACGTGTTGCAGCATAAGTATGCGGGGCGGCGGTCGGCAATTCGCCGCGATTACCTTCGCCCATGTAGCCGTAGCCGGTGACGGTGCAGCGTTTGCCGGCGGCGTGGTTGACGCCGCGCGCCGGCAAGCAAACGAGACAGACTCCCTCCTTCAACTCGGCCTGCCCGTGCAGCTTCAGCAGGGCGATGTCGTTGTCCAGCGTCTGGCTGTTGTGATTGTGATGGATGTAGGTGGTGGCGACGCGCAGCGTCTGTGCGCCTGGGCTCCCGTACTTCCTGGTCAGATCGTGATCGCCCACCCGCACGTAGATCGCATCACCGGATCGCACTATGCTGCGCACAGCAAATGCAAATCGAGAGGAGTGGAGTTGTTGCGAAATGCGGACGTGCCGCACGCCCCAACGGAGCCGAAAGCATAAATTAGTTAATAACGCGCGACTGACGCGGCTATCTGCGAATGGAAGTACACTCACTTGGTCACGCAGTGAGCAGCCGTCAATACCCATTGAGTGCCGATGAGAGCCGCCCCGCATAAATATTGATTAAGTGAATTAATTAGCGCCACTTGCCAGCACCACTCGGCGCGGTCGCCATCCTCGCCGCCTACGACGCGGCCTGCACGCGCGGTCCCCTTCACGCCGCACACGTACTTGCTGTAGACTGGCGGCCTTCCGGTCGTGCCCGTCTTCAGCCCATCCGGCGTCGCTGCAAACAGTTTGCGTCAATAAGCGGCAGGCACCAAGGTGCCAAAATCGTTTTAGGTGCTTACTCAGCGCTGTCGTCTCGTTAGCCACCGACAGCCATGGGGTGGTAAACGATGGTGATGCTGCCACCGGCGTTGTATTTTTCACGCTGGCAGCATCTTCCTCCTTAACTCCAGTAATGTCACGGATGAGTGACTTGGGCGCGCAGCATTTTGTTCCCGATTTTCGGCATTTGAACACCTCTGTCATTTCAGCGTTTCCTAAATAGTAAAAAAACAACAGGATGGTAAATCAAACAAATCAATAAATTCAAGCCTAGTTTCCAGCTAGCAAGGAAAAGAATAAACTGCTTGTTTTTTTTTTTTTGGGTACCCACGAAAACATGTAAAGCTCAGGTACGAGACGATGCATGATCCTGGACATTCTGGCCTTGGATCGCTGGTCGTCGGTGGTGGTGGCGTGCTGGTTGTCGTGGTGGTAGTCTGTTGACTCTGCTGCGGCCGTGGTCGACTTGTTGCCGTCACGGATCGCGTGTTATCACAACACACTGATCCCCGCTTGCAGTTGACCGTGTGGGGGATTAGGACTGAGGGTCGTTCGCAAAACGCCGCCATTATGTTGAGCAAGCAGAAGCCAGGACATCGCGGGCCGGGATCTAGCGTGGCGGCTGGTCGGACGGGCGCTGGCGTTGTGGTCGTAGTTGGTGGTGGTTGCGGTGGTCTTGGATCTTCACCTGCCGGCTACAATATTGAGAATATGAATCCACTTATTTTATCACTGCTCGTTCCTACTACAGTTTAAGAGTTACCGGATTAGTAATGCAACAACTGCCCTCATCAGGACACTCTGCTTCCGAGTCGATGTCGTCGCAGAATAGTGCAAACAACCCGCTGACGCATTCCCCGGCACACTTATGGTTCGGCGGCTGTGAACCGCCCAGCTTGTTCCCTCCCGAGATGTGAGCCAGCGTTGTCTTGATGAAGCTCTCCGTCGTAACAACAGCTTGCGGCGGCTTCGATGTAGGCTTGGGCGTATTGCGCACCTCATTGCGCGTCAGATTGTGCTTGGTCTTGTTGGGAATGATAAGGTTCGCAGGTACTTTGTCGCCGAACGCATCGCTTGAGACGCAGCAGCGCAACTCCGCCTTGCACAGATCCTCGGTGGTCAATATCGCCTCGCAGTAATCAGCGATGCGGTTGGCAACGCACACACCCGGGCACACTTTGGCTCCTAGAAACGTATTACCTTAGAACGGTATCTGAAACTCCAATCTTGACCAACTTACCGGATTCCTTTTTGTTCGATTCAGTTGTTGTCTAATCAGCCGGAAATTCCAAGTAACGAAACAAAGTAAACAGAAAGTAAATTAAGCACTTTGATCGAGTGGGTGTCAGATTCTTACCGTTTTAGATGTCGTCGTAGATTTGAAGATTGCCGTAGTTGGTGGTGATGTTGTAGTCGTCGTCCTTACCGTCGTGCTGGACGGTGCACTGCTGTTTGCTATCTTATCGGTTGCGTTTGGAGGCGCCGATTCTACACAGCACTTCATCGACTGAGGGCACTTCACGTCTTCCAGGACATCGTAGCAGATGAGCGTGGCCAGTGCATGCACGCACACACCGGGACAGTCCTTTGAGTCTGCCGTGCTGGTGATTGTATCCAGTAAACCTGCGAGCCGCAAGAAGCACAATCAAATCCAAACCGAATTTGTACAAATACTTGTAGCGGATTATCGAGCAAATGCGGTGCTTGATATCGTTGCTTTTTCCAATCAACGGTATTTTCGAATTTATCACAGCGCGTATTCATGAGATTGAGTTTTGTCATTAGGAATAACGCGAGCAGTCGAAGCAACGCGGCGCCCGCATTTAGCAGAGATTATTAATGGAATGGATGGCATAATAAATGCCGCCGAGGAATATTTGATGCATCGGAGTTGGAACGGAAACGTAATAAATGAATCTATCGCACTGATGGGATTGATTCTAACCAGACTACTTGCTACCAAGGATGAAAACATAACCTTTTTTATTAGCTTTTAGGCAAACACGCAGCTATTTTCGTCAGCAGGAATCAAAATGACTGATTAAAAGATTTATTACTTTGCAGGATTTAAAACGGAGTGACTTATATTTACGTTGCGATAGCATCGATCCAAGCCATTTGCCAAAATGTATTATTGAATCTCAGCCGGAGACGGCTCACGGAATTGACTTGCAAAGCGAGTGCAAAGCATCAAAGTCAACAAAACGCACGCAAAACGCAAATGGCGGCCGGATAATGTACTTACCGGAGAAGAAGCTCCCTGCGAGCGAGTCGTCTTGCGCCCGCGTCCCGATCGCCAGCGCACACAGCACGATCACCATCCACCGCAGCAGTCCGCACTCCATGGTCTCGGGGACGGCGGCGTAAATACTATTCAGTCGCACTGAAATGGTCCGTTTTTTGTCACCTCGCGTGCTCTTCGCAGTCAGTCAATCAGCGCGAACACTCTCTCATCCGCTCATCGCGGGCGCGTGTCATCCAGCACTCTTCGCGTCCGGCGCGCACTGCTGCTGTTCCATTCATGCGCGTGCGATACGGATGAAATTTACCGTTGGACAGGAGGCACCGCGGGTGCCCAGAAGGCGGCGATTCGTCGGCGCCGGTTCTTCGCTCTTTGCGCGAACGTACATGCCGGAGTGGACGCGCATTGTCGGCGCGTGTACAGTTATATATCCGAATGCAGGGGCCCGGCGATCCCATCTAAGACCATGGCCTTGACTACCTTGAGCACACACATCCGAAGCGTTGGTCATCGACCTCCGCGTGGTTGTCCACGGGTGCGACCACCTTACTGGACGCACGTAACATCGCGACGTGCGCCGTAATACCTTACCTATTGGATAAGTCGTTGCGTGGCCGACTTAGCAAAACGTGGCTGGCCCACACACAAATTGCAATGACAACTAAATCGTAATTCGATTGAATGCAGCAAAACAACCACTTTGGCACTTTTAACTGAAGGCTGAAAACAAACTATTCCGTCTCTGGACACCCGTAGTGAGGAAGTTCAGGAAGTTGAGCAAATCCCAAACAAACAATAATAACTGTTTTAATTTTGTAGCTGTAAGAATCAAGCAATTAGAAGCAGGTTGCGTTTGCTTTTAACTCGACTAAACTGGGTTAATAACATCGGCATTAAAGCAGTAATTTGTAATTTTTTTTATTGAGATTATAACATACCAAGAGATAGTTAATTTGATATGACGATTAGTCTAACTTGGACTAGGAGCTAAACAATATTTGGAGAATGTTTCCAATTTTTAGAGATCTTTCTTAGGTAATAAAACACAATAAAACTTCGGCATTTTAACCATTTTTTATGCAAAACTAGAACTGTTTTGTTATTTTATCAGGTATCTTACAAGAGACAAGCGTATAGAATGTTGATTTAGTGAAGAATTCGATGATCCAAAGAACTATTTCTTCAATCTTTTGCAAACATATTAATTGAGCAACCTACATTTTTGCAGACATAGTCATAATATTATCATAATTGATCGTTAAATGTCATAAATCTCAAAAATCCTTACAGCAATTTTGCAGCAGCTTGTTTTTTAATTCTTATACCTAAAAGATTGCTGAAACTTTCTTAATTTGTCTTCAAATAATTTTTGAAGTTTTTCTACCAAATAAGAGTTATGAAAAAGTATTGTATTTATAGCATTGATAATATTTATTAATAACAAATTTAGCTAATGTTTTTAGTAAAACCTAGCGGCTCAATGCCAAAAACAATCTTCAGAGTATTGTTGAGTTTGTAACCACAAAGTGTTTAATATTTATTTTTTTAAAATAAGATTTCACTATACACTTAGTAAAATTCACTTAATAGAACGTTTTCGGCATGTTGCCTTCTTCAAAAACCAAGGGTCGGTAACTTTTTTCGGGCGGCGGGATATTTTCAAATCAAAAAAAATTGCGCAGGCCGCATATTGAATTTTGTGTATTATCAAAAATTAATATAATAATATGATCAGAGACCAAAATTATACAATTTATAAGAGAAATTTAAATTAAAAAAAAAAAAAAATACATTTTTTAATGAACTCACCATTCGTATATAGCTTGTTATGTTTAGCAATTAATATCGATATATGTAAGGATGTTTTACTGAACTTTGTTTGGTTTAATGTTCCCTTCTGTAGCATAGATAAGACAGAAGATTAACAATTTATAAAACTAATACGCCCGTCACATGAAAATAATATTCTTCAATAAGATAAATTGAACAGAGCACTAAATTATTTAATGGTAATAG
The DNA here is from genome assembly GCA_027575565.1 of Diploeciton nevermanni. Taxonomy (NCBI): domain Eukaryota; kingdom Metazoa; phylum Arthropoda; class Insecta; order Coleoptera; family Staphylinidae; genus Diploeciton; species Diploeciton nevermanni. The sequence continues at coordinate 7,679,717 of JAODIE010000004.1, forward strand.
AAATAATTAGATAGAACAATTGATCCTTGTGCCCCAAGGTGTAGTGTATGAAATAAATAGACAAAACTGATAAAGCCGAAAATTTTTGTCAGTAGTAACTGCATGTTCACGCTATATGTTTGTTGTTTTTTCTTAAATTAACTTGGTGCTTTGGCGAGTCAAACAAAAGGTTGTTGGGGGCTGTTTACGGCCCGCGAACCGTAGATTGCCGACCCCTGATATATACTATCAGTATATTATAATAGTTCTCTTACAGTCACCATTAATTTTTTTGTTTAAAACGCATTCTCATTTTTTTTCAAAATAATTATATTTACACATTTAAACATTTCACTAAGTTTATCAAGTATGGCGTTTATGTTCCATTCTAGCATTTTTACAGTTCCACTTCAAACTAACAGCGTTTTACTAGAAAATATCCTTCCTGCTCGTATAACAAGTGTTAATCGATAAACATTCTATAATCATAATCACATTTACAATATCCGCGGGTGCACGCCGCATAGTAATCGCCGAATGACAAAGAAAGTTTTGCTAATTACGGCAATTAATTGCGCGACACTGAAAGCAGGCGGGCGCAGGAAGAACAATGCGGGGCGACGGTAATTGCGACTACAGTGAAAATTATTGCGATATGAGACTAGGTGACAGTTAAGCGCGCATAAGCGCGATGAGCAAAGTTGAAAAAAGTTTATAATGTAGCGTCACGTGACGTAAAATGCCATAATATATCCTGTATTGGATTGTAATGGAAAGTTAATACACAGACAAATAATAATTAAACTAAAACATCGTACAGTGAATGGATCAACTTTTCTAATTAATCACCCATTTGCTACCGATACAAGTTTAATTTGAGCAAATAAAATAAATGTTCTTTATTTAAAAAAAAATATTTATGCCAAACATACAGTTGTTTATAAATGCAAAATATTTTCTTCTTTACATATTTCTCTTGTAACTTATTCAATTTTTATTTATTTTTATTTAAAGTAAAGTATAGTAAATTTTTGATGGAGGGCTAAAAAACCATTTTTTAATTGCAATAAACATAATACCAAATAACCAAGTAAGACTAATTTAAAGAAATTAATTTAAACGCAGTTTTCTGGTAACAACTTAATACATTTTTACAGTTAACAAGCAGTTCATGAGAAAATAATCTAAACATAAAAATCTAGGTTTATCTCGGGAGCAAAAAAGAATAAAAGTTATCCAGCTTTTATCAACCACATTTTAAAAAATAGCTTAACAATGATTTTTTTGAATTTAAAAATATATATTTACTAGTCTCAAAAAAGAGTGTTTGTAAAATAAGACGGCTTTTCTATGTTTTTTTCTACTTCAATATAAGCAAAATGTGCTTAATATTACGAAGAATATAAATTAATTTTGTAAAAATTTTCTGCTGTGTTCAACTGTAAGACCATTAAGAGCATTGTCAAATTTTCTGAAAGAGTATCTTAATAAACTGGTATTTTATCAAATATTAATAAAGCAATCGGTTCAAACTTGAAAGTATCACCGCAGTCACTTTGGAAGCATTTGTGGTTACAAATGCAATGTCATATCAAGATGGTTGCTGCCTTGAGCTTTCCTCCAGGGTATAACGTGTAACCCGCTCAAACTGTTCCACATCGAACTGTAATGTGATTTTTGGCTAGCGCACCGATTTTACTGCCGCCATTGCATCAGTATTTGTCTGCTCTGACCCTTGGTGGCATTTTTCTTCCGATCGGGGTCACAATGTTATGCGGTCTTATTCGAAGCGCACAAAGCGACAAGCGACAAATGTCAGAAGGAAATGGTGAGAAATTCAGAGATTTGTTTAAAAAATCTCCCGAATATATTTTTAACTAGGTCAATTTTTTTTATTATTTGTAAAATTTGCGGCTATATAAATTCCCCGTGCACCTAAAATAAAACGAGTGCAAACAGTTTTCAATTGGTATGAACTGAAAGCCATCATCTGAACTCCTGACGAAACATGCGTGCCAATAATGAACGCATTTTATTTACTGCAATGGAATTGTTTTTGGCGTAAAGTTGAACTTTCATTTACGCTTCGAATAATGGAGCAATAAACTATTTTTTACGTCGAGGAAATCGGGACTGGCGCGAATTTGATTTCACGCCTTCGTTCACCGCGGCCGTTAGAGGAGCGCGCGCGAAATCCACATGAGCTTATCGGCTCGCAATAAATAGTCGCGCGATCCGCATTTATTGGCATATCTGCCGAAGAGACACACTGGGATTTTCAATCTAAGCGCTCAATTCTACGCTCAATATATTAACCCAATGCGTGCGTTAATATAGAGAAAAACTTGAAGCAGAATGGGAAACTATCAAAAGGGTGGTTAGTGAGCGCAAACTTAGAAAGTAAGCAAATATTTTGAAATGATTTTCACACGCTCTAATGCTTTTCTCAAATTAGTATACTATTTGAATTAGTTTACTTTTCTCAGTTCAATACGTAAAAATTGAAATTTCTAAAATTTTTACTTTATTTATACTAAGGTTGGGTATAAGGTTTACAAAATCAACAAAATCTCATTACAGGAATACTGTATTATCAAATATTAAATTATTGTGGTCTTCTTGCACTAAAATACAATTTATAGTAAACTGAGAACAACTAGTGTAAAACAAAGTGGAATTTTACTTTTGTAAAAATGAAAAAAATCTTTCTTACCTTGTAACCTGCAAGACTCAAAAGAAGAGAGGCTCGTGATAAAAATAAACAGAATTTATTTGTAACAATAATTCATTAATAAAATGTATCTTTTTATTTTAATTTCTTTATATTTTCTTGCAAAAAGTTAAAATTACAATGAAAAACCAATATTGACAATTTCAAAACAGTGGAATACGGTAGGTAAGTATAATTTTGTATATAACTTCTTATATTATTATTGCTAAAATTGCTAAAATTCAAAAATTGCTAAACTACCTAGGTGTGGAAATAAACGCATACGGCGACCTCAAAGAAAGCGTGACAAAGCAGGTAAATAAAGCGTTCAGAATAGCAGAATCACTGCATAACAACAAATACAAAAGCGTGTATACGTCACCGAGAGAAGAGCAGAAACCGCAGAAACCACACAGCGCTTAAAAACAACCGAAATATGAGCTTAAGGATCATCACGGTTCACCTACTACAAGCACGAATACCCAATATCCAAATAAGAGACGAGTTCGAAACCACGGATATAATCAGATGGGCTTGAAATCGTAGGCGCGAATGGAGCCAACACATCTACAGAATGCACCCGACTAGTAGAGTAAGAGCAGTTCGAGATAATCAGACATAATTAGTAAACACAAGCCATGAGCTTTAGATAAGAAGAAGATAAATAGTTATGTTCAATGTCTCAAAGAAAAAATGAAGCAATAAAAAGTTAGAGAACCACTGTTAATAAACAATTTCTATTTTATTGAGATTATAAAAGTAGAATTTTTCTTCGTTGACCGAGTGATGATAAATATACAAGTTAGCAATAAAACTTTCAATATACTTATTAAAACACAAATTATAAAATTTCAAAGTTGTCATCAAATGCAAGTAAAGCTATATATGAAAAATAATCATGATATTTCACTTGGCTGCGCTATGAAGCAAAAGTTATTTTATTCAAGATAAATTGGCACGAAGTGCTAAGTTTGGCTTTAGCTTCGCGCGAAACTTGCCGCTCATTTCTCGCGATGCATGCCTTAATTACCTAGACTCAGAGAGTTGGTGCCCGCCGCCACCATCACGCTTGGCGGCGCCGTCTCTCGGTGTGAGCGCAAAATGGGCTAAATTAATTGAGACTTTACATGCGCACGCCGCGCGCTGCGAATAAATCATCACTCAACGACGGCTTTCGTCTACGTGCAGCGCCCTCTGGCTGGCGACGCGGCGCATTCATTCACGACGCCCAATTACACATCCGATATGTTTGCCGCGGAGCGTAAACACCGCTAATCCCCGAGCAATTTCAAGCCCGAGGCGAGGCGTGCGCGCTCGTAAAAACAATGCAAGTGCTTTAATTACAGCGCTAACGGCTGCTTTTCATTTACCGCCAGCGAAACTTTTGCGTCACCCGGCAATCTATTAATAAATCCATTAGATAACGAGTTGGCTTTTTCCACCCACTCTACTAACCGAGCTGCCGATATCCGGCGTAATCAATGTGCGTGCTTGGGAAATAAATCATACAGCATTCGTTAATTATTCCACAAACTACACTCACCTTTTTGCTGCGTCGCCGCTGCGCCTGCTGTTCCTGCCAGTTGCCCACTAGCGAGTTGATGCTCCATAAAAACGAGATAAATATTCGAGTGAAACCTACCGTAAACACTGCTCTTAACGCGCAGAAACCTGGGAACCGGATGCACTTGTTTGTTCCGCGTCTGTTCCAATAGCGCCATCTGTTTGTCTACTTTATTACCGACCGCATGGCGTCCTGGCGGCGCTGGCGGCCCTAAAAACACGCGCTGGGAATAAAGTTTGTTGAAGATGGTATCGATAGTAGTTTTCACTGTTATAACCTATCTGGGATCTGAAGAAAGGCGCCGCAAGCAAAAAGCGACGCTCTTCTCGCCGCCCTCCGGGGGGTTAGAAACAGTTTCCGACTGCTCGTTTCATTAAAACACTCGCTCTATTCAACCCAATATCCACTAGTGTCTTGCCTGAAAATGCACTCACAGACTCGTACATAGACTAGTTTACCATATTGTTATATTTGCCTTTATTTTATAATTTTTATACATCATATAAATTATCTGCTATACACTTGTATCTTAATCACTTGTATTCACTCTGCGCCTCTTTCATCAACAACCTAGCCACCGCGCATGCGCAATTGTCTTATCATTAAAGTCACCCCAGCGACGAGAGCGAGCGGAGCGACATTGCGACCGGATTGCAATTAATGTAGTTTGCGCTCTTATCTGCCGCATACGCATAATTCGCAAAGCGTTTGCTTCCGAGTGCTTTGTCCAAGTGATGAGCGCAAACACAAAACAATCGTTGCTGAAATCTTCGTTGCCCGCTTCCGCCGCCGTCGCCGACGTGCGCCATGCATATTCATTCACTTTCAATCTGCTGGCGCTAAATACAAATCAACTATTGACTGACTGCAATAAATCTGCTTGATCCATGTCGTTTTACATTTACATTTCATACAAAGTGATGATTACAGAATGAACGTTTAGTGTAAGTTGAGATTGAGTTGGTTTGCCTTGCGTTAGAGACTAAAACATGGTGAGACATTCATATCGGGCGCGTTACTCGTCGAATTACAGTAGTAGGTGATTTATCGTAATACTCACAATAATAATCGTCGTCTGAATATATGTAGATGGTTTTAAATTAGTACATAAAATGCGTCTTTATCGATTTACAATTGTCATTTGTGTGTAATAATTAGCAGAGGGCGTTCAAGTCGACTAGCGTAACTAGTCTACTTGTCCTTTTACTCAGCTGGTAGAATTTTCTATATGAGCTAATAATATAAATAATTTTGGTTACTTTCAATATCGAAAGCAGTTATTCTTTCCTTAACAAAAATTCGCAACCATTTCTGTCTCTGATAAATCACTGTTTGCTATCCTTTTTCGTTAAGTAATTCGTATTAAAATTGTTGTTCACTAGTCATAACCGTCTACCCAAAGCTACGCAAAAATCGTGCTGTTTTGTATTGTATTGCTTGCAAGTTGATGGTAAACATATATACAAACACATTTATTCTACCTTTTATTCAGATCGTTCAATCCTCGATATATTGGCATTTATTTTGTATTTAAAAACCCACACGCTTTCCCATTTTATTTGTGGTACTGTATGATCTTGGTACTTTGACTCACAGGCTTTCAATGACATTTTCCAAATGAGGTGTGGAGCTTTGAAAATGTTGTCGGTACTAAGCCAATACTTGGCTAGATCCAAAATGAATATAATCCTAAAAAACATCACCACATGTGAGGCAGAGCAAGGAAGTCAAAGGCATGAATGTACCGAGTTTTGCGACACGTTGCAGACGGGAAAGTAAAGAAAACAGCTCGAGTGTACTTGAACTTTTTCACCATTTCAAGATTTAAAGATTCAAATTGAAAAACTCATTTTCCTATTTCACTTGACAGCTGGCAAAGGCAACATGAGCGTTCTCTGCGTGTTGTATTCTTTGAGCGCTTTTGTCGCACGGCGTTTTGTAGACACGTTCATTAAATAAATGAAAAATAAACAGCGAACAGGCAGAGAAACAACAGTGACCAAACAGTACAAACGACGTTAGGCTTCATTGCAACTGACAGCGTAATAAAATTTTCACTGGCGCGTTATTAAAAAGTTTTAAGTCGCCCGCGCCTGCTACTTATTATCTTTTATTACAGGACGATGCCCCATCGGTAGGGGAGGACTCATTCAACTTGCAGCAATTTTAGCACTGGTTTTAATCGTTCCTAAGCCCAAAGCAAACAAAAAATTTTGCAACCAACTTAAACATGTGTACATTCAAGATTATATGTGCTAATTAAATTTTATTACGTGCTCAAGGATTCAACGAGACACTGTTCATCCTGCCTTCTTGTGCCAGAGCATAACTTATTTGATTAGTAAGTAGTTTAAATGATTTGTCTGTTCTGACGTTCTGACGAGTTGTCACAAAACGATTACTTTTTGATGTTGTTTGCTATTATTTAGCTCAACCACGTCAAATGTCCTTTGAGTTTTTATTCATTTAAAGTGGATTGGTTTGCTCGAAAATGCTAAAATATAATGAATTAACTCGGAGATTAAAGGTTTGCGGACGCGTACTCGAAATGAACTAGTTTTGTGTCAAAGCGCCTGAGCTGGGAATTATACAATTCAATTCCGTACGGGCGCGGCGTGCGTGTAAATGGAGTAATAAACATGCAAGGACTGCGGTTGCCTTCCTGAAAGGATGACCGGCGTTATTCGATAGTTGTTATTACGTTGCACCTGATAATATATAACTTGATGCAAATGCCGAATGTCCTCGTGCGGAAACACTGGCGGACTGCGCGCGGAAAGAGCACGGTTTAAAGGGGACCAAAGGGTGCCAATTAATCGGTTGAATTATGGTGGGATTTCGTGCGAGAATGCCGTGCGTTTGAAGACTTTGCGCTTGGATTCGGGTAAATGCCGGACAAATGTTGGATGTTTCCGCGCGTGAAGAAACTCTTCCTTCTTCAACTACGCCCCAAGCATTCACATACAGTCGCAGCACGATAAACAGCCGTTTTACTTAAACCAAATCTAGAAGGATACTTTCTAGTCAACAAAAAGAGCCATAGTGGAGCATTTTCAATGTACACCCTTGCTAGAGAATTTATGAAACCTGAACTAAAAACTATTGACGACAATATAGTGAGAAGTTGTTTTACATTGGAGATTATTTTGTTTAAATCTATGAAATGACAGAAGAGGCCTTAATAAATGGATTAAATCAGTTGATTGACTGGCATTTTAAAGCATATTTTAGGTAAATTTGATGGAATGTAAAATAAAAATATAAAAATGAAATATCTTTTGCAGTTTAATAGTTATCTCAATTATGCAATTGTGTCATTGGCAGCATGGCTGTCAATTTACATTATTAAAGTATCTCTCTAATATTTATTCCTAAAACTCTATAGTAATTTCTCATTTCCTTGTAGCGTTCATTTCACAATAAAGCAAAGAAAATTGTTTCTTCAGTTTGTAATATTATACCCGCCCCGCTTCACAGAAATATAAATTTCAATTTAACAACTAGAAAATATCTCATCTCAGTCATTTTTATCCATTCACCTTTATACTACTGCCTCATAAAATTCCATTCTTTCACTTTGTACAAGTTTTATTAAAGAGTTATCTATATTTTCATAATAAGTATTCAACATTTATTTATTTATTTCTTCACTTCAACGCATGATACAATGTTGTAATCAAAAGAAGCTTCGTTTCGGTAAAGCTGCTTTATCGTTTAATTTCCGTCCTGCGCGGACGGAAACCTCGAAAACAAAATCGACTTCTCGGTACAACTCGCAACCTCGGCGCACGCGCACGTCGTTCGTAATTGAATAACCTTTACGCTAGGAATTTGCTAAAGACATCGAATATTAGATACAGTGATATATGTTGGTAACACCTTAAGTTTGCATATGTCAAAATGTCGTTACGTTCAAGTAAATTTCGCACGTCTCACAGTTGTCCGAAAAATGTGTGCCAAATCAATATGTACACAATGAATTTACATGAAAGAATGGGAAAATTACTTGCTAGGATAGGCCGAGCGCGGCCCACAAACTAGGATCACATCCCAGCGACCAAATACTCCGGCAAACTTTATTTACATCTTATGTAAAGTGATGCAATGTCTCATTCGGCGTCGATTTGTGGACCACGTGACGGCTCATACAAACATCTCTCTTCCACCCCCATTACATGCTAATATCTTATACAGTTTGCGTGACATCTTGCGTTGTAACAAATGTACTCACTGTGTCGGCTGCTGTGCTCCAGTGTCCAGCTGCGTTCCGCGCTTTCGCCGAGTTTTCCTCCTCCCTTGCGTCGTGTGTAATTGCCCGTGCGGAACGTTGCAAAGTCGGAGACGGTCTTATCTGGGAGCGGTGCATGGCTACCGTGTCACGGCGGCGCCACCGCTGTGCGTCCTCGACGTTCCCAGCTGTATGCTAATGTAGGTGGCGGTGTACAGATAGAGCGTGATGATTAACGCTAGGACGTTCACCGAGCTGTTCGACAATCCGGCCGAGCCGGTCTGCATGGCCGCCGGGCGTTCGCCTGCCGAAACGAAACAAACTTGTAGTTTTCTTACGCCATACGTTGACTGTGCTGCTGCTGCTGCCGGAGGGTAAACAAGTTTCCCGACTTGAGCCGCCAACTCATGCATGCAGTATGCGGTTGACTTAAGGAATATGTGCCGCGGTGCGGGAGTGAAAAGTCAAACATGAGCGCGCAACTTGCGGGTGAAGAAAATCGCGCGAATGGGTTTGGTGTTTGCTTAAAAATTTAACGCTTGTCGAGATTATATAAAGCGCTATTACTAATTAACCTGCTACTTGTGCACTGGCAAGTGGGTTAAAGAAGAGCGTTACGCAACCAACACTATCACAATGTGATGCGCCTGAAAGGGGCAGTGTGATAGATTTACTAGAACCAGCCGTTAAAATAGGACAAAGTTATAATGGAATTGTAATCTAGTGCGAGAACCGAGAGTGTTTGGTTTCTGCTGGCAGAAATCGCGCATCGCGAAAGAGAGAGACTCACGTGATCTATCGACGGCTGCGCCAAATCCTCGTAATCGAACGGATTATGTATCGCATTAAAAGCGTCAAACTACTCCCTCAGTTAGGCCAAAAATTACATGTGCAAACGCATCAAGGGATGAACTCGTCGAGCACCACACAGAATACAAGTAATAAAAACAAGTGAGTATCATCTGCGAGTAGGAGGATTGTCTTTTTTTGTCTCTTCTGTCTATTGGTACTGTGTGTTGATTGAGCGCTATGCGTGGCAATCGGATAATATTGTCCGATTGCGGAGACGTTTTCATCCGTTTGACAGAAATTTAATTAGAAATGCGTATGACGTATATTCCGCGTCATTGCACATTAAGCGCCTCGGAATTACGAAAGCGGTTTCCATGATTTCATTAAACTTGTTATTCAATCTGCACAACTGTATGAATACTGTGTGAAATGATACGCTTTGCTTTTGTTCATTGCGGGAAATTATTATTTGCTGAATAGAATTAAACAAACTGTCATAGTTGATAACATCGAAGTTTGCTGGAAATATAAACTTGAGCCAAGTTTAATCTGAATATCCATTCTTAAATGTAGTTTTAGAAGTTATTTCTTACCAACAAAATTAAAAATACTTCAGAATTAAAATTGGGACAAGTTTAATCATATGTCGCTGAATTTCAAAATTTTACATCTTCTAACAACTTGTTTTTCGTGAACTATTTTATTTCTACAAGAATGTGGTAAACTGGCAAATAAGAAAATTTACAACAAAATTTACGACAAAAAATTAACGTAGCCTAATACTAAGAAGAGATTTTTGCATTGTTTTTATTTAACTTCATAACTATGAAGTTGGTTATAAGTTAAAAATCTATCGTTTTTAATATAAATAAAAAAAAATTTAAAATAAGAGTTAAATATTTTTATTTATAAATTTAATGTAGAGAAAAAATATAGAATATTAAACTTGAGAAAGTTTAAGAAATATTAAAGCTTGAGAAAAAGAACTAAGCAGACACGTGAACTTTTCAAAATCCAATTGAGAAGAGTAAATTAAAGAGATGTCTAATTTGACAAATTTATTAACAATGTACAATTAAATGTAGGAATAATTAAATTAAGTTATAATGTGTTTAGTACTGAACTAGGCAAAATAATAAATTGCTTTGCTGCAATATTTTACTCACAAGGGATAGAAAAAGAACTTAATGTCCTGTTGCAATTTAAATACGTATGAATTTATCCATAACAAATTGACAATTGTAATGATAAATGTTGCAACAGGGACATTTCATTTTTAGTAAGGACAAAACCTGTAACGGATTTTATATGCCAACAATATCATATTGCTAGCTACTAATCATATACTAGTAAATCATGCAATTCTGTCATTGTTTGCTTTTGCCATTAAATACAAAATTGTTTTAATTGTTTTGCATTTGTTTTGTTAATCCATTGTAATTTAAAATATGTTTCTCTAAAATTTTTGTGTTTTTCATATTAGTTAATTAATTTTTATTAAAATTATTACTAAAAAATACCCCAATTTCAATATTTTAGTTATAAATCATTTAGTTACACAGATAGAAAACTACATCTACGTTTGCATTCATAAAGGCGACGAAAGAAATTTCAATTAATTTCCTGGCTCAATAATAAAACTTTAGCCAGCATGCGCTTCAATCGTAAAAATGTCGAATGCAAATGAATCGGTGCGATTTGAATACCTCGCCTTCAAATTTCTAATATTCATTTTCGTTTGTTTACATTAATTTTTTTTGGAACAATTGGAACAATCTTGAGAAAGTCTGAATTTAATGTGGTTTTATATTTTGCTATGCGCTTGAGAAAGAATTTTCATTATAATTACAAGAAAAAAAATCAAAAAAAGTTGCAATGATTTCTTTCATATTACGAGATAAGAAAGAATTTTATGAAAAATGTGTAATTTCCTTAATGGTATTATACAGGATTTTTGTGTATAATGTAATTTAGCTGTTAATAAAGTAGCATAGATTAGCGTTCTTCAGTTTAAATGTTACAAATGAAACAAATTGAATTTGTTAACTTTAAATTTACATCTTAGCTGAAATTAGGAAGACATTTTCTTGTATAGGGAGTTAAGTTAGAAAATTGTTGAAAAATTGGCATCGTCTCCATTTACGTGGTTGTAAATGGTGGTTGCTTTCCGCTCTCCGAAAAATTGCTTGCTACCCAAAATCATGTCATCAGTGTGACGCGCAAAAAACACTATATAATGGTAATTAGTTACAAAACGTAAATTTAAAAAGTAGATTACAGACAGACAACAAAAACTCAAGAGAGTAAAAAAGTAAAATATAGAGGGATTTTCCGGTTTTGCGCACAAATGTCGAGATTGCCCATCTAAGCGTGACGCCCGCAAGAAGAGCGCACTCAAATAAAAACAACAACCGCGTTAGGATGAAGGAAAAAATCGATATGTTTTGCTACTTACCATTGAGGACGTGCACTCGCACGCTGGCGACGTCAGCGTTTGAAGGGCTGCAGGAGTACTTGCCAGAGTCGGTGATATCGGCATGCTGGATTAGAAGAAAGGACGTAGTTATGTCGCCTTTTTCGGTGATGACGCTCACGCCACCTCGGTTCGAGTCGTAGCTAATCACCTGGAAGCATACAGAACAAAACAAGTGTAGAAAATGTTTACAAAAAAAAATAAATAAACATAATTGATTCTAAATTCCTTGCTTACGTCATCGTGATGATACCAGAAGATGTACGCCGGCGGCTCGGGGCTGAAGCGGATGGAGCAGGTCAAATTAATGGTGCTGCCCTTGTCGACATGCAGATCAGGTCCGCCTAGGATCGCCGCCGTCGGCACTGTGCAAGCGGAAATTCGCATGGCGTGAATTACAAGCGGAATATTGACAAATTAATTGCGCCGCTGCCACCATTTCACATTCGGCACACGGCGTGGAATTAGTTTGCAATAACAAATCAAATGTTAAGTGTTAATCAACAAACAAATGCCGTGAGCAAATGCTGCCACCAACAGAGGTCTCTCATGGGCTGCAAATGTTGTATTGAGTGTAGTGTTAAACAAATGTTAATATGTGGCTAAAGGGTTGGAAACACTTTACGCAGTTTAATTGAGATCTCATGCTTATAAACTGGTTGGATTATAATTAAATTAGTTGACATCGACTAAATTACTGATTTAGATCTTGGAAATACTATTAAAATAAATCACCTGTTACCGATCGTAGCAGCTAACTACGATCGGTCTGGGGAGATCTAGACATTAGTTTTAATCTAGAGAGTTAGGATGTTACTACCATTCTTACTTTGTTTTCATAGAATCGGTCCAGCGTGCCGTGCAAAGGTAACGTCCCAGCTCGAAAAATTGTAAGTCATTTTTTTTCTTCTATTGAGTCATAGAGACAGTCAATCTTAATAAAAGTCAAAAATAGAGTACTAAATCTTTTATTAAAAAATCCACCAATGATTAAAATTATATTATTTGAGATGTGTAGTTTTGCTCATAATTTGTTCATCGCATTAATTTGACATTAGTTTAATTCGAGATATAAAACTTTTTATACCATACTTCTCAATTTTTAATTTTCTACAAAATAATAGATATTGAGTAGAGTCTGGTTTAAAAATTGTCAAAATTTTTAATGCATTTTTTTTAGAACTTTTAAGACGTTTTCAATCGCAAAAATGAACAAAAATCGAGTTTGAATTCTATATTTATATATATATATTTAAGTCTATATTTGTTCGGAATATGCGTTCAAATCAAGGTCTGCACTTTTTCACAAATTCTCACTTTGAGAACTAATAACTTCGAAACTATTAAAGATAAACAAGTCACGTTTTCACACATTTCTTCGGTATCTATTTACGAATTGTTATTCAAAACAGCTAAATGATCTAACAATAATTACGAAAGTTATGGGACAATATATAAAATTGCAACCAAAATTTGGCCAAACACTAAAAACAAAATTAAAAAAAATAATAAAAAAAAACTCGACGATTCAAAAATTTTGAAAAACCCGTTTTCTTAGAAAATCATGATTGATCAAATGCCGTTAATGCAATCTCGATCGGAAATTTGCTGTTTCACAGTATAATTTTCAATTTGTACTAAATTTATATTTACCACAATAATTGCATTTTTAGTTATGTAAAAATAATGTTTTTTTGTGTTATAACCCTAGTTTTTGAGTTATACTAAAAAATCCTAATCTAACCTTTAGAATTAATGCAATTTTGAATTGCACTAATCTAAAGCATTTCATTGCCTTATTCATTCCAACTTGATAAATAAATCGATTTTAAGTGTAAACCTAATCTTGCTTTTTGGTAGTTTTGACGATGAATTACTATTAAAAACGCAATATCAAATCAACCTGCAATGCACTCATCTTAATTTTGTGCACATTGTGTATAGATAGAATTGAATGAAACTATATTTATGTTTGTATAGCATCATTAGGCTGCTATTATCTTTGAACAGTTGATTAGACATTCTCTCAATAATCGCTCAATCATGTACCGACTCGCGAAGCTTTCATCTCTTGCATGTGTCTTAATTTAGAATTCTCAATAATTTAAGTATGCGTTAGCTCTCAGGGAAACTCATCATGCACGGATGCTTTTTACACGCGCAATTATGGATAATATGCCGGTTGATTTGCTTTTCCGCAATAAAATTTTTATTGCTATGGTTATTATTCTGAAATAATTGCCTGTATACTGTTAGTATCTCCGCATGCAAGTTTTATTCACTCGCGTTAATTATAAATAGTATTGTTAGAGTAGAAAAAACACGTTGCTATAAAATCCCCACACACGCTAAAAAGGATGCGAAAAATTAGCGCACAAAACCTGAGTCCGCAAATTTTATGGTGGCTATCAGAACCATTGCGAGCAAGTTTACGCTGCTTGTTTCCCCGCAATTCACTTCATATACGAGAGCATCTGAAATCGAACACAATCCTAATTGTTTAACTGTTGGTGATTTCCGCGTGCGATATGCTGGAACTGTTATGACGGAATAATAATGGTTGTGTTGGGAATATCGACGAATCGCTATTGTTTGCAACGCCGGCGACGTATAATAAAATTAACAAGCAAAAAATAGAGCAGTAAATTAAATAAGTCTTCTATTACAAGTTGTTAATAGCGGAAAAATAACGGATGAGGATTAACGTAGGCAGAGATAATTGAAGATCTTTTGTTTATGATGAATATTTACATTGTTGTTCGTAAATAAATTAATTGGGATAATTGTTATTGCAAAACTGGTAAAACAAATAGGGTCTTGTGTAATAAATATTATTTGTTTGTAAACTTTGCATTGTTTGTATTTTTAACCTTATTAACATGTTTGTAAATAATTTAATAGAAAAATATTTTTCTATTCTTTTTACTAAATGATAATATTTATAAAATGTGTTTTATTTTCTACATATCTGCTAGAAAATTTTCATAAAAAATGAATCCCAATTTTCTAAAAACAATGCCGTCCCAATAATACCAATTATCATGTCAATTGTTTGGAAAAATTTAATGCCTCTTTCAGCGACGTTGAACGGGTAGGCACCTCCTCTTGTCATCCCTTCACGGTATTAGTCTTGCGGCTAATCGAGCCAAATGGAAGCGGCCCGTGAGTAATTAATACAATTGCATGTGCGTGTTTGGGCGATGATTAATGACTTTCTTTCGTTAGAGAACGCCTACCAAATGAGAGATATAAAGGTGTGTCATGAGAAAAAATATTTTCAGCACTTTTTAAAGCTAATGCCAAAGAAGACACCAAAAATTACTAGTTAAAATCTATTATAAACCAAAATTTATTATTTCATGATAACTTTTGTTTTATTACTGCAAGAGATTTACTTACAACTAAAATTTCACAAGAAAAACAAATGGATTTAAAGTTTGTTTTTTGGTTTAAAAGTTTTCTAGTTTTTTTTTTTAATTTTCTTTATTTTTCTTCGTTTTGTTCACTTACCCACAACGTTGAGATTGACGGAGTAGCTGCGCACGGGTTGAGTGCTAATCTGGCACTCGTAGATGCCGGCGTCGCGTTTCTGCGCCCATTTGATCTGCAGCGTCCACTCGTCGGTCTCTGGATGGTGGTTAGCCTGGAAGCGTTGGTCACTGGTGTATGTGTAACTAGCAACGGTGAGGATGTGCAGGTCGCGGTGCCTGATCCAGGATACCTGCAAACCGTCCAGCGCAAACAAAGGTTAGTTTCCGAACGTGATTCAACGCAACATGGGTTTCCGATCGAACGCACATACACAAAGCACCACTCACAGGTCATACATACAAGAAAATAAACACATTGAAGATATAAACGTATACGATGCAATCGATTGAATTTCAGCGCCGGCTTTGTTGAAAAACTATATCTTTGTGTAAAGCGCATGGTGGAGGCGCTGGAAAAGGAAAACTTTGTTAGCGCACCAAAAAGAAAATATGTAACATGTATTAGGTGGCTGCATTGGTAAAATGCGGATTGCCTGCCAGGTAAGAGTATATCGAACACGTGACGCAATGCGCGCAATTTTGTCATCGATATCGAACTCTATGCTACGTGACTGTGTTTGCTTTTCTGAGCTACGAGCTGATTATATTTTGTCGCAGCTACCTGCAATCAAAAGAAATGCAATTTTAAGCAACATGCTATTCAAAAATGTTGCTTTGAATGTCTGCAAATTATTTTTTTGTTGTACTTTGTCAATGCAAAAGAAAACCTGCCTTGGCTTTGAATTCGCATTCGAGATAAATTTTTCAGTTCAATTTTATTGCTAGCATAGGCATGTTCAGTCAAAAGTAACATTACATAACTAAAGAAAGTAAATGGAAGATTAACATTGCGAAGCCAACTTTTGATAAACGAAAATGTCACAAAAATATACTTTTACTAGTTTACCCGGAGTAAGTCAATTTATTTATAACCGGCAGAAGTTTAGTGGCGTTAAATGAGAGTTTCACAACTATTGTGACATCTTATTTAGAATTTTTTATGCTATTGTATTGCACGTGGATTGGAAACTTGGAGGTCAAACGTAACTCAAGGAAACTAGATGAAACTTGATAACGCGTTTCAAGTGTTACGTGTCCACGTATCTGGTGCGCATCTTGCACGTTTTCCTAGTTAGCTGCTACGTGTCTTTCATGGAAAGTTCTCAAGCAGTTTCAGATGACGCGCGACGGCTTTTCTTTGCGACTTTGTCAGGCATCAAAATCGCGCAAATAGGCGTCAATAATATATGTAGCAATTCAAGAAGTCGCAGTAAGACTTGTATTAGTGAAGATTTACGTTGCAGGTTTAACATAAAAAATCCTGCATTTTGCATGAAGAATTTAGTGAGTGGGTATGGATTTAAACCTCTATCACTATAAATGCTAGAAATGTCAGTCAAATGACATTTTATAAATAATTTAGTCTCTTAGTAAATTTATTGAAAGAGATTGAAAGACTGAAAAATTTAACCAAAAAAATTCTTTTAAAATAAAAATAACTCTGTAACTGTTTCAACAGTTTAGAAATATCATTAAAATTTATTTACTTTAATAGAAAGTATTTAAAATAAAAAATAGAAGGTATTTAATAGTTTAAATATTCTAACATAAATATTGTAGTTTGTTTATAATAATTCTAAACTGTAAATCATGACCTTAATTATCTACAGCAGTTTTTGAAATTTGCAAATTCTTGCGATAAAATTCCACCACTGTTTGATTTCAAAGCTTCAAGTTGAAATAAATGACTCTGTGCCCATAGAATATTTTTTGCCTTCAAATGTAAAAGTTCAATGTATTAATCGCGTGTATATATATATATATATAATGACCACTATGACTAGTCATAACACCTAACAACCAACAAAATGATAATCTAACACTAAAAGTTCTATTCTACATACTACCGCACAAGTTGTAATAATTGCAAAAATCGCCAAAGAAAACAAAGTATCCCAGGAGATAGCATGCTTGAATCGCTTAAGAATGGAATGCAATGTTGTTAAACGAATAAAAGGCGAATTTTATTGCCGGTTTGGGCTGCGAAGTGCGCTTGATTGATGAAGTGCGCTAGATTCAAGCCAATTGAAGAACGGTCGCTTCATCGCACGCTGAGCAAAATGTCCTTTTCGCTTGCGTTTTGTGCTGACGGTTGTGGTGTCCATCTGTGTGTTAACGGCGATAACGATCGGACAACCGTGCCGTGCGCAATATTGTGCCCGATTTAACAGTGAGCCGTCGACGATTTGTCAGGCGACGGTGGCAGCGATCGTCGTCCAGTCCACGTCGTACGCTGTCGGAATTAAACCAATTTCATTTGAATAACAATGCGCGCGCTCCACTTACCGGCGAAGTTTTAGGCGAAATTAAAGCCGCACGCTGCGACGGGTGCTAAAAGTTCAATGGCTGGTCTTCGTCAACTCACCTTTCTTATACCGAGCGCGGAAGAGTGGGGATGCAATGGAGCAGCAGAGGCGTGTCCGTGAGTAATTGTTTAGACTGCGACGGTGCAGTATACAGAAAATGCTCATGATTGTATGTGCGTGCAAAATATTATGTTGCTCGCCCAAATAATCGCCAAGACAATTTCGAACAGCAACCCTGAGCGCAACGATATTGGAGGCAAGTGCATTTTCTGAAACGCGCGCACGCCTTTTGTAAGGCGCTTGCAATCGAGTGTGTGCTGAAAGCGCGACAGTAGAAGTTGCGCATTGAAAAGAAAATCTCGTAGCTGGGAAAATCACCGCCAACGCGCTTGTATTATCAGCGGGGTTGCGGATATCGTTGTGTCGTCTTCGGAAAGCTCCGTATGCTAGCCGCGATGGGAGGCGGTGCGTTCTTGTAATGTTACGGGTGCTTTCAATGCCTGCGGGATTAACATCGGAAGGATGAACTCGTTACGCTCGCTAAACACAATGCGGGAAACGCGAGTGCGCACGGTTGAAGCGTCGTTAGCCGTTAACGCACAACGACGCCGCCGACGCGTCACGTCGCCGCGATATTAATTGTTTCTGCCGCATACTTTAGTCAACTTTATACGAGCCGCATAATGTCTTCATCCGCGTACGGTCGAATGAATATATACATTGTGTGACGAATGCGCGATTATTCGGCTTAATCAATCACTTTGACTTTGCTAACTGTTTTGCTTTAAGTTATCAAACACACATGGGTGTTTGAGATGATTTATATAGCCAGTATTGATTATTATTGGGTATAATCAATTATAAATATTTGCATTAATTATGAATTAATAACATTTTAATAAAGTTATACATAATATATTTCGTCAATAAATTATTTGTGTGGCAAATGATGATGTAGAGACGTTAAAGAAGACGTCAAAAAACAAAAGAGAGATGGCAGGTACAGGACGGTGGTAGTAAAGGTTGTTGCTTAACTCTAATCACTACTCGTTTCCTTTCCGGGCAGTTTTGTTTAGTCACAAAATAAAATAATAAATAAATTATTAATTTATTAATAAAAAATTCCTCTATAATTTTTACTGATTCATATTGTAATTCATAATTGGATATTAATCTATTTTTATAGAAATAAAAGACAATATATACAATTATTCTTTCATGTTTACTCAACCAACTTCAAGAAAAAACTAAAAAATATAATAGCAACACGAAAACAATTTCAACTACTACCTTTTCCTGCTACTTTATTTTCTTTATTAAAAATAAAAAATATTTTTACATTTATCGTTTTTAAAAATCTTTGCTAAAAATAAATTCAAAGTAATTAAATTGCACAGAGGAAATTAATTTTCCAATACAATTACAAAACTTTTAATTTAAACACTTTAAATTATATCTCGTTGTGTTCTCAGCATATATTTTAAATTTTCCTGATATTTCAATCAACAAATAAAGATAACTCCAAACTCGGATAAACCCAAATGTCTTGTCGCCCGTTTTGGGCTCATAATAAATGCGGGTACAATAAATTCCATCTCCGGATTTGCAAGCCGTTTCGCAACAAACCCGCCCCAAAATAATCGACCCTGGAGTTCGAAGCGTAATCAAGTAAAGGCACCGCATTTGTATGGTTGCGAATAATTATTTCATGTTGTATCCACGCTGCTCCCTAAGAGCAGAAACCAAGTCAACATCGTTTAAGAGAGGAAAATCAATATTTATAGTACAAATAGAAAATGCATTCTGTGTCGTAATATGTTTTGTGTTCTTCATATATTTATTCAGCGTAGTGTTCTAGATTGCAGCTCAAAGTTTAACGAAGTTGTACTGCAAATTGATATACAAATTTAATCAGAGGAAGTTTATATCTCTTCTTGCGATGGCAAAGTTTAAAGCAACACTAAGTATACGTACGGTTTGGTTTGATATTAAACAGTTAAAAGTTTCTTGTTAGCCGACATAGTCTAGTTATGCTAGAAAACAAATGGGTAACATCATTCTGCCCTATTTATTCTCAGATGATTTTGAAGTTTAGATATGAGTTTAGATTTATTTTTAGATATAACTTTACACAGTGCAAAAGTTAACCATTATTATATAATATTAAATCTAACATAGAATAATACAGATTCACAATAAAATTTGTTATTAAATTACTCTTAGAGCTAAGGCTTTTTTTATTATGATTTATTCCTCGGTCAATGTAAGTACGAATACGTTATACATTTAGTTTTTACTTTACAAAGACAAAATTAGTTATAAAACAATTTTGATTTTTTTTATAAAATCCAATTATCTTTTGCAAAGGAATAAAATTGTTCAGGCTGTTCAGAATGTTAATCTAAATGTGTAATGTTGGTTGCATGTTATCCATAGTTCACAGCCATTGTCAGAGCATTCTTGTTGGGTTTTTCGCTGCAATTGAAGATTGTTGACGTAGTAAATGCATTTTTGCTCGGAAAAATCTGTACCTCTAAAATTGTTAATTAAAATTTTAATTCTTATACCTTATATAGGTACACAAACTTGACATAAACGTGCATTAAATTGCACACAAAGATATAAAAAAAGCAACCAATTTTTATAAAAATTGTACTTTAGAAGAACAAGTTTCATAAATATAGACTTGTAGGTTTATGCATAAAGAATAAACTATCTTTTTAGTTTTAAACTTTATTAATAATGAAAAATTGCCTCATTAACAGGTTACTGCAATTGTGAATTATAATTAACGAACTATAATCATCATAAATTGATGATTTGTCAGCATATTTCATCGCATTTATTTTCTATGTAAATTTGGTTAAATACTGAAAAAGATTAAATTTAATACCGAAATACAGTAGAGTTTATTGTGCATCTTCTGACATGGAATCAACTTCACCGAGAATAAAAATTATTATTGTTTTCTAGGTGGCAGAGTTACTTTTTGCTGAACAAACATTTCTATTTTATTACGGATTACATTCCCTTAACTCATAAACTGCAGACTTGAATGCAGGTCCTTTTCAACACCTGGAAGACCAGAAATATTAACATTTGAGACATTTCCAGCAACATCGAAGAATTTCTTGAGTTGATATCGTTTAATCCATAGAATATCAATAGATTCTTTTTCTTTGCAAGTAGAAGTTGCAAACAAAGTTGCAGTTATCTAATAACATCTGTCATTGTTAATATAAATAGAATATATGTAGTAATTTTATTAGGTGTTCTGTGTAGTTAGAAACAAGTAAATTTACAAACGTACAAACCTTGTCATATTTGCATAATGGCATGTTATATAACATTGTATTAGAACAAAATTAGTTGACCTCAATACTAAGAATATGTCAAAGAAAAGTTAACGTAATACAATATATTTCAGACAATTTGTAATAAAAAAATTAATTTTGAGAGTATTGTTAAGTGTGGTTATAAAGTGTTTAAGATTCCATTATGTTGATAAAGTTTTAGTACAATACTTAATAAAGTTTACTTAATGAAACTTTTTTCCTATATATCAGTATCCTATTCAGTATACTAAAGAAGGCAACATGCCGAAAGCGTAATATATTAACTAAAGCTTAGTAAATATTATAGTAAAATTTTATCAATTCAATAAAAATTATTTTTTCTTGTAAACATTTACATGTTTATTTACAACTTTAAGGCCACGACAATTTTATTCCAAGAGTTGAGTTACTAAAATAACCACCAGGCTACTTAATATGTAAGTCTTAAATTGTGGTAATATAGTTATTTTCCTTTTTTCTTGTTTTCAGGTATAAAATGTTAACTTGTATGTCATATCAAATGCAACTAACCATTCAATTTTTTTTCAAAATTGATGTATGAGCAACCAGTTTTTATTAGTTACGTGTTTGCAGCCTTCAAACTTCAACTATAAGAACTATTATAAGATATGTGCATCTGGAATCACTGAATTTTAGAAGAGAGCAACAAAAAATAATAATATTGGCAATAATAAATTTTCAAATTCCATCGGAATAAATATAGTTTAATTCAAGTTTAATAAACATTATAACAGTAGTAAATACAACAATTTATGTTGCTTTGTGTTTACGTTAATAAAATTGCCCAATATTATATTATTACAGTTTGTTAATATTGAGAATAATTGTATGTTAATTTTTTAAATATTGATGCATATATGATACTCACTTCAAATTAAAAATACATTAAATTGTGATAAACATGTCCGAAGAGTTGAATAATCTCGCTTCATAGTTTTCCGGAGAAATAAATATTTAATAAAATTTTCTTATCAATTATGTTATATAAAATAACACGTCTTATGTAAATGAAATCTTCCGTTTATATTACCATATTACCATTTCGTAACGACGAAATTTGCTGAAATTTACTCAAACGGTACAAACAAACTAAAAATTCACACTTACACACTACTGCACTCACTTCGATTTGCTTCGGCAACTCAATTTAGAAATTGACTAACTTTTTGTCTAAATAATTTGTTCAATAATTAATCCTAAGTAATACCCGAAGCTACCCATTAAAATTTCAATTATACTAATCTACTATAACATAACTACATTTAACATAATTAAAACAATATGTTCTAACATAATTTAAATTTACAAAGAATTTTGCCCTGCAATAATTTAAAACTTTCTTTTAAATGCGAAGCAAATAAACTCGGTTAAAACTAGAAACACCCACTTCTCTACTGTACTAAATGCTAACAACGCAGAATAGTTATATTTTAGGCAGGCAGTTTTATTATTTACAACTCAAAACTCGACGCGCTGCAGTTGCGTTATTAAGTTTGTACCTTGCCGCTGCGAAAGCGATAGGGTTGTCGGCGGCACGCGCTGGGCAGTCTCGCTTACTGCTATTAAGGAGTTGTTCCAAGATATAGGATAATTTTACAGCGGCGCACCAACAACAACTTTAACTTCGTTAACGGCCATTGCGTTAGTTGTCAGTGAAGCAGGTGAGATGAAACGGGGAAAGATAAAACGTGAGGTTCCGAGATCCAAACTTCAAACGTACATAAGTCAAAGGGATCGGGTCAATGTTTAGTACTTCACTTTGTAGTGCTGCTAGTTATAATACTATCTTGATATAATAAAAATCAAGTTGTTGAGAGAGGAGGTGATGGCAAGGCAAAGATATGGTAATTGCGTGGGTGCGTCTGTTGTTTACTTCTTAGCATTTCTCTCTAAAGTGTCCGGAGGGTGTGTAATAAAAAATAAAATTGATTGGATTCGGCAGTTTCACTGAGTGAAACTAATATATATATATATATAAAAAAAGAACAAACCACATACGCACATCTTATCTTTGCATTCTGATGTTTTGTTGCACGCTAAAGGGAGATATTATCCGAAAGTAAGCTTACCGTTTTATTTCCCAAGTTCCTGACTCGACAGCTGAGATAAGCTGACTTGCCGACGAGGGCGGTGACGTTGCGCGGGATCATCATATCGAATTGCGGCTCGAAGCGGTTGTGTGCGGACGCCGGTGACCCTAGCGGCGATAGTGTGCCGCTCTCGGGAAGTACATTTAAGCCGCTTCCGCCGGCGCTCTGTACTCCCCCTTTCACCAACAATACACCTGCAACACATACAGCAATGCTGGATGAGGAAAGAAATGACAGAGACGAAAAGTAAAACAATTTATATACGATTATAAGATTTTATCGGCTTTGTTGTATTGGGACGCGTGTGGCTGGGCCGACGCCCTTCGGCGGCAATCTCCGCTAGCAGGATGTTTATTCACCCATGCGGCTAGCAGTAGAAAAAAATTGCAATGCTTTGACATGTATGAGAGCGCAAAGCACGTTGAATATATGGTCATACGCCCGATTTATCTTCAAAGCAATAGAAATTTTCGCGTTCTCTTGCATGCGACATTCTTTTTCAATTAATATATTGATAGATATTTGCATTAATATTTATAAACTTATTATATTGGTCAGATTTAGATGTTTATATTGATAATATTTTTATAAAAGAAAGCAAAAGAATAATAAATAAAATATATTCCAATTTGTTACTTTGATTTTAACTTAGAAATATTACAAAAATGTATAAATAAAAAACAAGTAAAGTATAGAACATAATTTACAAAATATTGCAAACTTTTTTTTAAAACCTAATTTATAATTTATGGCAATCTATAGGTAATCGTACGATAAAATTCACGGTTACATTGGTGCATGTTACTCAAACAATTTATTATTATTACAATGTTATGTTTTATAATTTTTATTTTTACAGAAATATAAAGTTTTTTTTGTCTTCGTAGACTTAAGGTTAATCATTTATTTAAACTATACTCTATAAGTTGAAATTAATTAAAATCAAAATCAATATATAAAACTACACATAATTCAATGCTAACTATTTATTGTTTAATAGTATAAAAATATCCTATAATTTTGTGTTGAGTTAATATAAACTTTAAAACTTATTGTTTTTTTTTTTTTGAAATTCACACTACACTAAATATTTAAATATATATACATTTATTTATAATAATTGCATTTTATTTATGTGACAATTTCTATGTAATTACAGCTACCAAAATAAATTTATGTCCGGTGCTTTCACCATTTAAAATAGATTTATCAATAGTAGAACATTTAATACAATGTTATTTGACAGTCAACGCAGAACTATTCTTATAAAATAAATTTTAGCATTAAATAACAAATAAATAAATAATTAGTAAACAATACAATGTCAAACAGCATAAACAAAAAGAATAATTTATGATTCTTGCAATTATGTTTTCTAATAATTTACATATTTCTCTCTGCTAATGTATATTTTTATTAATATCTTTTAATTAAATTTAAATATTAAACATATTTATAAAAATATTTGTTGCCTTTTCAGTTTATCCCAATTTTAAAACATTATCTTAGATCCCATGACATTCCCATGACAAAATACTCGTAAAGCAAAATAAAACACATCCCTTTCACATGTCTCTGAACGATAGTTTCCAAGTTTCCTTTCTAGATAAGAGTACATTATGGGAAAAAATACGGTAGAAAAATACAATATAAAACCTTGTTTGTTTTTCGTGTGCTTGCCAGTCGTCGAAATCATCTACATTCGCATTTATCATCTGTCCGTCTTTTCTCTTGCCACTTATCTGCTCGCCTTATACATGCCACATTTAAGAAAGTCTGTATGCCATTTAACTTCATCGGTACGTTACCGCCGCGTAAACCACTATCTCCAGTTGCGCTTCTCTCTGCGTGCACTTTCTCTTCTATTTCGACTACCCCTTGACACTGCTGGCCAGCTATCATATATAACTTTTTATATGCACCATCAGTTTTACGTCCAAATGTTGAAACTAAATCCAAGTTCTGGCTCGGCGGCTTTATTCCACTCATAAAATATAAAAAATTACAAGATTATGCCTTTAAAAAACCCTAATTACTAACTTATTTTTTGTGCAAGTGAGGCGTGCGTAAATACTACTCGAGCGCTAGAAAAATGCTAATAAACGTCGCCTTTTAATTAAATTATATGCCGCGGCGCGAGTGTTGTGCGAGGTGCCGCATGACAAAAACAAAGAAATTTCCATGTGAAGTAAACTAGCGACTTCTTGTTGTTTGCTACTACCGCGTAAAAAATGCTTTGTGGTTTTCCAGAGAAGTAATTTATGTGGTTTTGTTTTTTTTACTTTGTTGTGCTAATGACTCTATAGGAGTGTTATTACTTTGTGGCCTTAGTTGTCAAATGACTGCTTCTACTTGACATATACATTTAGGCAACACCACACATAAAATAATACTTTTCTAATATTTTTGACTATTGCCTTCTTTAATACTTTTTTGTTATTTGTATAATAATTTACATGTAGCTATAACTACAAAAATATAAAAATATACCCGGCGCCTTCGCCATTCAGTATAAACGCATTCAATTTAAAGCAATGGCTAATTTGACACATAATGGATCATTTATTGAATAGCACACCAATTGTAACTTTGTGATGTCAATTATGGTAAATATAAATAATGAATTTGCAATCATTACCCACCGCTTGTCATTTTCACTTGGAATAATTGCTTAATTTTATATTCGCATGGCGTTGCGTTTCATTTAAATCTCGACATTTTTACATCCACATCATTCTTTTTTTTTTTCTAGTTGCTCTACACTTGCCCACCATTGCTTTTAAATTCCAACTCATTGACCAAAATAAATGACAATAAAATAATTGCTTCGGCTTGCTTGTCGCTCATGTGCATGCTATCGATAAAACATTTTGCGCCACTGGTGCCATCGAAACAATGGCATAAATACGGAAAAAATGTTTTCGGAAACAGCGACCGGGAATATTATCGCTCAAACGGGTGCGTTTGCGTCCTGGTGGCGTTATAAAATTTGACCGTACAAATCGGCAACAGCTGTCGCCAACAACCAACAACAACCGGCGCGAATGCATTTCCATAAAGCGCGGATAGTACGGTCGTAATTTAAATTCAATTTTCATAAATATCAACAATTGTTGATGCATGCGATAAAACCATCATTATAGTAATAATCATGCTGGTTATTGAGATTTATTCAAATCCATATTAACTTACAATTTAGTGGTTTTTTAATTTATCAACAATTTTGTAATTATATTTTTAGTATATATGATTTATAAATATTTCATACGTTACAATTAAAGCAAATTTATTAAATTTTTTTATTAAACCTTTTAAAACATTAAATAAAATTTTGTATGGTTTAAGAATATACAACAATTTATTTGTAAGAAAATTACAAAATTGAATTAAAAATTTTATATAAAAATTTTAAATAATGCTAAAGTAATAATTATAAATCACAACCAGAATCAGGCAGAATCAGTTAAGGTGCTGCAGTATTGCAAACTAGAAAGTTACATAAGAATAATTAAACCTTCATGGAGTAAGAGTATTAGCACCAACAAATCTAGTAAACAATTATTCTTTATATATATATTTTTAGAGCTTAGAGGATTATAAATATTATATAGTAATTTAACAAAATTAAATTTATTTTAAAAAATAGAACATAAATTGATCACAAATAAGTATTTATCAATGTGTCAAATTTTTTATTTATTATTTAATTATTAATACAATACAAAAGTGTCTGTTTTTAAACATTTTTATGCTACTTTAAATATTGTAAACAATACATTACTACTTTAAAAATAATTTTTAAAATATTTATTAATAAAATTCGAAAAATTATTTAAAATCTATTTGAAATAAAACAAGTAAATTTCAATTAATTTGCAATCAATTATGTTACATTTCCATATAGAATAATAGTAAAACATTCTTTTATTTCCGAAATAGTTTTAATATATCAAATCTACTTTAGATAAACATTCCGTTTTATTATAGACTTAATCTTGCGCCAAGTTTATTTCTGCTCGAAGCAATTAATTAACATTTTTATATTCATATGTAAGCTGGTTTTAATTTCTCGGTTCTTCTGATGAACGTTCTACATTTATGCGTCCTGGGCAAGTGGGTGCAGAAAATTAGCGCCACATGTGAAACCATTGCGAGCGTTTTTTTCCAAGCTGCGTGCGCCTTCCCTAACTTTATTCTATAATTCCAGTATTCTGGCGAGGAACTTTTTTGGCCGCGCGTAATTATCGCCGGACGCGTGATTGGAATACGCCCGAGTGGTGATTGTGCGCTCATCCGGACATGCAGCCATAGCGAGGCATCAAACACAGTGGCGCGATTAGAAAACGCAGAGCGAGACGTTTACCTGCTAGTAAGCTAAATATTAATTTGGATTGTAGTGCAATGCATTGGTATTGGCGTTATCATCGCCAGGTAGTACAT
This sequence comes from Diploeciton nevermanni, assembly GCA_027575565.1. Classification (NCBI taxonomy): domain Eukaryota; kingdom Metazoa; phylum Arthropoda; class Insecta; order Coleoptera; family Staphylinidae; genus Diploeciton; species Diploeciton nevermanni. Next base: position 7,707,245 of record JAODIE010000004.1, read on the forward strand.
GCTCGAGGTGATAAAAGCGGAATGTATGCAATTTCATTATGCAAACGCCAACACTGAGTGCGGTGTGGAATTGTCGCGTGCGAATGTAATGACCGCATTGCCCGCGATGGCAACATTGCATTCAGTTATAAAAACGCGATGTGCGCGCGCGATGTCACCGCGTTGTTGATCGCGCAATCGCAACCAACATTCTTTCCTTCGTAATATGCACGGCGAACTACCAAGTTGCGTGTTGCATTGCAAGCGACACAAAATTACTTCTCAAAATTGACTCGCATTGACTCGTGAATAAGAGAGGGATTTGTTTAGAATCCACTATCAATAAATTTGTGAATGCGACGTTCGTTTGTTGATAGTTTGATTGAAACCAACAAACGAAATCAATCGCTTTGTTTCCGCCGTTTACGAGTTTGCACCAGCAGTTGTGTACATTACGCAGCACTTTTTGTTATCGTGTTTCTTCGCCTTGTGTTTAGTGAAAAAGTTTCGATATTTCATACGGAACAATGGAGCGGCGTGAGGCAGACACTCGCAATAAATACGTGCGCGCGTGGGCCCCGGAGTAGACGGATCGACGCTTTGCACGCTGCCGTCCGAAATTGGATGGCAAAATGAATCGACGCGGCGGCGGCGCGAACAAACCCAAGCGTGGATTGGCAAAAAACAACACACAATGCAGCCGGAAGCCGAGCGGCATACTGATCGATGTCGTGCAAAGATATTTTAAACTTTCAGCCTGACACAATAGACAGCGGATTGGCGCGCTGAATGACCGTGCTTGATTAGCGCGAGGCAAACGAGGAATTTGTATGTTAATTAATTGTTGGAGTGACACAATTTATTTCATGACTGTAGAAAACTACCAACAACTGAGAAGATTTATAATTGCCATTGTAGAAATACTTATGACGGCAATACAAACACGGATTTAAAATCTGATTAAAAATGGGCAATGAGGGTTTATATTCCAATCGGTTCAAAGGGATTCAATTAAAACTAAATCAATTTGCTATATCAAATATATCGATGGCAATCTAATAAACGTGAGTGGTTGGGTGATCTGGGAATAGAAGTAAAGGAATTAAAACTAATCTAGTTTGTAATGTCACAATAATGACATATGATACGCTGATATACTATTTCTACGCAAAACACAATTAAACACATTGGTATATTACTTGACTTGGATTGGTTCAAATGTAAAGCAATTGTTGTTTTAAAATAATAATAGTTTCATAGAGAAACAATAGATTTCTTTTTGTACTTTTGTTTGATATTAGTTTATTCATATGAGTAAATAATATTCCAAAATAAATGCAGAAAATTTATTTTTATTACATTTTATCAAGATTAGATCATTAATATTTAAGCTTAAAACTTTTATAAATGCTATCAATTGTTCAGTCAAGAACTTTGCATTTATATCTCTTGTGTGAGCAATAGAAAATTAGATAGATTAGAACGGTATATTCTATGACAAATAGAAAACAACTTTTGCGTAGCTACTTTTTAGGGTATGAATTTTGTTTTCTTTTTTTCCTTTTTTTTTTCAAAGCGTCTAGCTTTGTTATCATCATTTTTTTAATACTCATCTCTTCACACTACACTTTCACACACAACACACAAACTTTCGACGCTAACATGATGTTCTCTTGCTTACTTGTTTCATCCTTCTCTCTGCCACTACAATATGTTTTCCGCTATAAAACAAAATTAAATAACAATCGGACGTTAATTAAACGATAGCCCCGTGTTCACCATAAGAAAACATTTATTCAGCGCACAATGCAGGCAAAAACTTTTTGTCGACAAGGCATTCACTTTGTTGTTCATTCGTTGTTTTTCTCGTCACGCAGCGGTGAACTAAATTCTATTTTGGACTAATTTGCCTCAACGCGTATGTGAATGTAATCTAATAAAACACCGAGTAGCAGGAGTTTCTTTGATTTACAATGTATGCATATGATTTCCAATTTTGCGGGTGGGAGAGACAGAAACAAGCAGCGATGCTGGAGAGCAGTGGAAAATGTGCGCGAACATGATGATCCCTTAAATATTGTACCGCATTCCATGCATGAACATGAGCTGCGTAATCCAAAGTCCTTCTGTATGCGCTGGTTTTTGCATTTTTGGTCGTAATTTTGAAGGCTGTTGAGCACGACCTAACATTTTCGCAATTTATCGCCTAAACCGCGTTATGCACCGCAAACACAAAATGATTTTATAAATTTTGATTAAAAGATTGCTCTAGCCAAGAATAGAAGCACGTGATAGAAATATTCAATATTTAGAGCGAAAGCTCTAAACCGTGTGATTTATAAGAGTTTTCAACAATTTTTATAATGATGCTCATTTATTTCAAATAAAAACTTTAATTAATATTGATTCAAAGTATTACCAAATATTTAATATAATATTGTTTTAAACATAGATATAGCAAAAGATGAAATCAGTTGAATCTAGTTTGCTTACAAAATTAATTTTTGTTTATTGCTCAAATGGCTTGTTGGGTACAATAACCCAAAATTAGTATAAGGTAGCATGGTTATATAGCTCGATAATAATATTGGCGTCCACCGGTTAATTGGTTTTGGAGTTGATTTATTTTGGTGCAAACGCGTTAATTAAATAGAGTTCTATTAGGCATTTTGGCTGGCAACGTTAGCGGCAGTAGCAGGGTGTTGGCGCTGACGATTCGTGACGGCGCACACCGCCGCCGCCGTGGGAATAAAATATGCAGAACCGACGCGCCGCAATCTGACGGATATTTGCAATGTTTTCCGCTTGCAGGTTTCAGTATTTTTGAGACCCGCCCGCACCTGCCACGGGTGGTTAGCGCCGGCGTTGCCGCTACAACCGCTACTAAAATCGCTTTGCAGCGCAAGCAAATTCCATTTGATTATACCCCACATAAATTAAAACGTCCGGAAATCACGTTATTTGTTCGAATTGAAAGATTAGAATTAATGAAACGTTGCATTCCGCTTCCTTTTTCGCAATTTCCGTGTTCCGTCCAAGTCATGCTATCTGCAGCACAAATACGGCGATAAAATTAATTACACGCCGACTGCGGAATGATAGGTGCATCACGTTTGCAATCAAGTCACGCATAATTGTTTAATTGTTCCATTATCAATAACCGATTTGCTTTTGCACGTGATAAACGCATGCTAACTAAAGCGATGTTTGTTAAAGTATTTCTATGCGCAAACCATTTAACAAGAGCAAACAATTCAAAGACGGGCGCGTTCATATCATGTCTCTGCGCACTGCCCGGCGCCTCCACCGAGACCGGAATCACGCAGTACATATAATCCCTGAGCGTGCGTGACTTCCAACAGCGTTCGATGGCGTGACAGCGGTGACGGTGAAAGGAAACGGCATGCCGTATTTGCTGATACGTATCGGCAAACGCATTCACCGAGTTCCATTTATTTGATTAACTAACGGCGCTCGCGATGTGAATTTGACGCAGATTGCCTTAATAAAGATAGTCATTTAAAATACTTGCTTATTAACTTAGTTCAAATTAGTTTAAATATTGTTTTAAAAGGTATAATCGTGTATTTAACAAGATGGAATAATAGAAAAGTATAGATTCGAAATTATAAAAATATTTATTATTTATGAAAAATAATTCATATCATGTATTTATTGAAATAAAGTTATTTAATTTGATGTGCACTAATTACAGATAGTTTTATAATCTGCATAATTCTAGGAAAATCAAGCAGCTTACACAATTATATCAATATTATAGTTTTGTATTAGCAAGGGAAGCAATTGTTATTTTTTGTTAATAAAAGATTTTTAACTTTCTTTTATATTCTGTGCTGTTGTAACACAAACGCACATATGTTTACAATTTAATAATTTTTAACCACCTTAACAGCACTATTAAATAAATTCTTTCTATAACATAATATTTTTGTTGTTATTTTGTTATTTTTAAAGCGTACTAAAACCATGCCAAATCTCGACACTATACTAAACTTTTATTCCATGATACTGAATATACTCTGGTATATTAGCAGTTTTATTAATATTGGATATACTCCAAGCAGGATTTATTGAAAACTAGTTAGATTCTAGTACTTAATTTAATATGAGGTTGCCGATTAATCTGTAGTTTATTTACTATGTTTCGTTTTTGTTGCCTGTTTTCCTAGTAGTTGGGTTCAATTGTTGATTTCACAAAACCAACTTCCAAAAATAAATAAAACACAATACGCCGTTGACTGCGTCCGGTCTGGCGAGCGTTTCTAAGCAAAGCAGACAGTCCGGGAAAGCTCGGATAACCCCATTGTTCTTTGTAGACAATGCAACAACAATAAAATTGTTTTATAACCTGTACACGGTACATTGTTCACGCATGACGCCGACTTTAGTTGCAGATCGATGGCGTCTGAATTCGGGACACGCCCGAGCGCCGAGTGGATGCGGGCGCCCGCGGAACTTTCGCTTTATTCGCAGCGGCGGGTGGCAGTATAGAAGGCGGCGCAGTTTCCATGCCGCGTTTATATGATTTCCATTACGCCGCATCGTCCCGTTGCCGCAGACACTCACCGCCGCTGCCATCTCCGCAAACCGGCTCAGCTTAAATATTGACATTGATTATACGCGTTAATAGCAATCCCCTTTGCTTGCGGCATTTATTTCCTGAGGTGAGCGCAGCGCGAGCGCATTAAGTCAACGTCGAAGGGAAATAATTAGATAGACCTTGGGGTTGGATCCGGTTGGGAGATATTTTTTTCTGTTGTGTCCCAGTAAGTCTGTATTGGATGAAATGGATCTCGATGTGCTTGGTGGCGACCGCAATGACTGCAATACTCAGTGCAATACTAACAAGATTCCGAATCGGGTAGGTATCAAATTACAATTTCCATCACGTCGGATTTGCCGTGTCTCCTTACTTTCTTATTACGACTCTTATTACGGCTTCTGTATTACGAGTGTATCCGGTAATTACTTGTTTATGACATAACTCTCTGCACGGCCATTTTACTACCGCGCGGAGTCTACTTAAACCTGCGCGAAATTAGTTTTCTGTTTGCGCTATAATGCAATTTATTTGCAGTAAACAAGTGTAATAATAGTAACAACTTAAAATAATAAATTCAAGGGCGTATTAGATTAGATCATCAAGGAACGCAAGCGATATTTTAATTTCTCGTTACTGCAAACACAAACAAATGATGAGTGCATTAAATAGTATTAAACCTTTTATTTTACACTGGTCCCAAAATGTTTCGTTTTATTAGTTTTCCAATGCCATATTAATTGTTTATTGTTTTATTAATAATTTATTTAATATGTATATATATATTTAAAATTGTCAACTTTATCCTAATTTTATTTAGTATATATATATGCAGCAGTAAGTAGAACATTTCACATCAAAATAAAGTGCGCTTTTCATGACTTCCTCCTGTTGCATTCTTAAATTCCCGGCCTACACTTAGTAACCGTTCCAGTGCATATAAACACTCTATAAATTACGTGTAAATTTCGTAGGTTTATCCAGATTTTATTTTTACTGCATATATTTCTACCTCTATTTCGCCGCCGCTCCCAAATTGTATGAGAAGCCCACTGTTAAGCCAACTACCACTTGGCTCCAGTGCCTCTCTTCGCAAAAGTTTCACCATTTCGCTCAGCTACCACTCTTCTGCGCACGTAACCGTTTGCTTTTTCTTGCGCTCTGCGAGAAAATTCAACGCCCGCCATATGTGCCCCAGATTATTTCTACCCACAAGCAAACGGAGTAACACAAAGTGATTCCTTCGTGCAACTACTTTTCTAACTTGTGCTCGCTCGCCATAAGCGTTCCAAGAATATAACTAGAAAAACGATGCTAGAGCACAAGTGGGTATTTTCGCATGATTTGCGTTTTCTACATTATGTTTCTAGGAAATAATAGAACGCTTTCCCAAAAATTTGCGGTTTAATTTCAATGGTATATGCGTAGCAAACGTATTTCACGTATTTCCGGCAAAGCGATGAAGAAAAACGCGAGTTAGAGATGTGAACAAAAAAGAGAATAAATATCTTAAATACATGATTTTTGAAAATGTGGAAAAAAACAGATGTAGAAAAACATAAAATAACGATGAAAAAAGTGCTAGAATCCAATTTGTTATTAACAATATCAAGCCAAATTAATAAAGATAAAGAAAGCTTTATTAGTTTTAAAGCAGTTGCTAGGTAATTTGAGTAGATTTAAAATTGATAAAAGATGAGTTAATATTGATTGGGAGTTGCAAGAGAACGTTATAATTTTTACGATTAGATTAAGAATTTAAACTAATTTTATTGCTTAAAACTAAAGAAACAGAAACAAAACGATTAGTTGTAGTGGATGCCTTACCTGGGAGAACTGAATGCGTGGTTCTAAGTGATTAAATTATTTATCATATGTGATGCCGCTAGTGATACTTACGTTAGTTTATGCGTCGCGACATAATTATTTATTTACATCTATATTATATATATATATATATATACATTATGTAGATAAGACTTAACTATAACACTTACTCACTTATTTGTTATTTCTTCAGTGTATAATTTATTTAATATTTTATTAGTATTTATATAACTTGTTTTTTGGGAAAGTTAAGTAAGGGTGGTCAATTGTTTCTTTTGTTGGAGATGGGTATTTTAAGAATTATGCAATTAATCGTAAAGGTGACTCTTTTCCTTGTTGCTTAAAAACAAAAAGATAAAATAATATTTGCAATTAAATATACAATAAAATAGTAAAAATCGATAAGATACCAAATAGAATCAATATTTGTAGAATTTAAAAGTTTCATCAAAGATAGTGTTTTGTTTTGTGTGAAAATTTTAATTTTTGTTTGTTTTTCTATTGCTTTCTAAACTATTTTTGTAAGACGGCAATAAAATGCATGCGTGCACAATTGCACAATCCAAATTTCTAGTGTTGAAACTGTGAAGTAACTGTATTAAACCCTGGTTGCCAATTTAATTATATTTCGACTGGTTATTGCTTAGTAGTGAGAAAGCTACGAAGATCTAGACCAACTTTTCTCTTAACAAGAAATTTTCTCCGCAATTTTGCTAAAATTAAAGTACTAACATTAAGTGATCAAATCCAAGTTTTTTCTGCTCGCCCAAGAGAAATGAGTCCGCCCAAATTAAATAGTTACAAAGTGAAATATTTTTTTTGCATTTTTTAATAGTTTTATATATCCCTACTACATCTTTAGTACTTACGCAAAAAATGATTAAAATAAAACTTAATTCAATTCTATCTTGTAAAGCATATGTAATGTATGAAGATTTAAACAAATTCACGCGAGTGTAATTTTTGAAAATTTTTTTCCTTACAACAAGCTATATATAAATAATATATTACCAATAATAAGTAATTGATTGCAGGTTTTATTTCTTTGTTCAAAAATATTTATGATAAATTAGTGCTTATGTGGTATAACTTGCTTGAAACTATTCAACTCCCCCGCGTCACATTTTATCCCTTTTATCCCTCATAAATAACACTTTGTTTTTTTCCGAGCGATGTGTCACTAAATTCATTAAATTCCATTTTTTCGCCGATCGCAAGCGACCTGCATGAATAATGGCCACTGATAAATCAACAGAAAGCGGGCCGCACGCCGCGCTATCGCAATGAGGACGTACATTCAGTTAGTACACCATAAATACCAGCAAACACGCACTGCGCATTGCGTTCTGGCACCTCTCGCCTCGGATTATTTAAGACTCGTTTTTTAGTAATGGGTGCATGAAACGCACCATCGCCGCCGTCCTCAATGCACCTCTAACGCAGTCCGGCCACGCTCGTCCATCTGAGCTTTGTTTATGCAGTGCGTGTATATTTACAATTGTGCTTTTTTACGAGTGCACAGTCATCATAAAACGCTACCACGAGAAATTTGCGCCACATTCGATGTATTATGCATTTGGCGCTCAGTTCGCGTATATCTCTTCGCCCGCCTCCCAGAGGAAATGTTTTTCCGCGGCGCGCACAAATAATATGTCTGAACGGGGACTTTATCGCTTGGGCGGTTTTAATAGCCGACAAGCTGTGTGTTTCAGTCTTGAACGTAAACGGTTCTCTCGCACTTCTTTTTTCTTGATGATGATACTTATTGAATGCAATATATTAACAAATATTGAAATTATAAATTTATAGAAATTATTATATACCAAATTAATTTATTTTTTACCGATATAAAAGCACATTTTTGTAAATGCAAGAAAGTATGGTTGCATAGGTTACTCTGTGTACTCTCTGTTAGGTCATTCTGTTAACACAATTATTGATTATTTTCATCGAATAAAAATATTTTATTTATTTGAATTATATTGCCTTGGCATATTATAGATTTAAATATTATATGTAAATTTATTACAATATTATTGAATAATTTGTACAGAATATAAACAAAAATATAAATTTTTGAAATGTCATTTTATATTTAATTCTTGCTTATAGTTTCATTGTTATATTTTAATTGCATTTTTTAAATTTGCGCCAGTTCCCCATAAATAAATATTTGTACATAGCAAATATCTGCACTCGGCATTTTTAAAATTTATAAATTTTCATTCACGCACTAGTGTTGCGTTTCCGCGTGTAAAGCGCCTGGCAATGGCAATTTTTTGACTGATTCTAGCAATTTAACATGTGGATGAAGCAGATATATCACGGATATTTTATGCCGCCAACGGCGCGGATAGAATGCCGGAGGCCGCATTGGCACGTCGCTTTTCTTTCCTAACTGTGAAAATGACGATAATATAATAAATGGTAAATCAATATAATACACGTAAAAAGTGGTGGCGGAGATTGTAAAAAACGTTATTTGTGCACCGTCTTGCAGCAAGGAAATCAAAAAACAAAAAACAATAAAAAAAAATCGAACATAAGACACTAGAATAGTTAAATTTTTTTGTTTACGTACTAACTTAATTTTCTATGCAAAAATTAATTTAACTGCAAACAAACATCAAATAAACTTTGGCGTTAATTAATATACACTCAAAAATAAATTTTTGATTTCCGTCTTTTAATTAGATTGATTGGAACCGTAATAACTATGAGAGCGTTATTTGATAAATGTTTATCTACCGAGCGAATTGGAGTTCTGTCACACGCAATTTGTGAGTGCAACGAATATAATGTGCATGAACAAATAGATGCGTTGCGTTACTATAAATAATTAAACAAATAAGCAACGCAAATCTGTTAATGTATTATAAATCACTTCTGATCCCTCATGAAAGTTCAAACAAACATGCAAATTGAAAAACAAACTGATTAGCGCAAACTGAGAAGTTATAACGAATTAAACAAGCTGCGTTTGCTGTGCACATATTTTATAAATTCTCTTGTCTGCGTTTTAAAATTATTATTGCAGGAATAGGCGCAAATTTTAATCAATTATATTTTATTACGCAAATAAAATTCATTGATATAGTATTTTATATTCATAGAAAATATGACTGCTCGAGCATTGCGTTTACATTTGAATAAATTTTACTTAATGTAGAGTAAATCAATAAAAATGTTGAAATAATAAATTCGCTAAGAATTACTTTTTTTGAGCGCACTGGTTTCATTTGTGCGTTGGTGTTAAAAAATATAAATTATGTCATTGTATAATACCAAACATAGCAAATCCAAAGTATGTAAGCTTTTTTTATACCTTTGCTGCGCAAGATTTCTTTTACCAGCAATAATTTTCTTATTTTCTAAGCGTCACATGTTTTTATATTATCGATACGTAAAAAATTGAAAACACACAGGTTGTAAATTTATCCAAGCCGTTAGATTTGCGTTTTTCTTCCACGTCTGCAGCCGCTCTATGCAAACGCGCCGGATATTATATTTATTAACGTTTGAAAGATACCTGACAGATGTGGCTGCTTCAGTTTATCGTTTTCCTTTAAATTCACATTCTGCCCTTTTACCATTTGTTTCTTGTTCGTATGTAAGACGTATGCAAGAATGCAAGAATAAAAAAGATATTTTTGTTTCAAACTCAAAAACGATTACTGTCAATTGTAATTCGCTGTATAGAATATCAGGAGGTGTGCGTTATTCTTTAAGTCTTGGACATGTAGAGTTGTTTAACAAATGTTTACTCAAATGTTTATTACAATAACACAAAAAATAAAGAAAGGTTTAGGTTAAATTTTTCATCATTTGAAGGAATTTATAAGTTCAATTACAGAATTTTGAATCCGTTAATAATGTTCTTTGATAATAAACAGTCAAATTTAAATTAAAAGCAAGTTTAAATTACAAGAAATTCCTATATTACAAAAGTTTCTTAAGTACCGTATGTTCCAATTAAGCAATTCTCCTTTGCTCTGTCTACATTCAAATTATGTCAGCACTATGTACACAACAAATATTTATGTTATTGTCACAAAGCCGTGTAGTAGAAACGTAAATGTTTGGAATTTCCACACTTTGGAAGTTGACGCATTAAAGATATACTTGAACCGCGCATATTGAATCCGGAAAAGCGCACCCTCAAGCGACAGCGCATCGTTCAGTTCTACGAGACATGTAAATGCAGACAACCCAATGCACAATTTATAACTCCAAGTCAGAAAATCGATAAATGTAAAAAATTACAACTTGTTCAAGGAAAATAATTGCAACTATTAATCTCGCAGCAACTGTAAACCTCAGCATAAAAACTGGAATGCCAAATTAATAAGCGGCGTGTAATGATGCATATAATGCGCATATATTGTGTCTAACAACCTCCGGGTATAATAAATATCTTAACTACAACCGACCTCATTAATTGTTAGGTAATTCTGGTAATAACAGTTTCAAAAATTTTGTTGTTTGCCTTGTGCTGTGAATGTTTAAACCAAATTGGATCCTGGACTTAAATAGTGCAGTAAAAGCGATACGCCCAGGGGAAATGTAGCCATCTATTTGTAGATTTATTATTTGATCAATAATCGACGACTGTGATTGATATGTACAAATTGTAAACGTAGGCTTAGAAATAACGACAGTTTTCACTCAAATTGATCGAAAAGAGTTGAAACAAAATTGAAGAAAAATAAGATTGCCCAAATTTTCTGTGTGTGTTGTTTGAGTAAAACAATTGGAACCTATGTCTAGTTTTATGGAACAATAAAACATTAATCAAACTACAATAACATTCTAGACATTGACATTTTTAGTTAGTTTTTTGTGTATTTTTATAATGTTTTCATGTGCTATCGATACGTTATTCTATAGAAAGTGACATTTAACCTTCTCTTGTAAGTCTAATAAACTTTTTTCTCACAATAATTGATTGAATTATTATCTTCTCTTTGGTGATTTTTTCAAAACCAGCATGAACAACTTGGTATTTTAAATTTGCGTCTAACGAAAGCCTTTCATTGTTCGCTTCGCTGTGCGCTCGCTCGACGGAGATGAAATAATTAAATAAGAATCCGTCAAGAGAATTGGACTGCTACGCTGGCAACTGATGACCTTAAAACCTTGCGCATTTCAAATAGTATGGAATGGCAAAACATAAACGACAATGACAAAAGATCAAAATGGGGAATTGGTGGAGGAGCAGGGGTTTACTTGTATGTCCTGTATGGGGCACATATTTGCCACGCATGTGCACAAAGGCATTGCGCTCAATTCACATGGCAAATGGCCGAAAATAGGGACAGTGAGTAAGGTTTGCGGTTACATGTTATTTCAAGAGCATTTCGCAAAAACATGTCACCGACTAGCGACACCGACATGTGAGCATAATAACATTCCTCTTGAGAAATGTAGCTCGACTAATATGAATTATTGTGACATTTTTGGAACAAATGCTTCATAAAAGGTGGTTATTATAAGATCTGCCAGAGGTGTTATTGGTATATTTTAACAAATTAGAATTTTAATTGTATAAATAAATAAAAAAATAAAACAAAACCAAACCAAAGAAAATGTGTCCATAAAAATAAAGGTGGCGCAGTGCTTCAATTGTTAAAACTGATTTATTCTAACTGCCAGCCATTAACAAAATATAAAACGCTATATTTATGGAAAATAGTTGGTTTTTAGTTGCCAATTGTTGAATGTTGCCAAATAACTGAATCAACGACCAATATTCTATGTTCCCTATATACTTGTATTCTTTCACTACTACCTAAACTATTATTATTTATTATTATTTTATTTTAAATTAATTAAAAATAATAAATTGTTTTGTATAAAAATTTTATTATGTTTTATAAATTATAATGTTTTAATATTAATTAGAACAAGAATAGATTAACAATTACATTGTAATTTGTGCCTTGAGCAAATTTTTGTGTTGAGTGATATACAATAAAAAATAATTTAGATTAAAAAAATATTAATAAACACGTGTATATTTATTGTTTAGTTTATTCTATTGGAAAAAAATATTTTAACTCAATTTCTATACATTAATTTAAATAAAAAAAATTGTCAAATACTTCCTGATTGCATAAAATAACAATCATTTTTAAGACTAGTGATTATCAAATAATACAACGTTGGTTCTACTATTTATTAACAATGAGTAACCAAAAACTATTTTTTTTTTCATGCAGATAGATTCTTATATTTTTTTATGCCACCTTACTTTCATCGTTCTGTGATAATAACAGTAAAATGTCATTTTATAGTTTAGAATATTTTTATTACTTGTTAATAAAAAAAACTTTAAATGCATTATAAAGTATTTTTATATATATATTTTTTTTATATTTAGAGAACCAAAAAAATTTCAAATTTACTTTTTATCAACTGAAGATAATTTATGCAGGAAAAAATTATTAAAGAATTATATTAAAAATATAAAAATCTATGCTATTTTAATTTTTATTATATTTTAATCTTAGTATCTTAGTAGGATAGTAAATAATATGTGTGTTATTCCAACAATGTAAGGATTATTTATAGTTAAATCCATAATAAAATAGTTTTATTATATTATCTATACTTGTTACCATTTGACCTAGTAATAAAGCAACAAATTAATATCAGGATTTAAGATGCTCAATTTGCACAACTTTTTTGTTCAATTATGTCAATAAAAACACAAATCATCATCTGATGATTGTCTGACTTGTGAGCGTATGGTAGTCATATCGCACATAGACCAAAACTGTACTTGACCTTCTACCACTAGCCGTTCAGTAGCTGCATCATTTTTCTGTTAGGCAGGATGCAGACCCTCAGCTTGGTTTTAAACTACAACGCTGCTAAGAACAGAGTTGGTTGTTGCTCGAAATCGAACCCGCGTCACACTGAGTCGTAAGTCAGTGCGCAGCTGAGTGTCCTAGCAAGACGATTTGTAAATACAAATGGCAAGTCCAATACGTGGCGTGGCGCTTATTAATAAAATCACACATTTATTTGAGATGAACTGCACTTTCCAACACATTTAGCATAATTATTACGCACCCACTCCCGTACCACCTCCCGTCTTATGTCTTTTTTTAACTTAATGTAGCTCTAATTTAATATAGTTTTAAAACAGTTTTCTTTTAATATTCAATGTATAAAAATCACACAAGTATACTTTAACTTCTTAAACTGCACAAATTGCAACAAACTTACTCTAGTTGCAATTTGATTAATTCAATATCAATTAAAATTACAATCGGTAGTAGTCGCTGTTTAAGTAAAAATTGGTGCAAAAAGTTTACTAGTTATGAAAGAAAACCTATACCACCCAATTTGCAGAAATGTTTCTTTGTAAATCAATTTATTTTGTAATTGCCCAAAGCTATGCACATTAATTATACAAAGCAGTTATGTTTTCGAATTCTGCTAACTTTTGCCGTTGAAGTAACTTTATATAGTTGGTTGGGTTCGCAGTATATCAGCTGCAAGTACGTTGGTGTGAACATTTAAAATACTTTTCAAAAAGCATGAGACGAAGAAAAAACTTTACCCTCCCAAATTTATCTTCTTGTTTGTGCTCTACAATTCTTTGGACACAGGAGTGAAGCGCAGAGGTGTAAAAACATTGCAACTGCTGTTGTCATGCGCCTGGCAGCTCAGATATTTATTGGCGGCGCAATTTATAATCCCAAATCGAAAAAAGAAAGAGCATCGACGCGCCGATGTTTTGATATATGTGGCGTGAAATTTTTACGCTTCTCATTCTAGTTTTATCATGTTTTTACTAACTCAAATACACCAAGCCATAAAAGTCAACAATAAGTTAGAATATAACAAAGAATGTAAATTTTAATTAACAACAAACTGGTTTGAAGTATTCATTTCAACTAGACTGCAATGAGAAACAAAATTAACCATTACTCATCTCGGAGTGGAGTCTGGGGAGAAGGTGGCGATGACTACTGTATAGTTTAGGCACATTCCAATGTTGCATCGTCTCAGATAATAATAAATCAAGTTATACGAGAGTTGGCAAAACTCTCAAATGCGCCGTGGCGCGCTGGGAAAAAGAACGATTTTTTTATCATTTTCGCGTTTTCCCTTAATTCCGCTCGGCTATGGAGAAGCACCAGTCAGCTTTACTAATGTACTCCAGCGCAAGCGTTAAGTGTAATAATAAAACAGTAGGCATTTCAAAACTGAATTTTGTTTGCTAACGCAAAGATTAAACGTGCCCGTCTGTAGGAATGCAAACTTGGCACAGTCTAAATATTCATATATTTTCGGCGTAGCACAATGGCGAGAAATAAAGCAGTGACATTTTATTTGGTATTTAATATGAAACGATGGAGAAAAATGAAGAACGAGCGTAACAATAAAATGTGTATAACAGTAGAAAATTAGAAAACGCAAAAGAATACACAAAAAATTAACCCCCATTCAAATATTTCAATCTTAGAAAGAAAAATAAAATTAAAGTGAGAAATGACAAAATTGTCAAAAAAGCATATTAATTCTATGATTTAAATGTGAATTTTTTAGTATGATATTAAAAATGGTTGAGCTAAAATTTGAGACTTTCGTTAAGTTTTGTCACGAAGTGTCTATTAGACTGTGGAACAGCAAATTTCCGATTAAAATGGCATTAACTGCATTCGATCAATCCCGATTTTCTAAAAAGTGGGTTCTACAAAGTTTTCGAATTGTCGATCGTTTTTTTTTTTAATTTCGATTTTAGTGTTTGGCCAAATTTTAGTTACAATTTGATATATTGTCCTATAACTTTCAGAATTATTGTTAGGTCATTTAGCTGTCTTCGATAACAATTTGTGAATAGATACCAAAAAAATGTGTGAAAACGTTTCGAAGTTATAGGTTCTCAAAGTGAAAATTTATGAAAAAGTGCAGACGTTGATTCGAACGCATATTCCAAATAAATATACATTTGGAATGAAATGAAAGTATATTCACTAGATTAAGTATGAGTTGCCCGATACGACACCAGTATTCCAATTTTCTTGACGCATTTAGTTTTGGAGATTTTTTTTAGTCGAAAAGTTGAAACTCGATTTTTAGTCATTTTTGCGACTGCAACAGTTCTAAATGATTCGACTCTCACTGCACGAGGCGAATGCTTGCTTGTTGCGCTGTTTGTTTACAAAAGATAAAGAATTAAAGCATGCTTGGAGTGCTGAGTGAAGAACACGCGCACATGTGCAACACAGTGCGTCACGCGCATACGCCTGTTCACATTTACAATGCGATAAGGGTTTCATATTGCATAAACATTGCTCGCAGAGCGCAGTAGGAGTCGAATTTTTTAAAACTGTTGCAGTCGCAAAAATGAGTAAAAATCGAGTTTCAACTTTTTGACTAAAAAAATTCTATCTCAAAAATTAAATGCGTGAATAAAATTGGAATACTAAGGTTGTATTAGGCAACTCATTTTTAATCGAGTGAACATACTTTCATTTCTTTCCAATTTTATATTTGTTTGGAATATGCGTTCATATCAGCGTCTGCACTTTTTCATAAGTTCTCACTTTGAGAACTTATTATAACTTCGAAACTATTGAAGATAAACAAATCAGGTTTTTACACATTTATTCGGTATTTATCCAGAAATTGTTATTAAAGATAGCTAAATGATCTAATAATAATTATAGAAGTTATAAGACAATATATTAAATCGCAACCAAAATTCGGCCACACTAAAATCGAAATTAAAAAAAAAAAAAAAAAAAAAAAAACGATCGACGCTCCGAAAATTTTGAAAAACCCGTTTTCTTAGAAAATCGTGATTGATCGAATGCAGTTAATACCATCTCAATCGGAAATTTGCTGTTCTACAGTGTTATTTATTATAATAAAAACTTTGCATCATATCACGTAATTAAAGGATCTCTTTACATGAACCTACAAATTTCCATTATACTCTAAAGAGTTTATTTCTTCTCCTCTTGCACCATTGATCTTTAATTTTTATAGGTTGTCTATCTTATACCATTTATGAATATTAATTTTCGTATTACTAAATAAGTAATAAATTGGAAAATAAAAATAACTTATGCTCAAAACAATATCACTCATTTATTACCCACACCACTCTACTGGTTAATAAATTTTTATTTTTATTTGTATCTTTTACTAAGAAATAATATCTGTTCATTTTAATTTTCTCATTCTTTATATCTAATTTTCTTTTAATATGCACAAATGAAATCAAAATTAATAAACAATTTCCAAATTTTATTAATTTATTGTTAATTTGATAATTTTTGTTAATTATCTATTAGTAGAACAACTAGTTTAGAACAGAATATGATAAATACCATACCTTACATTATAAATTATTTAATTTATTTTCTTCACTACTGTTTATCCCACAAACAAACTCCTTGTGTTAAAGCCTTGGGTTGGGTTAATAGAAAACAAATAAATTTCTTAGAAAAATGGTAAACGTCCATTAAATCACAATTTAATAAGCACCATAGCACACAAAAAATGTTATCACAAGTAAATCTTGTTATGGTGTGTAACAAGATTTGCCTCCTTTTATCTGCCCCTAGCAGAACATTGGATTTTTTCCTCCAACTCCCTCCCAAGTGCTCTCATCCTAAATCCACCGCACTTTACACCATATACTAAAAGTACGAGTATGTAACATCCGATTACTCTTCATGAGCCGCAAAATACTGTAATGTTCGCGGAGCACAAAGGAACAAAACATGCGCCGCATTTCCCTCCAGCAATGATGCGCGGATTCACATGAGACACATTCACGCCTCTATCGCGCCCGTCCATATGACTGCAGCCATTACGTAAATGAAAAGGCTTGTGATAAAGGTTGATTTAGATGCCACTCTCAGGAATCTATGCTGCAAGTCGTCAAGATGCTTTGTTACCCAGTATTAAAATAAATTTACGGATATAACACTGCGCTTTCACAGCGGTCAAAAATAACAGCACATTCAAAAGTCACAGAAATATATACACAAATGTATATTATTAACCTATTAATGAGAAGTAAAAATACATAGATCTATATTCATAATTATACAAATTACTTGAGTCACGTAATTAGGTAACGGGAATGTGATATTCATACCCAAAGATATTACATCCTAATGAAAGCAATTCTATCGTTGAGTGTATGAATCAAATAAATTGATACGTTAAGGATTAGATTGTCAACAAGATCAATATTATATGTAATAACGAATGAAAACGTGCTTCATGATTGAGTCGTGAATGATTCGCACATTTGCCGGAGATATGTAGGGCACATCATTTTAATGCATCATTAGCTAGAGGCTAGAGGATATACAATGACGATAGAACATGATCAAGACGTTTACCACTTCCAGATTTCAATTTAGGTACTTAATGCGCGACTTTGCTAAAGGATGGTATGCAAATATGGCGTGAGCACGAGCGCATTAAATTGCCACTCATTAGAGGCATGCGTGGTAATACCACGAAATTACTTCGTTAGTTTAATTTTCAAAGTCAAGCACGTTAAAGGCATACAATGTTTTGTATTTAGATGGAGTAATTAAGATGTTACAAAGTACATTTTAGAAAATTATATTATAAATCTTATTCTATTCTTATTTTTGAAGTTTGATTTCTTACAGAAATATTTTTTTAGAAAACAAAAAAAATAATAGATATTTAAAGATTGTTTATTAATATCATCTAGTATTATGATAGAAAAAATGTTTTTTGTTAGTTAATATTTTACAGTAATAATATTTAAATAAATCTTAGCTTTCAATTTAAAAATATAAAAATATCCCGACATTATATTTATTTATTATGGCTTTTCCAATCCTGCGGATTATTGCCACCCAAATGGGTTCTAGATCCTTTGCTAGAGGGATCAGGTGAGAAGCAAGTGCCATACTTAACACTCCACTCTTACTCCGCGACATTATAAGTATTTAAAATATGCAGTATTAAAAACATTTATTAGATTTTCAAAAATAATTTCTAATTAAAGATAATAAGAAAAAACTAATGACGGGTTTTAATATCATGTTCTAAGTTTCAAATACGGATTATCACTAAACCAACCATAATTACAAAATTTATATTATTATCTAAGCAAAATAAATATTATTTATAAATTAAAATATAATAAAAATGTAAAAAAAAATTTGGCCCAAAACTGATTCCATACCAACTATAAAACCAAACCTAAAAGTTCTTTGTTTTGTACATTTTCATATTGTGAATGTTAAACAATAAAATATATGTTTTTATCTATGTTAACAAATCTAATGGTCAATTTGGTCTATTTAATCTGCGTAAAAAAAATTTATCCTTAGCAGGTTTTACCCACCATAAAAATTGACTTCCAACATAAAAAATAAGTAGCTATCATCTAGGTTTAAATTGGTTACTTTTGCTATGTTCCAACCTCCAAAAGACGCATCTAATATTGAAAATGGATCCAGCTGATCAATTTAAAAACAAATTGTGTTACCTTAAATACAATTTTTTCAAGATCAAACAGTTCCAAAATTCCGAGAAATTTTCCCGGTTTGTTACAATATCGATTAGGTACGTGAACTGGTGGTCGCATTTAACGCCGGCATTAAACAAACCATCATTGCTAAACAAATCCATTCCACTTCCAGTACACGTATTTGTACGGCCATGCGTACTAGAGATGGACACTGATAAATAAACAAGTTGCCTATTTTTGTAAACTGCAAATGAATTCTAAGGACGCCATCAACTTTTATCTTCATTTAGGCCTTCATTGTGTTTGATATTTGCCAGTTTGCGTACTTATCCTACTGTACTGTGCCGTATACGCAAATGCAAAACGTTCTATAAATACAACTAGCTTTTATTTATACACGTAACACAAGCCGATTAGCAACCGGTGTTTATCAGCTCCGACAAATTGTGCGCCGACGTTAATGACATCAAGTTATATTTTTATGTTAAACGTGTTAACCTGAATGGAGTAGGTGGTGTTGGATCAATAAATGTAAATATTTTATTCTCTAGTTTAGAGTTGATGAATAATTGACAGACTGGCACAATGCTTCACAGTTGTGCAAATAGGCAGTAGATAATTGCTCAAGAAGAAATTTTAGAGACACAACTAGTATAATACAATGTGCTAATAATATTTTACGTGTTATTATAAATCACAATTATATTCACACAAATGAAGCTATTTTTATTAAAAGCAAGCACGGGATCGAATCATTACATGTTTTGCTTGTAGCCAGAACTTGCAGTTGGTGAAACAATGTACTATTAATTTACTGGCTAGTATAACACGCAACAATTTATTAATAATTCTGTGTTATTAATCCTGCCGCTAGTGAAGCTTTTTTACACCTGAAACAAAACACTGACACGTAGTATTTCGTATTTAATTCTTTAAGAAGCCAAACACAAATTTAAAAATGAAATAAATTAAGTACAAAAATTAATATATATATATATAAATAAACAAAATATTTTTTGTTTGTTCAAAAGAATTATTTTTATTAGAAAGCGGACATGAACAATAAACAATATGCCTGGCGCATCCACCAACGTAATACCAACTTTAAAATAATTGTCGATTAACTCGTAATTTGTACTAATTCATATTTTAGCAAATTATCTTTTTAATAATATGTTATTTTTTATTTAAATGTGTATGAATGTGTGTGCAAATGTACAAGCATGTTTAGTTTTTATATAAGTGCTCTAAAAAGAATAAAAGCTTGTTGTAAGATTTATGTACTTGTATTGAATTAATTCAAAAATTAATCAAATCATTTTGTTATACAAACAATCATTTCAATTTTTTATACAAACAAATATTTTTTTATAACATTAAAACCCTATCTATTAAATCTAATGGTTTAATCGAAAATATATACTCTTATAACATTTTATTCTTCTTACAAACTATTATTTTTTGAGCGTACTGCAACCATGCCGAGTACCGAAACCGTGCTTGACCCCTATTTTATTATACTGCATTAACTACCAAGGTTATTAATATTGATAGGGATTGATAAATTTTGTAGGAGTATATTAGTTATAGCCCCAACAAGTTTTAAATTCGCGTCTCCAGAATATGCACCTCGCTTTTACTGCTACAATCAAACAATTTACAAAGCGAGGCACTAATTACGATTTATGCCAAATGTTGTTTTAAATAATCCAATTATAATTTAATGTCATTTACATAAATTGTCAAAATAAACATTAAAATGTTTTTATAGATATTTCTATTAAAAAAAATATTAAAAAATAAATAAATTTATACTGTCTTTGTTTGCATTTTTAGTACTTTCTTTAAAATTCCAAGGTTAGAATATTATGTTTTCCCGTTTCTAGTTTAGTAAATATTAGAGTCGGAAAATAAAGTAATATTATTAATTTATTATTTTTTTCAATTTAATGCAAATAACTAATATTTAAACAGGTGACAAATTTATGATAACAATTTTTTCTCTTGCTCTTGTTTTTGCTATAAGATTACATGATAATCTGGTCTTGATTTAAAGCTAGTAATTCAACTCCTTGCGTAATCAAAACATGGCGAAGTGAGAATCATGGTATCTTAACTTGCACGCTTCTAGTCTATATGTCATACTTCTCTGCACCCCATGTCAACCACACGTAGAGATAACCGCCCCCGTTCATCTCTTGCGTTGGGCGTAGCCATTGTGTATCCGAAAAGTTTTGCCATTAATTCAATTTTAAAAGTTGCTGGGTGCACTCTAAAAGTAGCCCAAACTCGGGTTGGTTTGATTCTTTTATGATAACGTTAAAAACTGCCAACAACATATTTTATTTCAAACAAGTTTTGCGCTGCAAAATATGTATTTTTTGCATTTTCTGGTGGTTATTTCTAAATATAGATCACTTCTGCTCTCATTATTACTATTACATTAGATCATGTAGCAAAGAGTAGAAATAAACAAGAAAATGGTTTCTTTGAAAGTTGCAAGACACAACCGCGGTATTAAAAACTATATAATACATCTGAAAATCTACCGACTGTCGGCGGTGTTTTGAAGAGTCGCAACTGACTTGAGAACATCTTCAGGGTGACTGGCTTCTAGCTGTGTTAGCTAGCTTTATTCATCTTTTGAATTGCACAGTTTTCACGTTTCGGAAATTCACGACAACAAACCGCACAAGAAATTGTTGCCTCCGGGGCGCACACAATAGAAGCGAATATCAAGTTAAAAGCATGAACCTTGTCATGTGGAGTGCAATAATATCTGTACCACAATGGCGCATATATTATATTTACTTATACATAACAACAGCATAATTACGTTTTTAATATTTAATTTACATCAGAGTACTTTATAAAGTTTTTGATTTGTTCAAATATAATAAACTAGCGTAATTTTAAATCAACCATTTAAATATTTCAACATCTGGTTATTGCAATTTTGTTGGTTTAGTAATGTCAAAAATTAGAAACATGAAGTAAAAAATAAGATTTTTATGCAATAGCATTGATTCAGTATTTTTAGTCACTTTTAAAGAATGTAAATTAGAAATGTCGTTGAGTGTGATTAGAAAGTGTTTTATAGTTATTATGCTAATAAAACTTAACTCTAACACTTACTAAACTTTAAATTGTAAAATGCTTTTAATTTTTGCATTCCTCTATAACATTTAGTAAGTGTTATATTTTCGTTTCATTTACATTTTTTCTTTATTATGTTTTTCCAATTCTGCAAATTATCTAGGGAAGTCAACCCTCTAAAGTGTCCCGTTTTTCACCTTCTCAACCGGGAATCAAACCCAGGTCTCCTAGGTGAGAAGCAGGCGCCATACTTAATACACCATTCTTTATATTTAATTTTTATATAATTATATTTGTATTTTGAAACATATATATTTATAACCAGATATAGAAATATATTTGAATACAAAACTACAAATTACTTTTTTATTAAGAATTGATTGTGTTTTACGTATAAATCTATTATAAAATCAATTTTCAAAAAAAAATCTTTGTTGCCTATGGTTGTTTACTTCTTACTAAACGAAAACATTTATGAATTTTCTAATCACTGTAATTTTTATGAAATAAAAACATAAAATTTGACCTTATGGATTCATATAATAAATATGTATATTAAATTATAAAAGGGGTGCGTGGTACTTAAAATAATTAATCAAAAATAAGTAATTTAGTTGCGTTAATCCAGCGATTGTTAAACAATGACTTGATTAAGTACCTATCTGCATTAGTAGAAAATAAACTAGAAGCTGCACAGTAGATATTTCAATACACCACACATTGGTAATTATAATATTTTATATTTAAAAAAAATAGTAAGACTTACTTAGATGCCAACCAAATACACTACCGTATCATGCCATAAACTCTCCTGCTTACATGTATGTACGAACAATTGATGACAGGATACCGGTGTACAAAAAAGCACAACAGTTTCAATGCTACAATAAATTATAAATTTCGAACAAAATATATTTAAAATATAAACATTTAGCCTATTTTAGTTTCTAAGTTAATGTTATCAATAAAATTTAGGTTGTAATATTTCATAATAATTAAATTATCAAGTAACTTGTTGTACAACACAACTTTTTGTACAAAATTATTTATTGCAATTTTGTTATTTTAAGTTAAGACACAAATAATTTAATGTATAGTAAAACGTAATCCTTAATTAAAACTTTATTTTTTGTTTTAATTTCTTTTTGAAGCAAACGGCAATTATGCCAATTACTAACACCGTACTTGACCTCTATTTCATTATACTACATCAACTACAGGGCTATTAGCAGTTATTAAGAGTACACTTTGTTGAAACATATATTATTATTTATTTTTATATTTATATTATTATCATTATAATTATATATATATAGAATATACCCCCAATAAGATTTTAACCCGTGTCCTCAAAATATACTACTATTACTTACTACTATTTAATTAAACATTATGAAGGCATGTAAATAATATTTGTGAGAAATAAATATAAACACCCAAATTTTACATTTTCTCAAGTCCTCATAAACTGCTAATTTCACACATTCGAAAATTTCTACTCGACTGAAGGAAACCATATTATTATAAACATTAATGTTTTCACCTTATTTTGTTGCTATTTTATAAAGATAGATTTCATTAATTACTGTTTTTCTATGAATGAAGGACGATTGTTCAATAGCCTTGTATATGTACAATCGTATTGCGTGATTGTATATGTACAAAATATATTATTATTATTAAACATAAACATAGTTTTATTACTGCTGTTGCCCCGCTCCGTAGCTCAATCGGTAAGGCGTCTAATTGTAGCAGTGATTGCAAACTGTATATTCTATAGACACAAGTTCAAATCCTGCTGGGAATACATTCAATATAATATGTACTCCTATAGAATTTAACCTCAATAATTGCTTATAATAACCATGATAGTTAATGCAGTATAAAGAAGTAGAAGTCGAGTACAGTGTATGTATCCGGCATGGTTGGAGTACACTTAAAAAAAAAATTATTATTGTTAATGAAATTTATAGATTAATATATTAATAATTTATTGTATTTTTGTAAAATTAATAATTAATTTGTTAATTTAATGATTAGATTATATAAGTATATTAAATGTCATATTTTCTGTATCATGATTATTAATAGTTTTATTCTGTAAAGAAGCCAAACAGATAACAATCAATGGCGACCTACTTTAACTAAATGCAACCAACCTGCAACAACCTATTATAAATTGACAATAAATTTAAAATTTTAACTTTAAATTAATAACAAATTTTAAATTTAAATCTAAAGTACATAAAAATCAAATTAGTAATATCCAAATTTATGATTTTATATTACATTGACAGGTTAAAAAAATATTTCAATTAGTATAATGTTTTTAAATTAATATCATTTCAACAAAAAAAAATTAAAAAGTAAATAAAACAGCATAAAATGTCAGTTTGTTGACATGTTCTAGAATAAAACAAAAATTGATTTTCCCTTTGGCCTGGCGCCAAAAAGTAAATTACTAAATCACGCCAGGCGTAGGTACACGATAATAATTCAATAACTATCGTTTTGAAATCTCTGACTAGTCTTGGTAGATCTGTATCAGTAGTTTAGTGCTTGTGCAAACTGCAGAAAATGGTTTGCTGGCTGTGACTGCGTAGTTTAAGTCGTCGGGCGTCGTTTGTTTGCGTTCAAAGATTGACTTTTGTTTTCCGTTGCGTAATCGCATTATACAAGACGAAGACAACGTCGTTCTAGGGGCTGGAGACAAAAGAAAGGCGCGTTGCTACTGCCGCCACTACCGCATTTCTACATTTTGTTTTCGCCTTACTTGCAAGTCAGAAGTGCCAGTGTGTCGGCGTGCCAGGAACGCCATTCAGCCACCCGCCAACCAACCAGCAATGGCGACATTCAAGCACGATTATTCTTCGTTAGTGTTTGCGTCTTCTGATTTGTTACATCAAGTCATTCATTTTGCAAAAACAGATCAATGAATTAAAAAGTAACTTTCGTAAAGTGTTTGCGCTACTCTAAGATCCAGATAGCAAACGCCCGCAGGAATTACATGCAAAACATTCTAAGATGAATTGCATCATTGAATATTGATTTCAATGCTTTTTTATTAGTTTGTTGAATAAACTGAAAATGCAAGCCACCCGGAAGTTATGCGTTCTTAATTCGAGATCAACATGAACGAGTTATCAATGTGAATGGTCCCTGCGAACATATTTTAAATTAATTTTAGCGCAATGTATTTTGCAAGTAAACAATTTTCATAATTACAAACGGAAATTGTGTATTCAAATTAATTCAAATGTTAACCATTACATCTGCCCCTTTTGGCACAAAACGTGTAGTGATGGAGGCGCCTGACATAGCTGCGTCTTTGCGCTTTGTATTAACGTTGGAGTGCACTGGTCATTTTCGCGAAATGTCGCATGCCAAATTCTCATTGAGTTGCGCAGGTCATGCATTCATTGTAACTAAACCACACACACGTTTACACAAATTACGCTCAGCATGAACTCAAATAATATTCGTGTGCAGCGTGGTAAAAAATATTTACAAGTTGGTATTTTTTAATGCTATTAGTTCCCGGATTTAAAAATAAAACAGATTTTCACAAAAAAATATTAAAAATTGTGCATAACAGAATAGTAATTTAATAAATATTTTACTACGTCATATGGTTTGATGACCGAATGTGTATTTTACAATATCAATATGATAATACGCAAAATTTAATCAATTATTTCAATTAAATTAAACATAAATGTAAAACTTTATTTTAATGTAAATATGGCAACAATCTGTACTGTTTTTAAAATAAGATATATAGCACTGTTTAGTTTTGAACAGCTTAGGACTTTCTTTTAACAACAATAAAATGCTTATTTATTTTTTTTTAATAAAATAGAATATTTTAATTGCAATTGCATAGTATTCTATCAGAATAAACTTACTTGGATAGTTATTTCTTTAGTTATTGTAATAACGTTTTTGATTTGTTGCTTTCTTTAATATCTGAAGAGATTCATAGCATATAAATTAAATATCAATGTACTTTTATTCTAATGCAATAATTGTTTTTTAGATTATTTTTTTATGGAAATGAATATATGAATATTATTTTATAAAAATAAAAATTTTCTTACTTTTTAATCACACCTTGTATTTAAATACAAATATATTTTTTTTCTACTCTTTAAGATTTAAGGATTTCTGTTTTTTATACTTCTTTTACAATTTTTTTTTATTTTATTGTCTTTCAAAATTTTTATTTTTCTCTCCGTAACATTCTTCTTCTCCCTAAATTTCTTTAGTATTCTTCAACCTTCTTTTACTTTAATTCTTGCAAGAACCATGCAAATTGTTGTTTTGTAATACACTTCTTTATTCTCTCTATTTCTAGATGCTTACTTCTTTTATTCTCCTTAAATACCTCATTTCTGCTGTATTAAGTTCGCTCTCCAATCTCTCCCTTAATGCCCAGGCTTTACTTCCATATATTAATACTGGTCTATATATTGTTTTATGTTTTATATTTTTGTTTATCTACTGATTTCTTTTTATTAATTATGTATATACTCATTATGCAGTAGAACATTTTTGTATTTGTTTGTCAATGTCTGCTTCCTGTTCTGACTTGCTATCTATTATTACTCCTAGATATTTTCATCTGTTATACACATCTTGACATCTTTCTTTGTCACCGCCATAATTTTTATATTTTTCGTGTTTAGTTTCATTTAATTTATATATTTTATTATAATTTTTATTAAACATATTTAATTACATTAATAAATAATCATTGCTCAAATGCAAATATTTGTAAATATTACTCAATACTGCTTCCAGGCAATATTGCCACCGATTGTGTTAATTTTAACACATTTAATTGTGTGTTACATGTATATGCTTATATTGTTGCAATTCATAAGTAAAATGTACTCTTCATACTGGTGCTTTTATGCTGGCAGGAGTATAAATGCAATGCTACAGTAACAAACAAGTTTTTAGATTAAAGTCAAATATATATTCTTAGATTCCAAGCAAGGCAGATAATAATATTGAAGTTTATGCTTTATCAAACGTTTAATATCTACCTACGCTGCCTCCGCATTGCTGCGCCTACTAATGGCAAACTTGTTTAGTTCGAAACGAAATATACTTGAGCTTAAAATACTCTCAAGACACGGTTGGTTGGTTGTAGGTATAAAATATTGCCAAATTAAATTGCAGATTGAACACGACCTAATATGACTAATGTTTTATAACAGCATTAAAGTGTTTTGTGGCTAATTATTGAACTGTTATCTTGCACATATCATTGAAAGTCTGCAACGATAAATGCACATAACGAATCTATATAATTAAATAGAGTAATATTAATAAATCTAGGGTGTTTACGCTTAGAATAAGTATTGATCAATTGCACGAAACAAGAAAAGCTGTTGCAAGCCGTTGGCTTTTGACTTGTTCAATATTCTAGAGTTGTAAAAGAAAAGAGAAGCAAATAGGAAATTCAAGTTTGATCAAAAAGAATACAAAACATTGCTATCTTGGAAGACATTGCAATCTTATCCAGCGCAAGAAAAGAGCAGAAGTCATTAGTTGGGGGACTAATAAAGTTCAAAAGAAAAATAAAAAAGTCCAGTATCACAAAAAGCAGTGTGACGTTTGCTGAACTTGCACATTTGGAGATAGAAGAGACCATTTCTTCGCGGCGGAGAACTAAACAACTAATTTACAGTAAAGCTCCATATTATCAGACGTGCATTCAGGTAGATATAAATAAAGTGAAAGAGAAACGGAGTCAACTTATTTTTAGAATCCACCAACTTATAAAAAGTTATAATGCAAGTTTGAGCATGTTTCAAATATTATTTCTGTATACACTTGTCAATTTTATACAACCGAAGCAAAGACTAGTAATTATTATCATCAATCTGAACTTTTTGTACCTAATTTTCGAGAGTACATGTAACCACATCGGTCGTAGACCGTCAGTGGTCGCCCGGTAGCTGCACCGTTTTCAGTTCGGCAGGATTCAGACCTTCAGTTTGGTTTTAAACTACAATGCTACCAAGAACGGAGATGTTAGCAAAAATCAAACCTGCGAACCTTAGCTGACTTTTAAACTAGCGCGCTGCTAAGAGTGCTACCGAGGCCATTTTCTGTTTGTAGTAAAATTTTCAAATATTTACTCATTTTATTATTTTTTGTGGCTTAAATCAGTTATTTAAGTAATATAAAATTGTGCCGTATTTTTGCTTGTTCTTTGTTTTTGTAAAGTATAAATAACAATTTAATAAATCCCAGCAGATTTCTACTAATATTAAAATAGCCTTTATTTGAAAATAAATTCTCATTAATTACAATCTGTTATAGCTATTTAAATAATTTATAAAAATGTAGGGGAAGAAAAGTTACTTTGAAAGTTGCCCATTTTTTCATTAAATACGCCACAATACACAAACATTTTATAGAATATCGTTGTCCATCCTAATTAAAATTAAAAATCTTCAATTGAACGAACACATTGAAAGAAACATAAAACCCAGAAAATTCCTTTCCTGTACGAAGAATGTCAAGTGTTCGGAATACTTTCTGCAACTAACTTCGTTGAAATTCCTCTCTAAGTTGAGGTTGACATTAGTCTTAAGAACTTGCTCGGCCTTAATTAAACAAGATTTATCTAAATTTTTATCTGCGGTGACGTTAAGAATTTTAGTTTTTTAGTTTTTTTTTTTTTAAATTTGATTTCCAAGATAGATTATAATTGTTTACCGTAATTTAAAATAAAAAAATGGGAAATTTTAAAATATGTTTAAATGTTATATAAAATCGATGTTCCAAAATAGAAAAAAGTTTATATCAACTAAACTTCATGATTAGCTTTGCTCGTTAATTAAGTTTGTTGATTTTATATTTTCCGTTTTTTTTTAAATTTTAAAGCATAAGTATTCCAATTTCAAAAATTTTATATTTCTGCATTTTCCTTTTTTGCTAAATATTGATCTATTGCCACATAAATTCCCGAACTATAAGCCGCGAATATCACCAGACTGCAAATTTTATGATTAATAAAGTTCGCATTGATTTAGAGAAGAATTTGGTGAGCTCATTAAATTAATATTCATTAATCATTAGAGCAGCACAAAGTTTGAAAGTAATGTTTGAAATGCTCTTTAATTACTCACTTTTGCTCATTGACCTAAATTAAGTCATTGTATCCTATTTTCAACAATATTAAACATAACAGAATATATAAAATAATAAATTAATTTAATTTGAAATTTCTAGAAAAGCTTGTGATATTTGTGTTATTCTCGCAATGCATTTCTAGTAATCTAGAATGTTGAGTGTCAAGTTTAATATTGTCAATGATAGAGCTCCCTCGCATTGTGTTCTCTCGAGGAACAAAGGTATCCCGACAAATACGCGATACAACTAGATCTCGATTCAGCCAGCAGGTCGCAAACATATATCATTCCCTAATGAAATCCAAACATTGACATACGATATGTTCCATGTTGCTTGACTCTTCTTGTTTCATTAGAAAAAGTGCCATTCTCTAGTTATACGCACTGAATGGCAATTGTTTATATTAGTGCTTTAATAGATTTAGACAAATCTGTAGAGGATGTAGATATCTTAATTTTCGAAGAAAATGTGACTTAATTAGTCATATCATTATTAAGATTTATTAGCATTTCCAGCGTAGATTTTAATTAATTGGGTCAACATATACAAGCTTATGCGTGAAACTAGTCTAATTTTGCTAACAGTAAACAATTCAAAATTAAATAAAATAAACGTACACAAATATTTGTTTTGTTAACAAATTCAAATTAGTTTTTTTAATAGAAAACTGAAAATCCAACCAATGTTTTTGGGTTTATATTAGATTAATTGATATAATAAATCAATGAATGCAAATTGTTTAATAAAATACAATAAGAAAAAAAGTAAAAAAGTAGTGTGTTAGTATTAAACTTTCAATAAATTATTTAGGTATTTCTTCAATAGTTAATGTTTAATAACCTATACTTTTTTAAGACATAATTTTTTAGTAATATTTCAAAATAAAAGTAATTTTAATAGCTGTTTTATTGGTTAACATTTTATAGTTTAGAATGTCGTTGAGTGTAGTTACTCAAACTTACCTATAACAGTTACTAATATTCGCTTGATAAAACGTTTTCGGTTTGTTACCTTCTTCAGTATTATTTTATCTGCATTTATATGAATCGTAAAGATTTAGTGAGAGTGAACAAGTTGAAAAACGCAAAACCCTTTAAAGAACACACTCTCTGTGTTTTCTCTGTCTTTTTCACACAATTCATACGACTAATCACATAATCTCCAAAATACCCATGCCCAACAAAAGAAACAACAGACCACCCAATTTTACAAATCAACAAACCATAACAAAACAGATAGAATATTAAATAAACCATATATTAAAAACCGAACACGTTTTGGAAATTAATTTATTTTAGATAGATATATTTTAGAAATAACATAAACTAAGATTCTGACTCTAGAATTTCGATTTCATAGATCAAGCTTGAGTTTGGTTCAAATAAATTTAAATCTAGCCTTGACAGCGATTCTATGATACTCTAAGGTGATGTTTATTTCACTTAGATCAGAGGTCGGCAACCGATTTCAGACGGTGGGCCATAAAAAAATTGTGGGCCGCACATTTAATTTAGTTTGGTTTTAGTGTCCCCTTTCGTAGCATTGCTAAGACAATGAATTGATGATTTATAATACTAATACGCCTGACACATGAAAATAATATTCTTCGATAAGATAAACTAAATTATTTCAATGTTGATTAATAGAACAATAAACGCTTATGCTCCAAGGTAAAGCGTAAGTAATAAATCAACCAAACATGATGATAAAGTAAATAATAATTTGTGACCTAAACCGGATATTTTTGTCAGCAGTAAAGGCACCCGCACGCTATAAGTTTGTTGTTTTTTCTTAAATTATGTTAGTGCTTTGACGAACCGTACAAAAGATTCTTGGGAGCCGTGTACAGTCCGCAAACTGTAGGTTGCCGACCCCTAACTTACATAATAAAATTATGCAAGATGCAAATTATCTTGACCTTGGAATAAATCTTGTGACAATTTTCCAGAATTCAAAAATTTTCACTAAAGTGTTCAAAGGTAAGAGTTCCATCCTTCAATATTTCTTCTACACTTTCTTCAATAGTTTACATAGTAATAAATATTTATTTAATTTATATATTGGAACTAACTGAAACTAACTACACTTTGAATATTTAATAACTTGTAACCACCACTTATTTATATAAATAACTGAATTTATAAAACATTGCGGTCAACACCCGGTTATTTATGTTTTTTAGCTTATCGATTAAACATTTTAGCATATTGTTTAGCATAAGTTTGTACTGTATAATTAGACATAATGACGATAATAATAATAAATATATGTCGGAGTCGATTTTTATTAAGATAACGCTTAGTTTTACATAAACTGAAGGGTGATTATTTAATTTTACATAAAAATCATATTTCTAAAAATACTGCAAGAATAAGTAAAAGGCAAGATCCAAAGTTTATTTAAAAAAAATAGTTTCTAGATCTGGATAAAGCAAACTATTTTCCGAACACATTTTTTTATTTCTTCATTTCCATAGATTAGCGACAGAAATCATTGTGTTCCTTAATACTTACGACACAATCTGACAAAAATAAACTCAAAATCCTCGTTCTCATTCAGTACGTGTACCAAGCGTAAATCATAAAATTCATATCCCCATTGGAATACCGTGATTTTCAAGATTGCGCTACGCTTAATTCATTCGTCATCACCAGGGGAAATTAATCAATTACCTCTGGTGCGTTGTTTCTTTTGCTTACTCTTTGCAAATTATCTCACCGGGTGAGGCTCGCAAAAAATCCCAACATTAAGTGCGCCTGCAAACAAATCAGTCGACCTGTGGCCCGTCGAGTCTGATCTATCGAAAAAGATTTTAATCAGTTATTAATTAAAGTACTCCTATTCTTGCACTTAAGCATGAGAAACAAACTGCGTGCGATGAACCCTAAAAAGTTATAATCGAGCAAACGTGCGAGAAATTCGGGTTTTGCTTCAAAAGAAATCTCAAGACGAGCGCGCAGCACGTACATTTGCTACGTGGTCATGGTCGAGTGAGCAAATTAAGCAAACCAAACCCCGGAATGAATTTCCACGTCTGGGCGAAGTTATTCGAACACTCCACAGACATTAATTTCTCACTTTTGCCTTCTCCACATCAACATCCAGGTTTCGGAATCAGGACGTAGATGTCATTATTATTGTTCTTCAATTGCAGCGGTTGTGGTTAATGCAAAGAGGACTTGCGCATAAATTAAAATCTCATCATCGTAATTAATTTATAGCGGCTCTGCCTTGGCGGTACATAATCATAGTCATGCACGCCTGGTGCAGGATATCAGCTGTATCAACAAAGCTGATAGTGCATAGCGTCGGTTGGTGATTGGTTTATTGCATGGCTGCAACCACGTTCGTATAAATTACGCACCCAGCACGTGGCGTGCTAATTGCGCTAGAATCCTTGATCATAAAGCTGCTTCTCACCTGAAAATAATAGATGCGCAACCAGTCCAACAAATCTCGAGAATATCGACGCATTCATTGTAATCCCAATTTAGTGGTCCAATCCGTCATATCTGATGAGCACAACACTGTCTTCAACACGCAGCAAACTTGTCATGTCAGATCAGGAGAAGATCGTTCTGCAAGTCACGAGGTTAGGTCTTTTATCTGGTTGCACAGCACGGATAAAAAACTATCAAGTTGAAAGTAACCCGATCACGCAATCCTCAAATTGTCATGTTTTACCCGGCTGATGCTGATGGCACTGTGTGATTATGCAAACATTGTTGATAAATATTTAAACAGGCAAAGCTTGTAATTATATAGCGCCACAAACAGCAGTCGTAACTTTCGATAAATAGTCCGATAGACACTGCGGTGATGGATGGGAAAATTCAAGGCGCTTGATGTCCTCGCACGAAACGGATGTTTTTTTTATTGCTTGCAGAAACGCGGCCACGACGAGCGGGAGCGGCGCGCAAACGTGATAGCAGCAACGTGTCTAACGATACACTGCACGGTCTGCGCCTGCACGCAAGCCGCTGACAATGCGGAGCGGCCGCCTCCGCGCCCGTGCCGGAATTAGACTACGTGCTGCCATCTGTTGAGGAACAACAAGATACAACGTTTTAGCATCAACAACGCACAATACTCATCAATCTTTGATATTTAATCATAGCAAATCACAATAAGAGTAATAACTGACCATTAGCATCTATAAATCATAGTTATTGATCGCGTTCTATTATCAGATGAAACCTGAATGTAATTATTGCCAATATTTTAAAACTGCAGAACATGGCAAACGGCGCACGCTGTCATTGCCAACTGTTTTCGCGCTTTTTACTTTGTCACTTCCGCCGCCTACAACAATATCAGTACGTGTAAAGTCAATTTATATTTGCAGTTTTGTCATTGCTTCTTGTGCCGAATCTTCCCTTGACGGCCTGCCTTTTCATTAATACACAAGCAAGCAATTGCCGCAGTTCCTACATTCAGTTCCCATTTTAAAGTGACTTGATTACTAAGTAAACATGGGCATTCTCATAAAGTATTATCGTATGGATATATTCAGGA
Organism: Diploeciton nevermanni; assembly: GCA_027575565.1. Classification (NCBI taxonomy): domain Eukaryota; kingdom Metazoa; phylum Arthropoda; class Insecta; order Coleoptera; family Staphylinidae; genus Diploeciton; species Diploeciton nevermanni. Next base: position 7,740,859 of record JAODIE010000004.1, read on the forward strand.
TATGTAAAGATGGGTTATTTTCTAGCCGGCAACACATAATAACTATGTAAATATGCACGGACACCGCGTAAATGTGACAGGAGCAAACAAAGTTTAAAAGCTGCCAAGCACGCGACTCATCTAATAAAGCCGTGTACTGCGGCTAAAGCTGTTTACCTTTGCTGCTTATCTGATATTTACCCTCTCGTTCTTCTCTGCTAAAAGTTGGATTCAAAGGTTCATGCTTCGCATCATCGCAATTAATAGTTAATTAATTATCTGTATATATTCAATTCCCGCGAGAACAACATACGATGCTAGTTAAGCTCAAACTTCAATTTAAGCTCACTATCTAAGTAAACAAGTTAAAGGAAACCGACCTACAACTTGTTGATAATTAAAATAAATTTTTAATAAACGCGTACGGTGTTGAAACCTGGAGTTGAATGGAATCATTTGCTTACAATCTTATACTACATTCATTACGCATGTCGGAATTAAAATCTTCTGGATAGTCAGTTTAATATTGAAAAGCACTCAAGAGTGGGATGGGAGCGGTGCATGATTTACGAGCTGGCATATACATTTGCTGTAAGTTTTCGTGAAAGTTTGGCACAGCTGATGTTAGTAATGGGGCGGCTTTCATTAGGAATTTCCAGAATAAAACACCCTCGTGTATCAATGCAAACGTTAATCCTTTTCAGAATGCTCGGAATATTTGTGTTATTGATGGTGGATTCTAATTTGTATAATAGAAGGTAAGTCGAGTATTGTTTCAAGTGTTAGCTATATTAATTTCTCTTTTGGACGATGCATCACCCGTATCCAATCTAATTCAATTTAATTTTCATATTAAAAATGCATTAAATTAATTACCAGCATAATGTTATTACTTGTGACCAAAAATTAATTATTATTTCTACGCCAGTAATAAATATTAATTGAATTTTAATGTGGAAAAATGTAAAGATCGTGCAATAAAATGCCAATTAAAATGATAATTTCAGATTTTTAATTTTGGACCACAATTTCTTCTATAGTGTCGCGTTATTTCAAGTAACCAATAATTTTTGTTATTATGGACAACTGTTTAATTTTTAAATTAAATGGTAACTATATCTTTGCAATCTGCATGTTGTTTCCTTCTTTGAGATAGGTTTTCCGAAGTAAATATTAAATCAAAAACGTATTTAGGTAAATTTAGGACGGATTATGCGTTATTGGCAATAGAAATTCATTAGCTCAAACAAAGGTAAATCCGTCCAATTGCAAGATGTTAACTTTATGTATAACGTGTATGATGATCATGTTGCATCTTGGAATAGCTACTAGTCAACAACATAAACAGTATTTTGTAAATTATTAACTTGTCAGCATGTGTCTGAGTTAATTTAAAAACTTTCCCAATTTCAATATGTCCTAGTCATTGTTACGACGTATTGTTCTAGGAATGCGACCCGCCGCAGCGCTCTGAAATTGATACGCACGACGGCATTGGTACATTAGTGCTTCAAATTATAATTAGCGTTGCATGCATATAAAAGTGAAGCGACGAGACGATCTAAAAATACCGGCTATTTATAGTTATTCATTACTGAACATTTCACAGTTTACAGTTTTACACAGTTGACAAGCAATGAACCGAATGAAAATAAACACAAGAAGCGACTATATCTTAGTTTTTAAATTGACAGTACTTTATTTTTACGTCAACGCAATTTTTGTTTAGAATATTAGCATAATGCTTAAAAATACTTAGTTAAAATGAGAAGATATTAATGTAGATTTGTTATTGATATTATTTTTATTATATATATATATATATATATATATATGCAGCATATTTGCATTGTACTGGTTGTTTGCATCAATTGCATCAAAATTGCATCAAAACTATTCCAGTAATGTTGACAGAAGATTCTTTAAAGATGATAAAAATATCCTTGTAAATTGAGCGAGATCGACAATTTTTACCCGGCTATTTTCACGTAATTGAATTTATTAAAAAATTGGCACGCACATGAATTGCACACTCACTGAATTGAATTAATTGAATAGTACACAAATAATATAACAATAATAAAAACCCAATCTGTTATTGCTTATCATTGTGATATATGTTATGAGCGTCTACATTTGTTACATATTTTTCTCTTTAAGATGTATTGTTGCATAGTAAAATGTGTTTGCATTCAACATTCTTTTTCCTAGATTTAAACTGTCTAAACGTCTAAAGAAACATTAATATTTTAGATATTATAATGCCAGTAGTAACCTGCTGTTCCTGACACTGTATTTTTATAAAAATTTAATGTCATTTACACCTCTTCTGTAAATTCAGAGATTACGGCTATTCTACCACAATATAAAATTGGTTTTAGAGTATCGTTAAGTTTGGTTACAAAGTGTTAAATATTCATTATGAAGATAAAACTAAACTCTTAGAAGACAACAAGTCAAAAACGTTTCATTAACATAATTTGTTTTAGTAAATGTTGAGTTAGGTTTTATCTAGATAATAAATAAATTTTAAACAAGTTTAACAAATGAGAAAACATTTTTTTTTGTTTCTGCGTATTCCAGGAGCGCATTTAATGTGCTTTAATGTAAACTACCTGAACGTGAAGACAGTAATTTAACATTTAAGTGAACTCAGCTTCCAGGAAGCAACATGAAACAAAACATAAGCTTTTAATACGCGCACGCAGTACGGCTAAGAATTACTAATTCTGTTTTAATGATTATCTAACAAGCAGCTTCTTTGCTTCCAAGACAAAAAACGATAATCTTTTTTCTTCTATTTCTTTACTCTTCACGTCGCCATTTCTAATTGTGAAAACGTTATTAATTATTTAGAAAACGTTTAGTTCTTTTTAATGGTTTATCTATATCTTGCTAAATAAAAAAATAAAATAAATATTTGCAATTAAAGAATAAATTTGGTTTCATGAGTGTAAAAACAATTTCTTATTTTTTTAAAGTAACTTAATAATATGTTTTATTTGTTTATTCTGCTATCATCTTAAAAAAGATATTAATCATGTTTCAATCTTAATCTCTATGACATAAAACTTTATTTCAAGTCTTTTATTGAAGTGCAAAAGAAAACAATATACTGCATCGTTGGGAGTAAGAAAAAAAACTTTTTCTGCGTTCTTTTTCCGTCTATCGTTTTCGTAGTATTACAATGGGCTGAAAATGCTATTCTCACATAATTTATTACCTCTCGGGAAGCACTTGTAAAAAATCTGAAAAAGATTCACTTTTCCAAGAAAGCAGCGCTTGTTAGATATGAACTAAAGAAGTTTTTAAATCTTATAGCATTCTATTCAATTTAAATCATATTAAACTATACTCTTTACAAGTTTAATATCAAAATGTCGGAGATTAAACTTTCAGAATTTAATATTATATTAATTGAAATATTCCAATCATAATTTTCAGTAATGTAAAATTAGATTTAACTAAATGTTGTGCACTAATAACCTCCACCAAATTCTCCCTTCGACTAATTTCAGTTTGTTGTGATACTTTACAATGTAATTTCTTGAACTAGGTAATTACTCCGTAATTACGGCGATTTCCCTTCCAGGTACGACGTCGTCAGTGCAAGGAATTATCATCATATCTTTGTTTTTATTTTCAGTTCCAGTTTAAACGCACTAACGAAGGTCTTTATATAATTATTTCAACCACGCAAAAGACAAGGATTTACAAAAAATTTTAATATATTTTCAATAAATATTGTATCAGGTAACAAGCATATTCTACTTGGGCAAAATTCAATTTATTTATATTTTTTAGTTTTAAATTAGTAAGCGTTTAATAAAATTGCATAAAATTCTAATAAAGAAATTTTAAATTACTATGGCAATGCAGTGATAATTTTTTACATTTTAAAACGTTTATATTTAAATGACTTTTAATAATTATTATTTGTTTTTATTATAAGCGTACTGCAATCATGCTAAATACCGACACCGTACTCTGACACTGTACTTTATTATACTATATTAACTACCAGGGTATATAACTACTATTTATACAGTATATTGAATATACCTTCAGCAGGATTTGAACCCGTGTCCCTCGTATATGCATCTCGCTATTATTGCTACAGTCAGACGGCTTACCGACTGACCTACAAAGTGAGACAAATTCTATTAATTATCGTATAGTTTATTTGTAAAGAATTTTTAAAGAAGGTAATCTATCAATAAATATTCTAATTGGTGTTGATGCAGTTGTTTAGGTATTTCTAATTTCAATTGTCAAAGTAAGTCAAGACTAATGTTGCGTCATGTAAGTGCACTAGCACAGTGCTTGAAACCATTGAACCATTAGTTAACTAACTGCTTAAATAATCTTTGAATTTTAAAAATTTAAAAAATGCAAAAAACCTGTAAATTAGGCATATTTAAAGAACTTATTTTTTAATTAAATAATGATAATTATTTTATTACATTCAATTGAATTATAATTAATTAATAATTCTTTAAAAAATCTTATAACATTAAATAATATTCGATAAATGTAATGGTAAAATAATTTTTAACAATAACAGATACATACAACAAGAGTTGATAATTATACTTATAAGTTAGGCAGCCTATTCTCTCATAATTATAATATAGAATTGTTGTATAAATCCATCCATCCATCAACCGTTTTATTTATTGTGTAAGTCACACTTTAATTTAATTAAACTTCTATAAATAAAACTTGAAAATCAATCTTTCAGAAGATACTATACTGTATTTAATGCTTTAAAATATTGTGAAAACAAATTATATTTTCTATTAAAAAAGTTAAAAACAGTTGTTTAAGTATATTTGTAAATATTTTAAACTAATATTATACAGAATAATTTTGATTAACATCAAATAATTACGTTAAAGAAAACAAAAATTGGTGTCAATATTTTAGCAAGCATAATTGAGCTAGGATATAGTTAACGTAACATAAATGTTAAAAAAACTTGGCGATAGAAGGGAAAGAGACGAGAGAAGAGCCGTACACCAGCATATTAGTTGTCAGCAAGAAATATTTACTCAATATACCCGAAAAGTTTATAATTTAATTTCATATAATATAATTTGATGCGTTTATAATTTATATTACAACAGTGTGAAATTTAATTTCAAAATTTCTTAATTTTAAAAGGTTCTGCATGCAATTGAAATTACCCTACACATTATTACTAAAACCACCCTTTGTTAAAAATGATAAAATTAATATAGTGATAAAAAATCATTTATATGACAATGTTGGTAATCAAATAACCTAATTTCGTAACTAAGCTCCAGTTAATATACATCTTCTAATTTTTTGTTTTCTTCAAAAAATCACGCCAATTATACCAAGTGATTTAGTTATATGATAGTTAATTCTTGACATGTTGGGAGTTCTATAAAATTTATTGCAACATAATAAAGAAACATAATTCTTAGAAATAATTCATCAATCATAAGATTATTAATATATAGTAGCAGTAATTATTCAATTAAAACTAATTTTAAAGAAAGAAGATCCAAAAAAATAGTTTAAATTTATAGTAGCCATAAAACACAATTTTGCTGCTGACAGAATAAAATTCTCATGTGGTCAGTATATCCACATAGTCAGCATTTCCACCGCGCAAGATTTTCAGCATGCTTTTCACGATAAGTACGATTAGCGCTCGTATATTGTTCAAACTAGACAGGATATGTGTCCAACTTGTTCAACTTGGATATTTTACGCACCATATTAGCATAACACATTCCACCGCATTTAAACCTACTGGTTACAAGGAAGCAATTGTTCACTAAACTACCTTGCTACATAATGAAAATTAACTGGCATATTTAATAGCCAATTAAAGACTATGTATACGCGCATAGTTAAACTATGTTTATATATTAGACAAGCACAAACTTTGTAAACTTTAAGCATTCCCAGTAGTTTTAAAATACATTAATGTGTTTGATACGCTCTTTTCAGCAGTGTAGTTTATTCAGTTAACCAGGATGGTAATAAAGTGGCTATTATGTTACAAGTTTAAGTCTCACATTGCAGCTTTTTTACAGGATTGAAACGAATCGTGTAAGTTTATCGAAGCACGCGTGTGGTATTCTCAAAATAAAACAAGTAAAAGTTCACAGATTACTTTTTGTTATGTGTTTCTCAACTTTCTACTAAATCAAATAGTCGAAATACAATAAAGTTTTGAAAAGCTTGGGATTACTTGCAATTGAAATCCATTGCAATTCTTAAATTTAATTATAATTTTTGTGCCCTAGTGGAAATTCTAAGGAATCTCCAGAAATGTGCACAGTGCAATCTACCTCAACAATATAGTTTCCTCAATTTTTCCCGTTATCGTAGTAGAATGCTTGGTAGAATTGCTTAATTCTTTTTTCCAGTTTCATTCAATTTACAGTTAAGGGTGATGTATTTGATGGAAGCTATGTGGAGCTCTATAACTCACAATAAAAACAGTCGTCAGTTAAACAACTTTTTTTTATTGGAATCCAAGATAAAATTATTTGTCATTTTGAAAAGCAAAAGATGTTAACTTTATCTCTGTGGCATAAAAATAAATATCTACTTACACAAATATATTCTTCAGGTTTTACAAATAAAACATTTTCTTTCCCGTTTTAGCACGAAAGGCATCTTAGTTCTTTTTATATCTAGTCACCTTGGGAAATTATGCTTCATTTCTTTACAATATCTTTTTTATCTGTGAATTCTTCAGGCGTTTTCAATAATACAAGATGAATGTCATTTTAATTGAGGTCGTGTACTTTAATCCAGTTACAATTTTACGACTCTCGTAACTCGCAAGACCTGGGCACATAATTTCAGTATGCGGTGTACAGAGCTCCACTGATAAAGTTTATGGTAAAATACGCGAATCCAGGGAATATCCACGGTTCTACGTGTTGTGAAAAGCAGTCTTAATATCTCAGTGCTTATGACATGAAGACATGAATAATTTTATTGTGATATGTGCAACGAAGCAATGTTTATTTATTTAGGAATAAAATACAGAAAAGAGTAAATGTTATTTCTAAAGATGAAAACAATTTTTTCTTGAAATAGGAATGTTTTTTATTGACAGAAAATATCAATCAATTGCATTGATAGCAAATATTAGAACCTTGTTGTGGACATAACGATCATAAGTTACAGCAAGTGTAATTGCAACGTTAAATTGATACTGAACAATTGATGTTGAAAAATAATTGAGCAGCTTAGACTTTCTCTATTGAACTAAATTAAAGAAAAAAGTGTCTTGCTAAGTACGTTAAAAACTCAACTAATAAGTTTAAATGTTGATTTTAGGTTTCCAACTGAATGAGCTATAGAAATGTGCATTTTAGGTATTTTTCTGTCTATTCAAATTTGCATGCATTGTTACAAAATTTTTTAGATTGGTGCAATTATATGTAAAAAAATATAAATTATGCATATTTCTTTGCTTAATATAGAATATCTATAAAGAATCATAGAGGGAGTAACAGATTTTATTGTGTACTCAATAGATTAGATGGAGCAACTTTTTAGTTAATTGTCAAATGTAAAGAGTATCGTTGAGTGCAGTTACAAAATGTTTTTGTTATATGTATATTTATTATATGCAGAATTTTTATATATTCAGATGTAAACTAGATATACTCAAGAAGAAAACATGCCAAGAACGTTCTATTAAGTTGTTATTTTGTTCTTATTTTTGGAGCGTACGCAACCATATATAGACACCGTACTTAAGCTCTATTTTATTATACTACATCATAATTCTGTAGAAATATATATTATTTGTGCTACAAAGCGGAGCGTCTTATTAAGTAAATTTTCGTAAGTGTTTTGATGAAATTTTATCAACAAAATATCAAATGTAAATTCATTCAACAGCTGTTAAGTTAGATGCAGTTAAACATATCTCATCATTCTTTTATACAAAATCGTGTATTTTGTTGCAAAGTTGCAGAGAATTAGTATCATTGTATTATTAGTTAACTAAATATTGCTAACTAAATCTTATAAATTTTTTGCTTTAAAAAAGTACGACAAAATGTTTGACAATTTTCTCGTAAATTTGAGAGTATGCTATGAAAATCAGCACTCTAGACTCGGTAAGAACTTCTCTAGTTATTTTAAGGTTAATTGAAATATTTGACATAGTTTGCTACTATTTGCTACGTCATATAATACTTATGAAATACTTGCTTTCAAATATTAAGGTATGAAAATCTAAAATTATTCCGTCATGATAAGATTTATTTCTCAGCTACCAGAAATAGCAATTAATCCTAGCATAGGCAACGCTAGTTTTAATAAATATTGTATTCTATATTGTTTAATAATATGCAAATTGAGAATCCAGTGAAAAGGCGTATTTACGTGGCAATATTCATGAATAAAATAAGTGTAAAACATAAGCAATAAAACGTTTCATTCCATAGTTAACTGAAGATGCTAAATATTTTGCAGAAAGCCATTATGCTTTTGCAATAATAAATAGCTGGTATTAGTGTTGACATTGTTTTGCTTCAAGAACCTATCGCAAAAGCTTAAGTTATTTGAAGCAAGCTGCTTGTGTAAATAGTGTAAAATGTTCCAGTCACGTTTTTACTAAATGTGTTTCCAGTTAGATTTACGTTGAGGTTTTATATGAAGTAAAATTGCTACAATGACAAAGAGTTTATTTTTCAATACAAAAAATATATATATTTTCTTTTTGTTGCAATATGTTGCATAATGTTGCAGAGCAACATTATAAACCAATTTTTTTTCTATTATAGAAAAATAGATTTTTTGTATTTTTCTTATTATAAAACTAATTGAAAAGGAACCTAGTAATTTCTGATTTATTAACTGAGACACTTTTGCTTAATTAACGCATAGTTTAACTTATTATATGTGTACATATTTTATGAAATATGTTTGAAATTATTATAATAGCTAACTTTTAAATAATCAAAAACTTTATAATTAAGTAGGTTTAGTAAGAAAAGTTTTACAGGAAGACAACCTAGTACACTTCCTTATCTACAAAAAATGCAAAAAAATAAACAATCCATTAATACTTTTTTAGATAAAATTGCATTTACATTTACGTTACAATTTTACAGCATTTTATACCACTTGTTCCATGCAAAAAAATGATTTATTAGACCAGAAATATAGTTGCATTAAAACTTCAAACTATACAATAATAACACTCATTATTATAATATTTAGGTAATAGTTTAAACAAAATAATATTCTTTTCATTAAACCAAAATTATCAAAATATTTTGTTTAGGTAATTGATAAATTTACAACATTCAACATTGAAAATAAATTCAATAATAAATGTTTTCTTATTTGTTAGTTTTATTGAGGCTGATACTGACACCGTATTTGTTCTTTATTATATTCTACTGCATCAACTACAAATGTTTTAACAGTTATCGGGACTGAATTCTGTAAGAGTATATTAAATTTTTCCGTAGCAAAATTTGACCCCGTGTTCTCATAATATGCACCTCGCTCTTACTGCTACGTTTCACTGTACAGCTTACCGGCTGAGCTAAAACGGAAAACACAATACAACAATAAATAATTTTTAACTATATATATATATAAAATATCAAATGTTTTAGTGTAAAATAATTGTTAAAAGTAAAAAATCAATATAGGTCATTGTTTTCGTTCTTTACTATATTGAGATACATCAATAAACATTTAAAATATACGATATAAATAAACGACTGTCAAAACCGGACCCCATTAGATCTTCAGCCTAACGCTTTTATAACTGTGCTATTTTAACAATAACAAAAAGATTTACACTACATTCAAAAACATATTAACCTTTCCTTAGAAAACTAATTTGCTTGGTATCAAATTATTAATGTTACCGAAATTCTTTCAAAATAATTCTAATTCCATGGGCAGAATTGTGCCATCATAATTGACCTAATATTTTAATAGAATCATAGTCCTTCTAAATTTACCTTCAACAACATCTTATAATGTGTTAAGAGTAAAGTTATTAAAATAATTATGTCTCAAGTGTAGACAACAAAGTGTTTTATAAATTCTATCTAGAAAAATAAAATAAAAATGTATTAAAAATTGTAGAACAATTAATAATTTTTTTAAAATATATACATTTTCTTTATAATTTGCTGCATGGCTTGAAACCTCTTCCTCGTACTTTGTTCCGTACCTGAAACAAAAAAGAAATTCTTTAGTTAATATCATTTTAAAAACTAGTGTTATCTATAATTTTATTTCAAATAATTGACGTTTTTGTTAATTTTTAAATACAATATAAATTCCAATTGAATCAAAATCTAAAACTTTAATCTAGTTTGAGTTTAACCGGTCGTATAACCTGTGGTTTCTTGGTCCATGATTATTTCAGTTTGCGGTAACGCAGCTCCCGCTACCGGATAAACTTTGTTCACTATGCTGGTGTTGAACTCATCCTTAAGATACAGAAGACACAGTATGTGCTACATTGACAAACATGCGCATGTCATTAAATAAATTTCGATATAAACTTATTTTCAAGAGCAGAAAGTTATCCACTAAGCCCTTACAGTGTAAAGCTATTATAATTTGAACAAACTTTGTCATACTTCAATCTTTCAATTCAGATTTTTCAATAGAACTGATTGAGATTAAACAAAATTACAAATTATTAATAATGTCAAAATAATTTTTAAATTGTAAGGTAAAAACACCAAATTCTTCATCAATTAAATAAAATTTATAAGTATTATTAACAAGAGTGTTATCACGGTATAAATTTTTTTAATGCTAGGTGGATACTTACTTGGCTGCTTACTGTGACTGCCCGGGGTGTTAAATAATTCAAAAAGTCTAAGGTGTAAGCATTTTATTCGTGGTAATATTGTATCTGACTTATTAAGTTAAGATTGAAGATCAAGGTGGATTGCACTGGACACGCGCTCTGAATTGGGAGAGGTTTGGCACGACGGTGATGAGATAGTGACTAGGCCAAACTAACTAAAATTATATCGGCTGGTTCTATTGACCGGTACTGTCAAACTGTCGTCTGCGTGTAACTGTGATTACTCTCTGGCCAAAAAGTCAGAAATGTTTATATACTTATCTTCACCAGAATGGTGGTAACGGTATGAATCTTGACTTCAGCGCGGTTTGTCCACTACATTTCTCATAAAACGTAAACAATTTATCGCAAATTAAAACTTTTTAAAATATGTTTCTAAGCTAAATTTTTATCTAAATGCATGATACTTTTTATGCGTCAATAAACCACATCCGCTGCATCATCATGCAGTTGTTGTTAATCATAAATTCGAGAGGTCATACATGTTACTCATTAAGTCGCATCTGCGTGGGTCGTGACAGTATTAAACATGAGTGAATGTCAATATAGATGATTATTACCAGTCGAGGAAAATCAAGATATACATTATAGATTTTATGAGGTTAGCTTAGTATCATGATCACGGCAGTAAACAAATCATTAAAATTGAGTGTATGACAATTGGAAGATCTGATAAAGTAATAAAACAAGATTAAAATTATAGTGAATAAATAAACTATGAGGTTATTTTTATTTACAGATCTGAATATAAATTAAAATCTCCGAAATAAAACATCCGTATCTGTCAGTTCAAATAAACTTTATGTTGTTTTTATATTTTATCTTTTCACTTGGCAAGGCTCATATTCTTACCAGCATCATTTATCTACGCCTGTAGCAGAAATAAAAACACAGAAAAATTTGATAATGCGCATATAAGTCACGTATTCTTTTATTCCAGAAACAAATTACACCGTGGGGAGTTTATGAGCGAGGTCGGGAAATGAAAACCTCAACTGCCAATGCTCGCGGGATCGGATTGTGACCAACACATGTTTCGATATCTACGTAGATCAGCAGCAGGTTAGAGTAAAATGTGATAAATTGTATCCGGATGTATTCGAATTGTTCTTATACATGTTGTAGGATGTTGAATGTAGACCTGTTTTGCAGTATATGTACATAGGATATTGCAATGTTTATAAACCGTCGCGTTAGTAAATATTGCAAATTATTATTTTATATCGATTTATAGCAACTTGAAAATTAAAAATATTATAAAACCAGAACCTGACAACTAAACTGAAAGTAAAATTTAAAATAAAAATATATTATTTGTATTTGAAAATAGGAGTAGAAGCTGAAGCAATATTCTATGATTTGTGATAACTAAAACTCATTAGTAATTTAGTCATGCAAACAAGACCACCCATTACGCTATTTCTGTACTGCCATCTTTTAGCAAAAAATTGCAAATATTTTACAAACTTGAATTTAACAACAAACTTTTAAATGTATTATTATAAAACAGAAAATAAATATTTTAGGTGTAGAGCAAATATTCCATAAATTAATGCAAATTTATCAGTCTTGCAATGCTTCGCTTTAGCAAGAAATGGTTCAACAACAAAAGGTATTGAAGACATATCAAAAACTAATTTATTGCTTATATTTTAAATTAATTAATAATATTCCTCTAATACAAAAAAACATTTTTAATAACTAATTTTTTTTCAAACAATCGGCCCGACAACGGCCGCCTCAATTAAGAGAATTTTAATGATTTATAAAGAACCAATATATATTAAAAACTGTGATGATAATTGATCTGGTCGATTAGCTGATGACTGATGCTCTTATCTCTAATGTTCTGGCAGACTGTGTGTTATCAGCTGATTTAAAGTTGTATATGACTATATAATATAATTTTTCGAGCCTGACGTTACTTATGCGCGGCACACTAGACCGATTCTAAGAAAACAAATTAAGATCGGTAACATTACGGCTCTTTAAATCAATTTAAGAAACAAACTAAGGTCAGTAACACCCGGTTTCCTAAATCGGTCTTAGAAATCAACTCCGATCGGTGACATTAAGTTTGATGGAATTTTATTTGTACAAACTGAAGAATCATTAATTTTAAATGTACACTAATTATATTACTAAACGTATTATTTATACACATAACTAGTGAACAAACTACAATTTATTTTACCATTTATCTAGATACCCACAAAACATAACCATGATTTATTCAAGCAATCTCGTAAAAATTCCTGTTTTCAATATCCTCAGAGTTAACAATAATTTTAAGCTTTCCCCAAAAGCACAGCAATAAATACTGCACATAGTTTGTCGTAAACTTGTAGCTTGTAAGTTGTACAGCTTGCCAGCCAAAATAGTAATAAATTAAGTTATACGAGAGTTGGCAAAAGTGAGCCCAACGCGAAAAACGATTTTAAGCGCTTTCCACTTCTGCGCGCCTCTAATTCGCGCCCGCGTCAGCGTCTTCAACGCGCGCTAAGCGCAATAATAAAACTGTAGAAATTGAGTTCAGTGTTTGCCAAAGTAAATTAACAGAAACACCAAACTTTGCACATTCTAAAAGCTAAGCATTCATTGCAGTTAATTGACGACAGTGCATAGAATAAAAGACGATTGTAGCCATTGAGCTGGCCAGAATACAGAAAAGAAAAGTCATAAAACAAATGACATTGTTGAAATTTAATGAACGTTTTTGAATGATAGAGATATGCCAAAAAAGTAAAAATAAAATGCAATTTAAGTTGTTTAATTTAAAAAAGGGATTTTGAATAAATTGAAACGGCAGAAACTGAAAACACTTATTGTGTTTAAAAATTTTACGCAGGATATAATTGCAAAATAATGCAAACTATGGAATAAAAATTTACATAAATTATATTTACATTTCTTTAACTTTATATAATTACTATGTTAATAGGTTTAAAAAAATATCTTTTATAATATAATAATATAATTTATTAAATCACTCAAGCCAATTAAAAGAATCAATATTACATTATTATTACAAATAATTTTTGGATTATAAATTGCAACATTTTAACTACTCAGATAACATTAACTATTTGCCTAATATAAATTAGTTGATATTATAAAGTTTATTATAAAGTAATTCAACATGCTGTGCCTCTTAGTACTTATAATTCAGTAAAAACCTAAAAATAAATGTTAATAAATTTAAATATTCTAGAATACCTCCCATTATAGCAAACAAACAATTTGTAAAATCAAAAAAAACATATATCCAAATTATACGTATAGTTATATACTACAGTCACGCTTGGCGAGTTGTTTGCGTCACCTCTTTGCGTTTAACGATCTTCAAGAGTGTGCGATTACTTCGTTACCTGTCAAGGGTTTATAGCCTATAAAAACGTTATTTGCAAATCATGAATCAAAATTGACGTTTTTTTTACTTATAAAATTATTTATTTTAAAATTAAAAATAAGAAATAATTATGCTATATAATTTACATGCATTCCGAACTTGCTTTATTTAATAACTCAGCGGTGGAGGCGCCGGGTTTTAATAAATATTGGATATAAAAATAATTGACTCCATAAACCAAAAAAAAAATTTGTTCCAAATTTTCCATACACTTTCTACAAGCAATAAAAACCAAAAATGCTTCCAAAACCAGAAAAAACGTGCAAAAAAATTGTACAACACATGCTTGTTTATGTTAGGTGCAAATAATAAAACGCGCCATCAAATTGATGTAGATAAACTATAAACTTGTTTGCTAAAAATAAATTTTTTTTCAGAATTTTTATTTGTGCATTACATAAATTCTCACCAACTGCTTTCAAAATTAATACTTTCAAGGAATAATTGTAGACGTTGTTTGTTTGCGTTATAAACGTTGTAAGAAAACTTTTGCAAATTCACTTTTTTTATCTAGGAAGATGTATAAGTTTTTCTTGTGGTCCACAATAACACCATTACCTGCAACTCTACTATACATCAATGCTTTTAAAAGTACTGTTTACTTCTTATAATAGATTTTCCTATACTAATCGGTAGTGCTTGATCAAACCGATTTTGACTACACTTTTAACTTTTATTTTCGCTTACTTAAATGTAACCCAAACTTATGCCCAGTAAAACATTATTACTTTGATAAGTTTAATAGCGACGACAACTTTATCAAAGTTGCGATAAAAACCGTATAGTGCCCCTCTCAGTAACTATTAAATTTTTACCGACTAATTGTAGCAGTGACAGTAAGGTGCATAGTCTAAATAATTTCTAATAGAATAGAGGTCAAGTACAATTATCCGACATGGTTGTAATGCGCCCGCAAAATAGCATGTGGAGACCTAAGAATTATATCTATAGTGTATTTTTAAAAACAGAATTTATCAAAATTTATAATTAAAATATTGTTTAATTATATAATTAAAATTAAATAAATTGGATTTATATAAAAAATATTATTGTATTATTTGTATCAAGACTTTTCTTGTATATAATTAGATTATTAAAGTTATTTATGTTTATAAAAGAATTAATTAATAACTAATGTTATTTTAATTTAACTTTATTGATAATAAATATTGACTTATGGTAACAATTTTTACTTGGTTTTTGGTTCGTGCAAATTGAAATTTAAATCTCCTGACCTCAAATAATGTTTACGCTATTTAAATAATATTTATTCTGTAAAATTTCCACATTTAAATTTAGTTATTTAACTTATAAAATGAGATAAATTTATCTGTTTTTTAAAAATATTTATTTATTTACTTCATTTGTGTCCGCAAAAAAATAATTTTATTCTAATACGTACTTTTGAATTGTATTTGAGTCAACAATTTTAGTTTATGCCCAGTTTCATAACGTAGTTATAAAATTAACCTCAGTTTTACTCCAATATAGATTAGATTGAATCTATTTTAAATAGTGAATATAATAATTATAACTTAACATTTTAATAAAGTTTAATAAAATCTATGCACTTAAAAGCATTTAAATAAAAACAATTAAAATTATTATTTTTTCAATAATTTGATTAGAAATAATTTAAAATTTATAAACTTTTTAAATAAGAATAAGTAACAGTATATTAATTAATATATGTATTAATTTATCTGCACGGTATATGATATTATTATTCCGAGTATTGTTATAGTTTTATCAACATAATGGATATTATTATCATAAATATTTTATTACTGGTGATTCAAGTATTTGGTCTGTGGGATTGAGACAAAATTCCACAAACACCTCTCACTCTTCGTATGCAATAAATCTTTTCCATCACAAACATTTATAACGTGATTCGCTACTTTGCAAAGCATAAAATTTAATTTATTTGCAGCATGACCACCGACATAAAGCTGAATACTCCTATTTGGACACAGCTGGATATGACAGAGGCTGCATTTTGTGCGATTCAAGTGAGCAATATACAAACAATACGTGCAATACAAGGTTCAAGCACCTGTATATGGTGAAATAAATATTATCACTTTGAACTAAATAGATATGATTAAACAGCGTATAAAACGTCAATAACATATAAAAACAAATACGAGATTAATTTATGTACGTAGAATGCTGTTGACATTTATTTTCAAACAAAATAATAGCGACTGACTGATATAAAATGGAGTTGAAAAAATTATCAGCAGTTTTCCACAGTGTGTTTTAACTTATTCAATATTAAGGCAACAGCGGTTTTCATTCAAATCTGTTCATACTGATAAATCAATAAAATCTCAAGTCTTGAGAAACCACTTAAAGTTTAAATATTTAATTTCTTTTCAATTTTAAAGACACAAAATTCTGTTTTTCATTTATGTCTTTAGTATAGTTATTTAAAATTTGAAACTCTGCACGCACTTGGATTTAAAATTGATTCATAATAAATAAGAAGCATTAATGCGTCGTGAACGCTTTTGTAAACGTTGTGATCTAATTTAAATCTCAGTTTTAAATCAATAATAAATCAATTATTACTTAATTTAAAATTACATTAATATATTCTAATGTGTGTACTAAAATCATAAAAGATTATTTTACTGTGTATATTTTCAAAAGAATAAAATAGCAATAATATTTGAACAATTAAATAAAAATAGAACCAAAAGTATTACTAATCTATTAAAACATTAGTAAATATGTTAATGTATTAGTATGTTTTTAGCTTTAAACTGATAAAAATAATTTAGTGTTTTTACGTTTTTTCCTTAATTGTCTTTAGAAGTTTTGCTGCAAAGTATAATAGATTTATAATTAGAAGTATATTAATCTTAGTCAAAAAATTATATTTTTTTAACAAAAATAAAGTACTAACATTAATATCATCAAATAGTATTAATATTTTTATCCATGTTTTTGAAGTAAGTACACAGTAAAAAATTGAAAAGTTTACTTCAGTTTATACAATATAAAATTATGTGTCTTATTTATGTTTAATAATATTTAGTTAACATGTTTTTATCGTAAAATCAAAACTAATCAAAAACAAAATTACAACAAAGTGTGCTCTATAAATTATCAAGCTCTATAAATCCTTTATAATTTGTTATTAAAATCGACAACAAAGTTATTCTTTTATTCACAACCACCGTATTGTCGAATGTTTTAGGTTTGAAACCATTGTGTTAATACTCAATACTACCCACTCAATAAAACTCACAATTTTAACCAAAAAATTTTCTAAACCATCCTCAAACTCCCAATAACATAATTCTTTAACCCTAAAAGTACTTATCTTTCTTAAAAGCATAACCAAAAATTCTCTCACGTTTGACCACTACAAATAATATAAATTAACCACAAAATAATATTATCTCAATACAAAAATATAACTTTATTTTTTTATTAATTATTTATTGTTTTCTACTGCAAAAGTTGTAATTAAATTTAAACTTTAACCTCCAAACCTTAATCTTGCTAATAACATATGTACAGTAACTAATGTTAATTTGAAGCTGTTATTTTGAAGCATATTCTTATCTATATTACACCTCCAGCAGGATTTAAACCCGTGTCTTCCAAAGTATATTGTGCCTTGTGGTCATTGTCTGAGTCAGACGCTTACTGTTAATTATTATTTTCTATTGTTTTTTTCTAATATAACAATTAAACTATTTTCATTGACATAAATAAACAATCTTATATTTTTAACTAAATCTATTGTAAAATACTTGTACTAAAAGTGTTTGTACTTGGCAATAATATTCTTAATAGTTTATGTATAGGAAATTGTAAAATAAAAATATCCACGATTGTAACAAATTACATCCATTTACTCAACGTGTCTATTTTAGTACTTGCAATAGATTTAAGTGCTTGAAATCATTTCAGGAAAATTAATTATTTGTTATCAATCAATCCTATTCAGAAATACGCTTAACTAATTCAATATGTTCGCACAATAATTAAACAATAATACAAACACCTGTTTGGGTACCTGATTCGAAATCGTATTGAAATAGCCGCGTATTTAGCACTAAACTCATTTAACACTGATGGCTATTTTTTGTATTAGTAATTGAAATTTGGCTAGTTTAATGACATGCATTGACATCACAAAATCCAAACATTGATGTAATAAATAATTAATCAACAACTGAAACTGAGCCATGATATGTCGTCACATTTGCAATAATTGCCTGCGGTTGTGCCAAACATAAATTGAATTAAATTCAATTATATGATGGTTTGATAATTGAAGCATGAGTGTATTCTTAATTAACTTTAATTAATATTGAATACATTAAATGATTGTGGAATGAAATGAAAACCATTGGAGCGTTTTAAATATTCGTGATTATTTAAGGATTTGTATTATTAAATAGAATCAATATGATCATCATAAATTATTGCTTAAATAATAATTCCAATTAAATCTTTACTTGGAATAAAATATCTTTGATTTTATTTATCTAGATAATTCTTTATTATCATTATAAGGGGCAAATCTATAGATTTTCTAAATTTTCAAGGCATTCTTGTTTAATAAATTTATATATCAGTTGAATTAGTTACATTTGTGTAATACCACTTTATCAAATAAAGGCGCTAGTAAAATTAGTGTTGAGCAAATTGTAGAACTAAGAAAGTAACAAATAACCTTAAAACCCACGTTCCAAAGAGAATTATTAACAACGACTTAATTCAAATATTCCTAAATTTAGGAATAAAAAATGATAAAATCATTAATTAATCAAAACCTCTAGACTTTTTCAAAATTATGTTTCTAACATAATTTTGAACTACAAATAATATTTTTAAAAATTTACAATTTCGTCATATCTAATTTTTCAATATAATTTATATTTCTATGTTTATAGTTACTACAATTTAATTCATTTACTTGACACATCCTTTATGCTAGTATTTTCTTTAACTTACTTAAGTAATATAAATATGTTTATTTAAAATGTGCTTGCAATTAATATTTAAGATATATTGGTAGATACGTATGATTAATTATTTACCAAATTTAAAGAATTTTTTTTTATATTTTGCACTTAAATATATTTCCATGCATACAACATTTTTTATATTTTCTTCTGTCTCCATCATTGCGTCTATTTTATATTTTGCATCTAAAACAAAATATATCCAAACCAAATTGTCTTAGAGTTTGACGTAAATGCAAAATGTAATTCTGTTATGAGAAATGTACAACTGTATCATTGATTTAATTGAAAGCAAATATATACATTTTGATTCCGTTTACTACTATAACCTCAATTTAGATATATATTACATGTTATATGTTTTATGTAGATAAAACTTATCTATTTATCTACTTATAAGATTTACTTAGTATTGATTTGTAAAACTTCATTGATTTTCTTTCTTTAGTATCAGCTCACTTAATCTTTTCAATAAACCAACCATATAAAAACAGATAAAATTTTAAATAAACATTGTACTGAAGAAAACAGCAAATCAAAAATTTTCTACAAATGAATATTAAGTGAGCCATTTTTCATTTTGTTAACATACATTAGAACATAATTAGACATTAATAGTTTTTCTATCTACCCGAAAAAGAGCAGCTATTTTTTGTAGGATTTTCAATATTATTACTATTTAATTTATTTTATTAATATTAAATATTATTTATATTTTAATTTATGGTTATAAATATCACTAAAATAAACATATACATTCCTTAATTTTTTACGAAATATAAAATAATAAGTTAATAACAAATTATTGACAAATCAAAAATTACAAACTAAAATTAGAGAACCAATGTTTAATAATTTTCTTCTTGATAACAACATTAATTTAACGGTATTTCTCCTAAACGATGAATTAAACAACATTGGAAATATTTATTCTATAGGGCTCAATCAGTAAGCCATCTGACTGCAGCAGTAAGAGTATATTCTGGGAACACGGGTTCCAATCCTGCTAAGTGCACATCCAGTATATTGCATGGTATTCTATGGAATTCAATTCCAATAACTGCTAATAACCTTGGTAGATGATGCAGTATAATAAAATGGAGATAAAGTACGTTTTCGATAATCGGCATGATTGCAGTACGCTCCAGAAATAGAAAATAAAATTATTTTATATATTGGTGCAATCTCAGTAATTTATTGCATTCTGTTTTTAATTAAGTTCTATATGTATTGATTAAAATAAAAGAACTTCAATTAACTGATAAGTTTCGACAAAACGGTTATCTCTGCTTGGTACAGTGTAAGGTAACATTTTACATTTCTTCGTTTATCATAGCACTCTATCATGAAGCGCGTTAAAAAGATCCATAATATTGTTAGCGTGTAAAATCTGTTGCAAGTTTATTCCATCTTTGCCAGACTATTTGT
The DNA here is from genome assembly GCA_027575565.1 of Diploeciton nevermanni. NCBI lineage: Eukaryota > Metazoa > Arthropoda > Insecta > Coleoptera > Staphylinidae > Diploeciton > Diploeciton nevermanni. The sequence goes on from JAODIE010000004.1 coordinate 7,761,515, forward strand.
TATTAAAACCCACTCAAATTTTTATTTCTAAGCATTCTATTAAATAAGATCAATTATTATAATATAACTGTTCGTTTAATATTTTATCTTCATATTTAATTTATAAAAATTAAGTTTATAAACAATACTAATACGTGTTTTTTTTTAACTATGCAATCAAAACTATAATGTAAACATTAAATCTCGCTGTTCGTTATTTAGATGCTGCAATTAAATACATAATACCTGCTTTTCTTTAATTCCATGCTTCACAATAGATAATCAAAAAACAACAACATGCATATAGTTTTAAAATTTTATTTAAGTTATAAACAAAGTTTGCACATTTTGCGTTAATTAGCTTTGCTTCCACAGCAAATATAAACAAACTTTGTTAAGCTCTGTTTTAGACCTACTAAATATGATTACCAAGAAATGCCGAAATACTCTCTTTTATTCTCTACCTGTAAACAAACTTTTATTATTTTACTTTTATTAGTTTGTTTCCTGCAACCTACGAGTATACTCTTATAGTAGTAATCTGAATGAATACTATCATAAAAGTCTCCTTATATTTCTCTGTAAGGCAATATTTAAAATAATTAAATCAAAACATTTACAGCTCACCTTTAGTCAAATTAAAATAATAATATTAATTTTTTTAGAGATTCTACAAAACTACAGTAAAAAGGCAACATTTTGTAAAAATGTAAAGTCTATTTCATCTATGAATTGAGTGGTACTTTGTTTGCGCGTCAGTTGCATTACTATTTTATACATGTATAAAATTAGTATGATTTTCCGCAATTTATGCATAGTCAAGTATAAAATATAATTTTTATCATTCCGACATAATTTGATAATAAATTCACTGCATTGCTGTACTTAATATTACGTGTCATAAGCAAGAGGACAAGGCAAAACGCATTATACCGTCGGAGTTAAAGGATATGGTTCAAACCCTGGGTCCTAGGACACAAGATGACAGCTTAGTTGGCCCAGATTCTTTATACCAAGATCGCCCTTTTGTATGTTGCACATTGCACCTTCTTGCAATGTAAAAGACAGCTGTATGTCTAATATTTCAAATTCCTAGGATAAACAAGGTTGCATTTTGCAATAACTACGTTGTAGAAAACAGACAGATATTCAAACAATCGCATAACAAATAAGTTATAGTGCTATTATAATTATTAAAAATTTAATAAAATTGGCACATATTTATTCTTGTTGTTTGCCTACGGATTAGAAATTAGTTTCTGTATTTTATTGTGCAGTGTTGTTAAAGTTAGACGGCAATTGTAAGAAGAATAAACAGAAAAACAAATAATGCAGTTGTTTGAGTTGTTGAAAGAGTTGTATCAGAACACTAAATAAGAATTATGCTACAATAAATCTGTTTGATGAATACTATTTTATTCGGTACGCGGTACTTGGCAAGCTAGGGCGGATTTATTTGGTTGTTGAACAAGAAAATGTAATATACGGTAACATATTCAACTGTTTATATATGGCACTAAATGTATTATAACCTAAAAACATGGTTATTTCTTTTTTTAAATTTTATTGTATTATCGTTTCTCATATAACATTTAAAATTTAAAAAAAATACTGATACAGAAATAATAATATTCAATAATAATATCCTATATAATAAAATAGTGGCAATGCCGTGAAACAATTTACAGTGTGGAAATATAGAGAAGAAGTTCTGTTTACCAAACTATTTGCAATAAATTAGAAAGAATAAAGATATTTATGTGGAAGAAAATATTACCTGTTATAATCTATGTATATATCCAACAGAACATTTCTTATTTTGTATTCATTAATACACTAATCAATAGTAAGAACTGTTTTGGTAATTTTGCAATATATTGAATAAAAGCAAATTTTTGAATTCAATAATATAAACTGGTTTCCCTCATTGGCAAATTTGGCTTAACATTTGCGTTTTTTTTTTATCTCAATAACATGCGAACAAAGTTATACTATTGCGTCTATTCTTGAAAATAGATTTTCTAAATTATGACATATTGAATTAAAAACAAATATTGTTATTTTTGTGAAAGGGGTGGATGCAGAAAATAAAAATTGTTGCAAAAATAAGGTAAACACAATTGCAAATTAAAATTATGTATTTTTGAAAAAATCTAATCAAGATTGCAGTATATTAATAATTTTACAAGATTTTAATAATCTATAAAAAATCAAAAATAATAACTCATTTATTGTAATTATTGTTAGATAATAGATACAGTTGTAAACTATTAAAGTCATTTTAACATAGCTGTGCCTTGCAAACTAGAATTGTGCAATCATAAGAAGAATTTAAATGTATAATTTATTAGACCAAATTGCGACTGCCAACAACATAACCTCAAGCTAACCTAACGAAACCCAGAATTGCGCATACTTTGCAGCGGAAAGGAAATATTTTTCTTGCATGACATAAATTTTTTAAAATAATTTTTAATTTTATATGATACTGTATAATAAAAAATCTTATTTTATAATGTTCTTAGATATATTTCACTTGCAAACTGCAAATATCTTCAGATTACAAAATATTAATACTCTATTTTACGTATCTCAAACATTGAATATTTTAATAAAATATATTTACATGATAAATATTTGCAAAACATAAAAACATATCTTTTATACTATATAACGTATTTTCACATCTATTGTCTGGTCAGTTTATACATGATTGTCCAAATATTCAACATTTCCTTAACGCTCAAAATAATGATTAAGTAAAAAATAATATGATTTATACTTTTATTTAATTTGTTTTCCATAAAGCATAATTTTATCATAATTGTTGATTTGGAAAATATGGCAGTTTTGTGAATTTTAACATCAAACACGCAGCAAAAATGCACAAAGTAAAGTAACCGCGTTGGCTTGCATTCTTATCGGATACTGGAAAATATTGTCAACCTGATCAAACACTGGATAATTCAAGCCAACCATAAACTCACAATCAGCGCATACAATGCCAGATTGCAAAATAAATATTTAACAAGTGAAAATAGTATAAAAAAGAAAAAGGTCCCAAAAACGGAAAACTTTGGTTGGCTGATATCAATATCAAGATTAATAAAAAAAAACAATGACTCAATTAAAAAATTTCATTGATATTATTTCTATAGTTTTAAAATAAAATTATAAAAATGAGAATTCTTAAAGTAAACAAGTTAAATACTGATTTCAGAATTTTCGTTGGTTTTCCAGAAACAATTTCACTAAAACAAAAAGAACGTTTTCTATATTTATAAAGTATATACCAATATTCAAACTTTTTCGGAAACAAATGCTTGATTCTACTTTTATATCCGCAGCACTTGGCATTTTGCACGTATGACTATGCTTCTCTACTTGGAGCAAACAAATTAGATTACATGTTCCAACTGCGGCGCTTTTCGCGAAAAGCCAACGTTCCAATAACTGTCCATATACGAATGTATTCTCGGTCGTTACATTTCAACGAATACTGCACCATGCAGTAATATTAAATGCATCGGCTTGCACGTATCGATTCGACAATGCAGCCGACATTTTGCGAAAACAAAAATATGAATCGTAGGACTACATTGAAAGGAAAATACTGGCTAGACAAGTTCCTACATGCTGTGCGTTGAGGTTAAATAGATCATAAAATTTCTATGCTTGAGATATAAAAATACGTACGAGCAAATTCTTCGACGGGTTCAAATTGTAGATATAATCGAGTTTGAGAAAGATATTTGGAGATAAAATTTCCACGTGTACAGTTCAAGATAACATGGTGCAATCATTAGAAATTGTAATGTGCATAAATCAAAATTACACATTGCATTAGAACTAACTTATTTTGATACTTGCAATTAGACATTGATTTACATTAATAAAAAAATTCAAAAAGTAAATTTTAATTAAAATAATATTTGCCAACTGTTAATAATGTAGTACATTCATTAAAATATTACAAAACAAAAAAATATGTTGTCAATAATAAATTATTGATACATGTTTGAACATGTCAGAAACGGTTTACCAACACAACAACCCACTACTTGAAAATATTTTCTTTTAACTCTGAGTTAACCAACCTTATCCTCCACCGATTCCAATTTCAATTTGTTGGATTTGTATATTTTTTAATAATAATATGCCGGGAGCAATTGTGGTATAGTTTCTTTATTTTTCCAAAATAAATTTTGGGTTTTTATTAAACACCAAAAAGTATAATATTCTAGTAACAAATAATATTTTTTAAAGCAATAAATTAATAAAAATTTACTTTATAAATATATACTATAATTTTGTGTAGTTAAAGGTTTGAAACAAATACAAAATCCCAATTTTAGTATAAAAAGTTCCTCTCTTCAATAAAAATATAAACGATGCGTTCTAGAATGCTAGAATGTAAGGGATTTGCATAGTTTTGAAGCATTGACATTAAATAGACCAAAAAAGATGTGTTTTAGGTTAGAATGTTTAGAATATTTTGCATGGTTACGAATTGGTTGTAAACAGAAATCTTTTCAGTGAACATCTTTTTATGTTTTTTTTTTGTTTCAGTCAACTGATAATAAAAACAAGATATTTTATAAAAAAAATATCATTCAACAGCAATAAAAAACTAAAACAAGTCATATCTTATTAAATTTATTTGAAATTTTATGAAATTTTGTTGTTTTATTTTCCGTTTAAATATAAAATCATTACATAAACACTAAAAGCGCAAACTATAGCATATTGTCTTAAACATTTCCACATATTGTATTTTATATAACATCCTTTATTTTATTTTTATCCAATGCTATGTTCTGTTGATTAAAATACATTATTTTTAATAGTGTAATGGTAATAAGTAAAAATATTGTAATTCCTTAGTACCGAAACTAAAACCGCGCAAGCCGTAACTTCTCTTATTTGCTTGGGGTGATTCGCAGAAGCGGAAATTTACTGCGATTCTTGCGAGACTTGTGGTTGACCTATGTCTTGAGAGAATCTGTTTTAATTAAACAAGACTTATCCACTTTTGCAGTGTTGCACCTTGTAGCAAAGGAAGCGTTGGAAGCACTCGTATTTTGTGGTATAATTTTGAATTCATAAGCGCTGCGTAATTGATACTAATTAGAATCCCAAATCTAAACTGAAACAGTTGATGGTGACATGCATATCAAATTAACTTCCGAAATCACAATCCTGCATGGTAGCAGATTTTGGAAATTTATCTTCTAGTGCTGCAAGTTGGAGTTAGATATAGTACAAAAAGATAAAAAAACTTTAATTCATCGAGGTGCATTTTCGCAGAACAAGAGTTCAAATCCTGCTGGAACTACACTCAATATAATATATGCTCCTACAGAATTCAGTCCTAATAACTGTTATTAACTCTGGTAGTTGATGCAGTATAATAGAATGGTGGTTCAAGTGCGGTGTCGGTATTCCGGCATGGTTGCAGTACGCTTCAAAAATATAATAAAACTTAAACTTTGTCTTTGTACTTAAATTAAGAAATAAAATTGAGTTGTGCAACAAAAAGTTTTTTAGAATAACTATACTACTTAACTAGATAGAATAATAGTAGATCAAACAAATAACAGAAATAAAAATAAAACAATTGGTGTAAATATTAGTTTGCTTTGCTCTTGTAGGTTAACTCTTTGTCTTGTGCGTAATAAAAATCTTTGCCAGATTAAGTGTTACCATTTAATGCAGTATAAATAAACATAATTTATTTATAACAAAGATAAAATAAAAATTAAAAACATTCATTCAAATTGCTACTGCCTTTATTATTGATTATAGTAATTATTGTTTATTTATAGTATCTAATAACCATTTTTTTTACTTCTATTTATGTTTATATATATTTTATAAATAAATAAATTGATTAACCAGCTCCGCTGTGGTAGATAGAAATCGGTATAATTTTGGCATCAGTTCAAGACAATATCAAATAAAAAGATTAAAAATATATTTAATTAAATTAAATAAATTAAAATTTTTTTTAAATAAATTCTAAAATAAATACGTCAAAAAAGTAAACACTTTTCGCATGATTTTCTTGTATTATAATAAAAAACAAAAAGATTTCATTAGGTAAAAACTTATTTTTAAGATGAATCATTTTTTATTTTTTAAAATTACTTTCAGCAAGTTCTCTTATTATATACTCATACCCATATTATATAAATGGCATCAAAATTAGCTAGTCCATCATGTTGGAAACTTTGCCATATTAGATTTTTAAAAACATCACACTAATCGTGCATTATTAACCACACTAAAAATGTATACATAATTTCAGCTCAATCGGTTAAAGATATCTAGTTTAATTGAATTGCACAATTAGCAACATTTTTAGAATATAAAATTGCTCGCAAACTTTATTAACAATTTATGAAATATTTTACATTATATTCAAATGGAATATATTGCATATTATAAATGTTGTTCATTATCTAGAAAATATTATGGTTTCCACTTTGTATCATGCTCGAAAATATTTTCTCAGATTATGCCTGAAAAGAATAATTTAGAATGCATTAAATATGCAACCGTCTTTAAGTTCTGATTAAATCAGCATACATTTAGAAATATTGTGCTCGCAACAATTCAGCAATTTGCTTAAGTATTTCTCTACGGAGTTATATTTTTGTATGACTGAATAAGTTGCACCACTCAAACCAACACAGGCAAATTGTCAAAAACATATATAAGAAATATATAAAACATTACAGAATAGCTCCAAGTGCAAAAAATGCAACAAATATTAACCCAATTGTTAGACCTCTAAATCTACGTCAGTGTGAAATGTCTGCAAGTCAGACGCTACTTTGATTTATTTGTTTTTTCACGGTGAACTTCTATAAATCACAGCGTAGTTCAATAAGAACATTGGGTATAAGAAATGATTAATTATAAATGTGACATAAAAAGAAAGTGTCAGTAAGAACAACAAATGTTTTAAAAAAAAGTAGAGATAATATTACCAAACCTCTATTTTTAAAAATAAGATATTATCTTGTTCGAATTTCATCCCACTAAAAACTTGTTGTTTAGGATCAAACTAGAACAAATGTGCAAAAATAATAAAAGTATACAAAATGAGTTAGAAGACAATTTTAAACTAATCTAATACACATTGTTACATTATACATTGTTAACTCATCTTGCCAATTACTGAGTAAATTACATTGCAATAATAATTACTTACAAATTATCTATTATGTATACATAATAATTCATTTAAATAAAAATCACATGTCTTGCAAAAATAAAAGATATGATAATGGAAAATAAAGAAGCACTAAGTTAGCTAGTATATAATATAAATTGTTAACCTAAACTTGCGTATATTTAGTACTTACTTAAACTTTCAACGTTAGGGAGTACTAAGTAAAAGTATTAGCATAAAAAGTAAATTTCACAAATACCTAAACTGTCGTACCGTTACAGGTTTCGTGTCGTTATCATCATATCATCATCATCATCACCTAAGTTAAAATACTTTTACTAAAAGTAATAAACAGGTTTAGAAAATAAGTGAAGAGAGTGAAATGAAAGCATGTAAATGCCAACAATATTTTTTCATCTTACATTTGAGTTTACTTCCAATACTTTAAAGTAATAAATTTACTTTAACACTTAGTATTCTAATTATCTTTAAAACTTTATTGACTTGTTGCCTTGTTTACTATAGCTAATTTAATATCGTGTTTGTTAATGTTTATTGTTTGTAGTATGTGAGTAGAAATCTTGAGGATTAAGCGATTAAGTTACCAGATGTATTACTTTGTTCGTTCAAAATAATTCTAATATTACTAGAATACTATCAACACAAAGAAAAAGTAGTTTCAACAAATTGCTCAGAAAGCAACTGTCTTCAATATGATTTTAATATTTCACCCCAGCAACGCTTTTTTATTTTTAAGTTTAGTTTTCTAATTTTTTGCACTTCCATACTATTCAAACTAAACAACTGAACAAGATTATTATTTCTTTATTTTTAAAATTAATTATGTTAATAGTGATTCTTGTTGAAAAGAACATAACTTTCTATTTATTTTGTTTTATTACTTTATACAGAAAATGTTAAATGATTAACAGTTGATTCCTATAAAATTGAAAAATTCGTGAAGTTTTAAAAATTCTTAAAAAAAATTGAAGTATCAAATTGCGCTTTATTTTAGTTTGTTCTTAATATTATATTATAGTTATTGACATTTGTTAATATATAAATTAATTTTAATTTAAATAAAATATTATTGAACTTGGTAGTATTTAAATTGTTTTAATGAAGTATTAAATGAAATGCAATTTAACTAATTTTATATACGTAAATTTCACAAATAGTAATAATTCAATAATTCCACTAAATTAAATTGTATTGCCTATCCAATTATCCTATACATAAAAAAATATTATTTATTTATAATTTATAATATTTAAAATTTAATTTAATATATTTCAATCAAATGAATGTTTTAAAATCAAACAACCTAGTACCTTGGCAAATTATCAATATTTGAATACATCCTTTTATCTTTCGCAACTTACAAAACTTCGCTCTTTTAATAGGTCAGAAAAATCGATACACTTTTACCGCCACGTATAATTAATTGATAATTTCTGTCTTTGATCAAATTTTTCACTTGTCAAGATTAACTACTACTTACATTATTTTATCAAAAAAAATTAAATGAGTGAAGAAAATGTCGGGAGAACTGGTAGAATTCTTTTTACCTTTGTTTGACATAAATAAACCGGAGCAAACATAAGTAAAATGTTGAAAGAAGATCTCTGCTTCAAATTCTAAGAAATTTAATTTAAGCTATTTAAAAGTAACTATAAGAAACTATTATAATTTACAACTCAGTGTGCTTTTATTTGCGCCATCAAGCGTTTAACACAATTTTAAAAATATTTGTTTTCTTTGCATCTAATTGGCGCTCGTAAACTTAACCGCTACTCCAGCCAAGCGATTAAAATAGGTCGAGTGCATTAGAGCAACGAGTAATCTTCCGTTGCTAATTTCCTCAATAACTTCACAAGTCTATATTTTAGCGACTTTAATTAAAAATCCTCAGTCGAGTTATTCCTTTAGAGATTAGAGGCAATAAAAATAAGCTGCGTCATTAAAACCTATTCCATTTCCAATTACATAAACTATTACATCTATTCAATACAGTAAGTTCTAAGATAAATATTTTTGTCTTATTTTTAATCTCTAGAACTATGTAAACCTATTCCTTAGTTTCTAATAAAGTTGCTTTTGCAACTTTAATAAGGTATGTAGATCTAGAGAATCTGAGAGATATTTGCATTGGACTTGTTTGTTCTCCTTCCGAACTATTTAAGAAAGAAGGTAGCAGTGTAATTCCTTTAAATATTTGAACTAGGAGCAGATTGAAGTGAGCATTTTCTTTACAAAAGTAACGGTTGCTGTTGCAAGAATGTTGGCAAGTGCAAGGTAAGAAAAATACCATTCAAGATGGAAGGTTGTTCAATTTCACATTGTCGTTAAATTATTTACTAGTATTTTCTAAAAACAATTTTTAAGATTTAAAACTTTTTTTAACTCCAAAAAATCAGCTTTATTGAATCAATTTTAGATAAATAAAATGGTAGAATTTTATTCGGTAATTATTAGTATAATAGTAAAAGAACTTCAGTAATAATCAACTAACATTAGTAGCATGTTGAAATATGAATGATGAAAACAAATATAGAGTCCTTTTACCGGCTCATTAACGTGCCAACTATCTGTGGCGTACCACAGAGAAAAAGGTGGTAATCGGCAAAGTTAATGAGGCTTATCAACAACTGTGGTATTTTATAGACACCCAACAGTGCAGCTAATAATTAAATCACTGTTGAGGAAGGAAGAACAAAAACAAAGACAATTTATTACGAGATATAAATCTACTCGGTGCTATAAAAGATGTTGCATAATATAATATTATGAAATTATACCAAACATATTGAAAAAATACTTTTCCATCGTTAACACTATATTTAAAGACAATTTTTTATTCTCTAACTAAAGAATACTAATATAAATAAGATACCCATCAAAACAAATACCTTAATTATTCATAATTTTGGAGATAAATAAAAAAGATATAAAAATAAAAACAAAAACCATGTTGTATTATTTATGTTGTTATTAAAATCAATATAATAATATTAATCATAATAATCATGTTATTAAAAATATATTTTTGACTAAAGTTACAGACGGTGTCTATAGGGGTTTTGTTGATATAAGAAAAAACAGATAACCCGAAACAATTTTTATGGATTATATCATAACGTATCAGATTGATGAAAAAGCAAAAATGACTGTTATTGTTGATATGATTGGTGGTTTAAAACATGAGTCGGCAACCTGCGGACCTTAGCAACTTTTGGTACGGCCCACCAAAGTACCAAAATTATTTGGAAAAACTAACAAATTTATAGAGTGAGCGTCCCGTAACTGGTGAGGAATATGTGCGGGTTAGGTTACAAATTATTGTTTCCGTTGTTTTTTATTTGTTTTGTCGATTCATTTTTTAAATTGCACTATGGAGCATAAAGGTCGATTGTTCTGTTAATCTTTATTAAAAAAAGAATTTAGTGTTATGTTCCGTTCAACTTATCAAAGAATATTATTGTCATGTGTCCGGCGTATTAGTTTCAAAAATGGTTAATTATTTGCCTTAGCAAAGTTATAGAAGAGAGCATAGCTTCACTTGTGCAGTATATGTAGACACAACGCGTAATCCATCAATTTAGAGGGTACCGAGTTTATGTTGCTGAGTTATTCATTACACTCCACCCAGTGTGTTGTGCATTTGAAATCCTAAAAAATTATTAACCACGCAAAGGTTACCCTGCCCTAGATCTTTGGAGGTGCAAAAGTAATTAAGTATTTATGTGTTAGCGCCGTCCCTGTGTCCCCTGCGTGCTTGAGTTTCATATTGAACACAACCACTTCAATAGATAATGAGAAATTATTACTAAAAAAATTAACATTTTATTGTTGGAAAAATAAATTTAATATCAAAGAAAAATAAATTAACGAGAAAAATAGCAAATTTAATAAAGAGTAAGCTAGATTTTTTTATGAATTTTATCAGTAAAGCAATGTGCTTCATTTGCAAAGAATTCAATTTAGGTCGCTACTACGACACAAAAGTAAATATAATTAATTTATATCTCAATTCAGACAATAAAATTAATTCTTTGCAAGAATCATTAGAAACACAACAATTTCTTTTAAACATGTAATATATGTATTAAAATAAACAGGTAAGAAACAAAGTTCGACATTAGTCAAAACATCCTTACACAATCAAAAATTAATTGTTGAACATAACAAACTATTTACAGATGGTGATTTTATTAAAAAATGTATTTCGGCTGCTGATAACAAAATTTGCCCAGAAAAAATTAAATCATTTTAAGAAATTAGCTTGTCTACACATGAAGTAGTTTATTGTATTAAAAATATATTAATTAATATGTTTAATAGAGTAAAAAAAACTTGTTTACATTTTAAGTATTTTTCACTAACACTTGCTGCATTCAAAAGCTTCTATGAGAATACACGAGATGAAGATATATTTTTGCAACTATTAGATGTTTTCAATATGTACTATCTCAAGTGGGAAATATTTATAAATGTTATAAATGTGAAAACTCATAAATATGACAATGATGCAAGAAATATGACAAGTTATAAAATTGATTTAATTTTTTATTTTTTAAATTTTTTTAAATTAATAATAATATGAACAAATTAAATATTACACAGCTTCCTTTAGAACTTTACTGTATTATCCATTAACATGCACTTTGCACACAACAAATTAACGCAGAACATAAAGATATCATTTATTTTTATTAATGAACAAAATATTTATAGAAATCAAACTGTTCAACTTGGAAAAAAAATTAATGTCATTCTAACAAAAAACGACAAACTGTATGTGTTATTGAATCACAAAAACATTGGATAAAAGTTTGTGTAAACAAATTAAACATATTAATATTTTAAAATGCTATAAAATTTGATTTTGTGAAAGCATTAGACAATTTACAACTAGAGTTAATTGATTTGCAATCTAACAATATATACGTATAAAATAATTTTGCTAAAAATAATTTAATTGTATTCAATTCAAATCTACCAGAAAACAAATTTGTATTGTTTCCAGCATTGGTTTATGCAATTAACATTTTTAGTTAAAATCAAAGTATGGAATGAAGTTGACGAATAACATAACCAGACTTTAATAAATTATTAAACAATATCTAAAAACAAAAAACGTATTAACTTTTAATTATTTTTTCCTTAATATTTTATATTTGTTAGACGCATTGCCAGGTATAAGATGGGAATACTGGAACAGATAGTACATACAGGAGAGCGGGAAGCACAACTAAATTGTATACTTTCGGGAATGGCACGGTGGTTTTAACGAGCAATTGTCAGTTATTGTTTTTTACTTTTTTAACAAATTTATATATTTTATACTTACAAATGTAGTTCTATTTTTCTTCCCTTTTTAAATTGTGTAATTTTTATTCTCTGCCTTTATTATTATTATATTAAATTTAAAAAAATATATTTTTTTCTATAATTCATAATTCCTATAATTTTTATAATTTGTATAATGATGCACATAATTTAATGTGCAGCTTGCGTAAATTTTTGTTTTGTAAATAAACCGCCGTTCAAAATAAGTTGTCGACTTGTTTATAGTTTAGTGCAAAATGACAAATGTGATGCCATCCAGAATGGTAGAGATGGTAATCTAATAGTTACTTGTTGTGTTGGCACCTACGCTTTTACATCAAAACTAAAGTGTGGACAAGCTGGATTATGCGGTAATTTCATAAAGAAGACGGCTAAGTCTAAATATCAAAGTTAAACATTAAAGTATCATTAGACAGTCTTGGGCAAATTTAAGAAAATCTCTTATATTTCTTATAATTTTTTATATATTATTTAATTGATGAGAAAAAATGAACTGTTTGATAATAAAACAATAAACTAAATATAACGTTTTTATTAATTAATGCAGTGTCATCTGTAAATTCGTTTTAAATATACATAGGTAAATATAATGCATTTAACTTTAAAACAATGTTGCAAACAACATACCTTGTGTGTAGTAAAAAATTGAACGTTCCATGTAATTAACCAATTTTAATAATTAAACTTGTTTTAAGCAAAGCAAACTTGTATAATTTGTAAATTTTTTAGCTGTTTTTCTAATAAGTCTACCTAAACGTGCACTTCCACTCAAGGCAATCAATTAAATTAGAGTCAAATTTTATTAATCTTACATGTTTCGCAAACTTTATTAATCACATAATTTTGAGATTAACGTAATTACCATCCCATTTTCAAATTAAAGATAATATTTTTTGAATGCCAAAACTCGCATTTAATAATTAAATTATGATTTATTTAATGTGTTTCCATATAAACTCAAAAAATAAATGCTTTTGTTGATTCAAATTGTTTCATACAAACAACACACAAATAAAAAGTCAATGTAACATCAAAAAAAATGTAACAACAAAGATAAAGCAAATAAATGACGCAGTACACTGTGTAACAATTTACTACCTTTTATGATAAACAATAAGGTGGCAAATGGTGCAAACCGGGTGACTGCAATAAGGCTTTTATAGCGTTTTTTAGACAATGCGTATAAAAAATGTTCTGCTTATCGGGGAAGTACCTAACTTACCTACGCGGACACAAAAAGGCCAACAATAAAGAATGCGCGGTGTGGGTGTGGGAATTGCTTTGTTCACGAGTATAATATATTATCTGAAAAACGTGACGAGATGAAGCATATTTTATTGTGTTTTTATGACTAGTTACATACGTGATGAATATGAATAAGGAAAAACATAGTTTGAAAAAATTATCACGATCTTAAAGGCAAGGTAAACTGCAGAAAGTGAAAGCAATTTAAAAATAATAATCAATATGCTATTTTTTATAAAAATTATAGATTAAACAGAATCATTAAGTTATTGTTATTTAAAAAATAAAAATTCCATCACAATGGAAGAATTACCCTAATCAAATTTCAAATAATTATTGTGGTACATCGTTGAGATACATTATAAAAGCGTCAAAACTAAATGGATTTTAATAATTATTTGAACAAGAATTTATTCGATTGTAATAGGTACGATTGTTGGGTGGGCATCTCTTACTTTGTTTACCGGGGCAAGATGAAGCAAATGCTGGTCATGCAAGTAGACAACACTCTTTTTAGTATTGCAAACTGCTAGCTGTAGGAACGACAGCGAAGCATATTGTACGAGAGAGCACGGCTTTAAATTCTGCTGAGAGTATATCCAATATAATACATATGCAGTTTTATTAAATGTTAGTAAACATAATATTTGATTCAGAATAATAAAATGAAGGAAGAGCACGTTGTCGGTGTTTGGTATGGATAACTAATTTTGCATCATTTATTTTTCACTTAAACGGATTTGTAATTGACTAAACGTTTCAATCCGCGTGGATCCACTGCTTTCGGATTCTCTAAAATTACATGAATAATAATACGCTCTATGACAAATTTAATGTAATTAATTGATTAATTACTGATACTTGTAAAACAATATTGAATGAAAAAATGCTTGTGTTATATGCTTGTCTTTTATACCCACAACTTTATTCAACATCTCTTTAAAATTAAACAGAGAATACAGCATAAACATACCATAATTTAGTAATCAAGCAAAACATCATGATTGTATTTGACATCAGAGCTGTCGCTAGCTCTCAACGACCTAGTTTACGACGCATCTTGTTTCCCGGATATTTTGGTGAACCTGTTACTAACTTTTCCTATTAATTCTGTTAGGGATCTGCATTTCAAAAATACATTACTTTCATCTACAAAGAATTAAAACATATGTATTTTTTTTAATTTTATAAACAGCAACATTTTCTTCTATAATTTAAATATTTTTGTTGTGAAATACGAATACATAATAATATTCTTCAACATACGTTACATTGTTGTAAGTTTTATTTGCAAACTGAAATGTTAAAAACCCCCGCTTCATAACTTTCCTGAAACCTAAAATGATTTAAAGATTTTGTGATATCCCGTGATTTTGTGTTTTCCATTTTTAGAAAACTTCTTCGCTGAGTTTAAGACACGGTGGCGGCGGTTTAAATCGCAAACTTGCTTTTATTGAACACGCAACAATAACATTGTATTATCTTCGTTGCACAATGATGGTAGATTTACTTTTCTGCTTGATATTTTAGTATAATAGTGAAAGACGTACTTCTTTCAATTGGATTGAGTTCACAAGTATATTTATATCTTAGGGATATAGTAGACTTAAATATAACATTTATAATTCAACACTAAAATTAAGCCAATACTGTATATTTTACAGCCTGTATATCGTATAATATAATGGATCATATTATCTGATAATCTAATACTTATTAAATGATGTACAATGATAACAAAAGTTTAAAGTAATATATTCCTTTATTTGTTTAATTGAATAAGCAAATTTCAGGTGTTTATGGAATAAGTTTATAAAATAATTTTCCCTTGAAAATGTTTAAAGGAGAGAATTGCAGCAATATGATAACAATAACCATTTAAAATTAAAAGTACTTTATATTGATTTACAAGTACACATGCAACATGACGAAAACGTTCTACCAAGTGACAAAAAGTAAGTGTTGTAGAAAATCCAAATAACTTTTATTATTATTTTAATTTATTAATATTAAGAAAATGTAATATTTTATGTTAAACTCCTATATTTTAATTTATAATCATTATTACTTTGAATTCTTTTCAAAATAGTTCCATAGCTGTATAAATAAAATCCTTTTTGTATCATTTATTGAAATATTGCAAAATAAGAGCGATTTTAACATACACCTATCCCTATTTATGAATTCCGTTTGTTGAGTTTGTGCAAAAATACAGCATGCAAATAAATTCCATCTAATCCTATTTGTGAGATTACCCGGCTTAATTGCGGCTGTGTGTTTGCTTACTTTAAATGTGATTGTAGCATGTGATTAATGTATGTAAATAAATGCCCAGACCGCGCGCCGTCTGGCAAAAAACTAAGTACATTTAAATCCCATGCATTTTCTCCACACAACAAATAAAAAGATAAACTTATGTTTAACATAATGCAATAGTTGCAAAATAAATTACTTGTGCAATGTGCTCAATTACAACAATGTATGTTTGTTAAAAAACAGTATTTGCTTCCCTTATCATTATATCATTATTATATAATGTTTATGTAAAAATAAATAATTACCTCAATAAAACAAGGTAAAAATTAATTATATCAAAACATGTCTATTTTTAATGGTTTTTATTACCATTCTAAAAAATTAAAATACGAATTAAAGTATAATAGAATATAATTTGGAACTTTGTGTTCCATATTATCAACAAGATAAAAACAAATTTTATTTTAATGTAACATTTTGAGTAAAACTCAAGATTGCCATCATTATCATTATTCAGTTCTAGTATAAAGATGAATTCAATAAAATAAATATACAGATTTTTGTAAAATATACAAATTGTAGTTAACTGTTTGTAAACAGAATAAAACATAAAAGTTTTCCTAAATGTGACCTAGTTTAATAATAATGATCAAACTGTTAAACGTTTGTAAATATATGGTTATAGTGGCTGGAATGATAAAGATATCTTATTGATTACATCTGTTCTTTTTTTTATTTTTTCTGTTTAAGTGATTTCAATTATATATAGATTTATTATATAAGATATTAAGAGCTATATTTTACAAAATAGCACATTTCTGTAAGTTCAATTTGTTTAGTTTGGTTTCTTTTAAACTTGACATCAAGCTGCATATCACCGTGCGACACAAAATATTGATGCATTTTAAATTTTTTACATTTAATGCGCTTATTTTTAGATTTTGTTATTCATTTTGTACTTGGCCATAAGATATATTTCTGATATTTTTAAACATTATTCCTTTTTTACCCATAAACTGGGTGTAAAAAGTTGTGGTATGTGAGCGTTTATTTTTTATGATTTCGCTAATTGCTTTTTATTACCTAAATAATTAAACTATAAAATTTGTAAAACTATAAAAGATTAAAAACTCAAACAAGATTTATTTAAGAAATTTTTAGACCGTAAAATTTGTGGATCAACTAGAGGAAACTATTGGAAAATGATTCTTTGTATACAGCAGCTGCAAAATAAAGATTTGCAGATATATTTGTATATTTTGGATTAATTACCATAAATCCCCCAAAAAATTAATTTACGTTTATACAATGTATATTGTGAACATAACTTAAATGAAAATTTCTATATTTTTGCATCTTGCTATACATCTAAATTGTTTTCGGCTTTCAATACAAGTAATCTCTTGTTAAAGAAGAAAACGTTCATACAAGAACTAGATTAAATTATTAATCATTATTTTGATATTTATATTTACTTTTTTGGCCGCGCGCACCAACGTGGTGCATAACCCCGGCCAACTGCTAGCGGCACCCTGTTGGCGTTGCGTGCATAATAGTAGTTTCGCTCAGTGCTCAACTTTAGTATCTTTCGGAAACAAATTTGGTATTTATTTACGTATGTATTTCTTGAAATTTTCATGTGAATAAAGAAACAGGGTTGAGAACTCATAAGAACTAGCGATAAAAACGCCCAGCGACAAACAAATGAATTTTTACGAAACATGCGGTCGGCAAAGTGTTAATATGTAAAATTAATAAGTTTAATTAACAGCAAGTGGTTGTATTTGCTATTGTTTAGACAATAAAAAAATTATCTCTACATTTCAGGTCTACGAATCATCATCAAATTGCTTTCTTTTTGATTTATATAGCTTAAGTTAGTCTCAATTGAAGTAAATTGAGTTATTTTCTGCAGACGCTAAAGATTTTTGTCGAAAGTAATTAAAGTACTTCCTTTCATTTATTCCGTAAAGAAGCATTAGCAGGTATCAAAAAAGTTATAATAGGGTAAACGTGAGCGAAATTCCCGGTATTTCCAAAGAGCGCGCTCATGAGAGCACGTAGCACTTGTACGTGGCTTTGGCGAAACCTACAAATTAAACTAAACAAATGCAATCGAAATACTCTTATAGTCTAGATATTCATAAAATATATTCGGAAATAATTTAGAATTTTACGAGATTTCTAATTACACAGATTGTAATCTGTAATTCATAACATACCAAAAAAAACTTAAATTGCATGTCAAAAAATTTGTGCTGAAATTTCAGCAAAACAAAAAATCTATGTATATATTGTATGTGAGTAACCTAAACAGTAATATCCACTAGTGTCTACAATTCAATACAAGATTTTTTGCGTTATCCTCACTACTCTACCTATGCATAAAATTTCACTTCTGCTTAAATTACTTCTAAGTCTACTTCTAGCTGTTGCACATGCAACAGTACAATAATCATTTTAATTCTTTCTATTTTGCTCAATTTTGATTTGCTATATTTCTCATAATTAAATTCTTCACGCAAAATTACCATGTACAACAACCTGGACAACAAGAATAAAATAAACTCTAATAGTACAAAATAAGCAATAGTTGCCACTCGCATCGCAGCTGTTTTCGCACCCTGTACGCTTCGACACTTTTGCTGGTGCGCATCATGCACATATCATCCGCACGCACGTTAATGTTCGTTATTACTCGAGGCGCATGAACCGTAGCACAGTTGGCTATAATTAGAGTGCCGCGCTACCACTATAAGCGAGGGCGGTAGCGATGCAAACAACTCGCAGGTACTGCAGGGTGCGTCAGGCACGAAACATGATTTACTTGCGTCGCATCACACGCTTGAAAGGGTGTGCGAACAATAGGAACCAAATCTTAAAACACGCTTACGCATTTTAATTAGAGGATCCAGCAGTTTAGAACGCTATTATTATTTAGACGTACAAATTAAAGTAGTACTAAATATGTTTCAGCCTAAGTTAAATTACAAATTTTATTTTTACTAAAATAATCTGTTAAATAATATTTTTTATGCGGAGAAAAATTATTTACAATTCACGTAATTGCATAGAGAAAAAATAGGTGCCTTCACTGACAGGTACAAAGTTATTATAAAGTAAAACCTTTTACTATGATATCACTTAGATAGTAATACTGAATGTCTTGGTAGTTGATAAAACTTTTTGGTGTTTTCCGTCGAGTGATAGATGATTGTAATACTTTGAGTCACGCACAACATTTAAGTAATACTTCTTCCTCTATTAATAAAATGGCTTTATGTACTGTGCATTTAAACAATATCTACTTTTCCTACTACAGTACATCAATGCAAGAAATTATTGCAATTGTGATGTAAACACAGTTAGAAAAAATGGCAGTTTTGGGAAAAGTAATTTTAGCTATGTAGATGTGTTGTGCGTAATAAATCATTTAATTATTAAGTCTAAGATCTTAGACTTTCTTGTGACATTTGCGACTGTTTACTATAGTAATTAAATGATTTATTACGCACAACACATCTACATAGCTAAAATTACTTTTCGCAAATTTGCCTTTTTTTCTAACTGTGTTCACATCACAATCGCAATAATTTCTTACATTAATGTACTGTAGTAGGAAAAGTAGATATATCTAAACGTAAAATGTCTAAAATGTGCAAAATAGACCGCGCCAAATAATCACCAGATTGTAAATGACGCAAATTATTTACATAATTACATAATATTGTGAGACATGTTAAATAATAGATGAATATGTATTACTTGATAAGTGGATTTAAATTAAAACTAATTTATTGTAGTAAGTTGTCATTAGGATATTTTTATTTGTGTAGGTTCAGCCTATTTCAGATAAATTTAAAAATTAAATCCGTAATGTAGAAAGCAACTTTATTTTACTTACTTAATTTTATTTTTGTTATTGTTATATATAAATTTGTACAATGCAATAAGATCTTATCAGTACTAATTAAAATTTTAATATTCTTGCCTTAAGAACGTTGACTAAATAGTTATAAATTGAACGAAAATTGTATTAATTGTTTGTTAATTGAACAAACAATTAAACCTTTAATATAAGAAAAATAAGCACAATTTTTTTAATATTAATTAATTAAATTAAGCCAATTTCCAAATGTAGCTTTTGCATTTTCAATTGATGCGTACTCATAAGAAGATAAAAACGTACCTAATTGTATTATTTCCAATGAACCTGTGCTAACACAAAAAAATTTCTAATTGGCATCAATTTATAAACTTTTTTATAAATTTATAAATTTGTGTTTTAACGTCGTTATTATAAATAAAGTAAAAAACAAATTTAAAAAATACTGTAAATGCATATAGGCAGCTAACAATACATAAATTAAAGCTAAAAACAATTTGTCTCGAAGAAAAATGCAGCAGAATAATTTTTGAGTAGAAAATTTGAGTAGGCATTGTTACAACATTGGCATGAACTCAGACCACGCTGTAAATCTAATGATACAGTTTTTGTAATTATTGCTCCAATTATTTTATAAATTTATAACTTGTTAACATTCTTGCAATTTTCTTTATATATTTACTTTCTTTCTAGCCAAGAAAAGAAATTTTTACTTATTTTACTTTTTTTGTGTACAAATTCTAGGTGGAATAACATTGAAATAATTCCCTTGAATCGGTGATTTTGTGTTCTAGAAAGTGTCATAAAAGTTCAATGTGCTGTTAGATCCATTGCATAATAAAAATTAAATTTAAAATTATTAAATTGTACGTATATAATTAAAGTCAATATATTATTATGACTGTTAAAAAATACGGTTTGGCTAATCTATTATAAAGTCAAAATCTAACAAAATTATATTTAATCATAAAGATCATCAGTGCATGTGTAATACAATCAATAAATTGCTATAGTAATTTAGTTGATAATCTAGACATATTGTTAAAGTATGTTAGTATTTTTGGTGAATATGTGAATAGAGAAAGACACTAGAGACTAAGCCATAATATATGATAGGCTGATGATCATCCTTCTTTGTTCCCTTTTCATAACTTACCCCTAAACACCCAATTCCCCCATATTTTTCTATTACAGATTACACGAACCATATTATTTATGTGACTTGATTTTAGTAGAATAATATATTTTTGACATTTTTTTTGTTAAAAATATAAAAATGTAGACTAAAATTAAATTTTTATATTGTCGTAAAATATTCAGTCATAAAATTGAAAAGAACATTGACTAGAACTTTTCACCTGAAGTACAAGCTTAGCTGTAATCTGTATTAAATATTCTACAAATAATTGTAATATTGATAAAAAACCATTTTGCCAACAGCGACAAATTGTGTGACGCAAATTGAAAAAAAAAGAGATCTGTTTGAAAGTAAAGTGAATGGAAATTGAAAGGATCTTTTGTGTAAACAAAAAGGGTGTTTTAGGTGAAACGACTGAAAGCACAATTTAAACAGAAATACGAA
Organism: Diploeciton nevermanni; assembly: GCA_027575565.1. Taxonomy (NCBI): domain Eukaryota; kingdom Metazoa; phylum Arthropoda; class Insecta; order Coleoptera; family Staphylinidae; genus Diploeciton; species Diploeciton nevermanni. Next base: position 7,782,989 of record JAODIE010000004.1, read on the forward strand.
GTGTAACGTATAAGAATACTGTGCAATGGTTACACGCAGTGACTGTTTTCGTTCTTCTTCTATCTGAACCATTTGCTCTATTTGCATTAAGTTTTCAAACGCATTCATATTCTTAGGATTGCAACTCAAGCAAAGCAGTGCTCACTTTAAGAAAATTCATGTAAACTAGGATATTTCCTTATTTCAATTGTATTAAAACACTCGTACCATATTACATAATATTCTAGATTAAATGAATCCTTGGCCCTCGCAGAATTTTCACATGTCAATGTTTTAATCAAAGTAGATGTCAATTTTATTCACATAATTTGTTTCAATGAAATTGCAACACAAAATGTTTTAATCAAATATAGTATGACCCACTGAATGAGTTAGACTAGAGCGACATAATCCAAGTCACGTCTCTTCTCACTCTCGCCTAGCGTCTCGCAACTTGGTTTTTATTAGTTTTTTTCTTGTTACAAGAGATAAATTGTCACAAATAGATAACGTAGATAATATTGTCAAAATATAACTTATATTAGATTGTAGTGCAATTAGGCAATGTAAAACAACCTTCGATGTAATTCAATTCTGTATAATATTTCGACTAATAACCCCCAAGAAATCCTCAAATTTTAATTACTAGACAATCACATACTAATCAAAGTATATACATGATATTTCCGCATTAATTAAATCAATTAATTCGTAGATTTGAATGAAACCTTCTTGCGTACCAAACTGATTCCTGACTAAATATTTACCCATTCTGATATGGCTATATTGTAATATACCCATCTACGTACTCGACCTACTTGAATATCAATACAACCTAATCTACAACGTTGGAAATGCGAGCGATAGGGTAATGAATCCAGTGGAAATGTCTTCATTGTGTTGCCGTCAAAGCGTCGACTCTTCACACTCAGCCCATACTAGTCAATATATCTAAATTGATGCTCCGAGTTATTAAAACACAATTTTGAGACAATTTTGTTATTGTGTGTGTGAAACAACGTCCATTTTGGACGTCCATGCGTGATATGAGGAGATAAAACATAAATTTAGAAGTGCCCGAAATTGGAATATTCATTGCAATTGTATTTCTGTCGGATTAATGTAGATGATACTTGGTTAGATTAGATGAGGTTATGTTATGGTAATGTAGGCAGGTGGATTGAGGCGTCTTTGTAATACGCAACGCGCGTGCTGGTTTCTCTCAATGATTTGCATTTTCGCAAAAGTGAGTTTGAAACTAGCATATAACAAATCAACTAGGATGTAATCTAAGTTTGACGGCATGAATATTCAAACTGCGCTGTTTTTGATGCAAAAATAATATGCAGTCTGCATAAAGAAAAGTGGGAAATGGAAAAATATGCTTCATGTGCAAGCTTTCCTATTAGGGTAAAAAAAGCTTCTAAACGGAAAAATTTCTCTTTCAAAAAAATTGATTTTATATAAAATTATTTGAAAACCTAAAATATTTGCTACTTTTTCGTAATTTGCTCACAGTCTAATCAAAAAGAAACGAAAGAAAATTATTAAGTAATTAAAAGTATAATGTTTTTATCAAGATCAAACATTTCTATAATTTTGATCTTTAATTATAGCAATGTTAAACATAGTGTCTTCAATAAGTACTTGTAAAGATATCCATTATGAAAAACAGTCCCATAAGTCAATTTTGTTGATTAAAAATAAGATCTTGCTAAGATAAAAATGATATATTGTTTAGACACCATAGTAAACAATCATGGTTATTAGCAATTATTGAAATTGAATTTGGTAAGAATATATATTATATCGAATATACACTCAGCAAAATTTGAACTCGCGTCCCTCAAAGTATATTATGCCTTGCTGTTACTGTCACAGTCAGACGGCTTACCGACTGAGCTACAAAACGAAGCAAAAGAAAGAAAATTAAAATAAATATGTTTGATTTAATTCAAAAAAAAACAAATGGTAATCGAAGTAAACTTTCATAAATATCTTTAAAACAAATACTCTAAAAAGTATAATGTAATTAATATTATAGAGTATATTAACTGAAATCACTGTCACTGCCTATTAAATTTAACATTTTTAAATTTAATAAAAAATTTAACAAATAGACTTTCTTACTGAAAAATAAACATTTTTGTATTTACATATAATTATTTACAAAATATATAAAGAATTGGTTTATTAATACTGCAAAACCATAAATAAACCAAATAACAATATCTGTACTTTTGTTAGTTTTACAAAGAGAGGAATTGCAATCACACATATGACCGCATGGATAAAACAAATAAACCTTTTATTACACAAATTTATTTATTTCTTTATTTATTACACATTAATAAATTTTCTATAATTTATTCAAAAATTTATAACAATATCGTAAACTATATTAAACTTACTTAACTTACACTAAACTAACTAAACTTAAACTATATAACTATTTTTAAGTGTAATTTATATGAATTAATGCAAGGATGAGTTTATAAGTAACTCAATTATTCTTCGCCTCTGACGTGTTGGTGCTTGTACTTCAAAGTCTATAAAATAATAAAACCTTGTAAACTATTTTCCACTAGAACTAGAATATCCCTCACATCAGAAATATTTAATTGTACTTTGGTAACTTTAGCACAGCTGATAATCCCATAGCAGAAAATGCTGTCCGGCTTTAAGGCTCTCGTTTTTGTTAAAACCCCATCTGTATAAGATACGGGTCAGCTGCCTGACTAGGACGACAAAAAACTGGCTAGATGGACCGATTCACAAAGGCACCCGCTGAGGCGTCACGAAAATGCCAAAGGAAACTTCAGAAACTTGATAAAATTTAGGGCCAACATAAAATCAAGCAAGAGTTTTTTATGATGAAGCAATGGAATCACAAAGTGCTAGAAATTGTCAAGTGTAGTAACTTACAATGAAGCACGTCAAAAACTCAGGTAAAGTTTAATCTTACATCAGTGTTGTTAAATGTTTTGTAAACTTTATAACAGAAATAGTTTAATCAGAAAACAATTAATAATTAAATTATTATGCTTTAAATTAAAATTAGTTAATTTATAATTTTAATTTCGCAAACCGCAGTAAAATCACAAAGTTAACATCCTATTCTAAAAGAATAAATTCCAATCTTTTCAAATCTTGCCTAATTTTAGACTTGAGCAAACTATGCGATTAAACTAAGGGACTGGGTGCATTTGCACTAACTGTCCGTGTTTGTAAACAGGGATGGTAAATAAAGATCCTACATAATTTGCGGTCTGTGCTCTGTTTTCACGAGCGGGTCATTAAAACGTGTTATGGGCCACAGCCACCAGCAAACTAGAACTAGTGTGTTAACACACACGCATTCTACGGAAGTGCACATACATAATATATAATATTAATGAAGCAATATCGAGCTACTTTTTCTGCGTCCTCATTCCCGTAGACATTTGCAGTATTTTTAGCATGGTCGATATGTGACCGCCTAGAACGCTTTGAAAACAGAAAATTTAGCAACGCAGAAAAAATACGACAACATGTGTATTAAAGCTACGTTATTTTTGCATGTTGAATATTAAACATTTTCGGACGCTTTACTTGATTTATATTAATTTAATTATTGTTAATGTAGAGGTGAAATTATTTTGGTTTGGATAAAATTTAGAGTGCATATATTTTTTAACGATTGCAATAATTCGATAAATCAAGACATATTACGGCGTAACTGTTTATTTTACATAACTATCGGATAATAATCGCCTTGAGTTAGTTCGCGTAATAGCCTCCCGGAGATAATTTATAGCAGGGTAAACGCACATTAAACCCATGGCAAGTATTTTGTGCCAAACAATAGGCGGCATAACTTCATGCACATGCGTCTGTATTGCGTCTGTGTCAACATGCAAAAATAACAAAGACTAATTCGATCTCAATTTTTGTTATAATATGACTCAGAACATGGAATGCGTTTTAGAGCCAGTTGATTGTGACAATATTTAAACTTTATAATGCTTTTTCAAGCACTAAAAGTGTTGACTATAGTTTATTATAACTAATTAGTGTACCACAAAGTCATCAGGATCTAAACAAACACAATGGTAATAGAGTAATTATGAGGAACTAGCAAGAAAGCGCTTTAAAGTTTTTGATGAATAAAATA